>OZ014523.1:520232382-520750947 GCA_963966055.1 Lathyrus aphaca | reverse complement strand
AGAATCCGGATAAATGCTCAACCCCACACGGGCACACGTCTTATCCCACAACTCATACAACAACATACAACTATGAAACAATGCATAAGGCTATCATATCATCGATACATTACCTCACTGCTGCCCAACATACAGTAGACACCTATTCCAATATGCGAACACAACAATTCACAACAACAACATGCACCGCACACCCGAAACGCATATTCCACAGTTCAATAAATCACAACATACAAGGGAATACAATTAACACATCAAATAGTTGGAATTCTAGTGTTAAAAATATTTTTAGTAGAAAGTACATAAAACCAACTTTCCAACGATTCGAACGTCGACTGAAACAAACTTACGGTTTGAAAGTTATGGTTGAAACCGTATTTGGACCCAAAGTTGTCTGGCTGCGACCTGGTTACATGGCGTTCGCCATTTACCTGGAGCATGAAAACTGCTGAGATTTTCATTGTTGGAGGCCTTTCGGACCTCCGATTTCGATTCCATAAAAACCCCTGAACTCAGAATTCAATATACTATGATATTGTCACTATTAAAAAGACATCAAACCTATTTTCCCTTTTTGAAACACTTTGAAACATACTTTAATCATTTCATTCCACCCAAAACTTAATCAAAACCCATCGAAATACACCAACAAGTATTTTTCCACCAAATTCAAACCAAACAAACACATATATGTACCTTTACACGTATCATATAATTGAGATTCACACTCTTACCCGGTTAATCACACAACCTATTTCATCAATAACTCAAGCATGCAATTCATACAGTTCAAGTACTTTTATTATTACTGACATGTAACTCTAACTTCTTACCGGAACACCAAACAATCAACAAACACACGGATAAAAACCTAACAATTTATCTACCCTCATCCAAACATCATATATCCCTTAAGTGATTAAATAACCCCACACTTACCTTAGAGTTTGTGCCCAAAATCTCTTCTTCTCCCTTGAGCCATAACTTTCTCTTCCTCTTGTTCTAGCCCCCTTTTTCTCTTCTGCTCTATTTTCCCTTTTCATGATCGATAAGAATGATTCCCTTTTCCTCCACTTTTCACTATAAAAGTCCCTCAATAGTGTTTTCCTCTTTTACCCTTACTTACTCACCTTAAATTACCACCAAACTCTCCATACATTCATACTACTATTTCTATTATTATTATTATTATTATTATTATTATTACTATTATCACTTATTCTAACTGATGAAATAATAACAATAATAATAATAATTCTCCCACCCAATATTTAATTAAATTAGTATTCTCCTAATAATATAATTAAATATATATTAACTAACTTAATCTAATTAGTATTGCTTACCACAACACAGTCTCTACACTTTTGGTCACACACCCCTACTACCTTAAAGTCTCACTCTTAAGGCTACTATCACTTACTATGAGTACATAAATTACAACAAATACACACCAAAACACACAATCAATTACATCAATTCACAATTATTTCACAAATAATAATAAAAATAAAAATGGGGCGTTATAAGAAAAGTATCCATTAAGGGGTCAAAGGAAGTCTTGAGAGGCGTGAAGAAATAAGGCTTGTATACCCTTGAGACTAAAGTTGTAAGTGGTTCGACATATGTTGCATCCACGAAACTGTTGTCGAAGACAAAATTATGGCACATGAGATTGGACCATGTCAGCGAGAGAGGCCTGGTTGAACTGGGGAAACAGAACCTGCTAGGTGGTGACTGTAGCACCCTAATTTTTGCCCTTAAGATTTCTCATATTTTCATCTGCATCATTGCATACAAACAAGACCACACACTGGTTCTTCTATCCTTTTTGGTTGTAGGTTTATGCCTCACAGGGGATCACCATTGCTTTTGTTTGCCTTTTATTTGTTTATGTTTACTAGCATCTAATAAAAATCCAAAATATTTTGTTTACCATTTTTAACTAAATTTTCAGGATGAAAGCAAGAATACCAGAACAGTTCCTCTGCTCGAAAAAATTTCATCTGAACAAAGTCAAAGTTGATCTGCAAGCAATTTGAATTCATTTGATCAAGGGTTTCTCAAGTTTTAATTGATTTATTCAAGGAATTCCAAGGTTCATGTGTTTATTTCCATGCCTTCTTCAACGTGCAAAAGAGTCAAACTTAGAGCCAACACAATCTAGTTAACATGGCATTTTTCAAAATTTTACACCGTACAATCGATTGCACTGATTGTCAAGTCGATTGCACCTTGCATTTTTTGCCTGTGAAATCGATTGCACCATTATTCCAATCGATCGTACCCTGTGTATTTTGCCTAAATATTTAAATTTTCAGCAGTGCAATCGATTGCACCCATGTGCAAATCGACTGCACGAGGTCGAATTTAGCCAAAATCATCATTTTTCAAGTTTTGAAGCATTTGACACCAATTTTATAATTTGAGAATATTCTAGACCATCTCCATTTAATTCTCCTACATCATTAAAATTAATTCCCACCATGTACCTTCATTAATCACCACTCTTTTGATAATTTCCCTCCAAATTTGATTTTCAAGCCTAATTTTGATCTTCCAAAGAAAGTTCCATTCCACCAAATTACCAAGCCTAAACTCTTAAAATAGAGGCCACATTCATTCATTTGGGAAGCGTTTGAGAGCCAAATTCACATTGCTAAAATTTCTTTGAAGCTTTAGAGAACCATAACACCTCTTGCAAATTATATCCTGAACCACCAAAACTCACTAAAGCTCAATTTCTACTTTTGAAAGTTATCAAGAATTCACATTGAAATCTTGATTAACTTTGAGCTAAACCTTAATCCTTTTCATTTTTCTTCATCAATTTTAGTAGGTCAAGCTTGCTTGTGGAGTAATTTGGAGTTGTTCTAATCCTTTAAGTGGTAATTCATCTCACACCATTGTTACACCTTCATCTTCATCATCAATAATGTAGATCTTAGTTGATTCTTATTGCTTGATTATTGGAGCTCACAATTGTGTTCTTATTGGTGTTATTTGCTGTTGATTTAGAGGAAAATTCGTGCTTAATTAAATCCATGATCATTAAAAATGGAAACAAATGGCCCCAACAAATATACTTATGTAGAGAAAATATTTCCCCATATTTGACTGCTTGATCCATCCGGATTTTCTCCCTAGAAAGCGTCAAAGGGCGAGTGGAAGTTACTCACTTGCAAAAAAACCTTTTCAAAAGATTGTGAAACCACTTTAATAGTATAACTCACGCAATCAACCAACTATTGGGTAAGCAAAGCATTCTGAGGATGCAAGAACTCTAATTCTTTTGTAGTATATACTAAACTAACCCAAACTATAGTCAAATCTTGGTCCTTCATCGCCTCAGTCTTCACTTGATATGCCACCTAGTCGGAAAGTGAACCAACAAGCTTTAGGGGAAGCAAAAAATTATCCACCCCAAAAAGAGAGGTAGAATATTTATTTACTTCATGAAGGTACTAATCCAGCTGAAGCCTTAGAACACATACATTATCCTTAATTTGTTGCTTTTCAACATGGTTCTAGTAGGACAAAAAGCTTCCCCGTGACTGGAAATACCAAGGAAAAAGCAACTGAGGCACATCGGGTATACAACCAGAGTAACCAGTTCTTCCTCCATAATAGTCCTAGAAAGGTTAGCCAAATAAGAGTAGTCATCACCAAATGAAGGAGGTCAGAAATCCTTGACAAAATGAGAGACATATTCGATCAGTAGGGGCAAGAAGTTGGACACGAGACCTTCTTAAAAGTCGGCAAGGCCTTCGCAACAATAATGTGCATACAATAATGGGTAAATAAAATATATTCGGGATACACAAATTAAAAACATCAAAAGCCTCGAAGGTTTTTGATCCTTCTGTTCCAGATTGAGCCTCCAGACTACGTTGGGCTACGACCCAATATGTCGAGCAGAGGCCCATATGCTCGGGCAAGCACTTCTACTAGACGGACAGGGCGCTTAACGGCCGAGCACACATCCAATGTGTCAGACACACACTTAGAACGAGCAAAGAACGTGTCTTCCAGTTCACTTGCCACGTCACCCAACTATCCCCCATTATCTCCTGAAAGATAGGGGTAGTTGGACCAAGGACCAGACCACTTAGCTAGGTCTTCACGCTTCTCACTCGTTCCTTGGCAGTTCTTCCTTGGGCCTAGCGGATCCAGCCCGAGGAAGGACATTGGCCCAGCGCTGGGGGCTCACTATAAATACCCTTTTTCACTAAAGGGTCAGGTATTCTGATTCCACTCTATTACTTACTTATTTACTGTACCTCTATTAACTTTGGCATCGGAGCACCTTGCAGGTACACCCCCTCATTTCCATCCACTTGTTGTACCTCTAGTAGGACAAAAAGCTTCCCCGTGACTGGAAATACCAAGGAGAAAGCAACTGAGGCACATCGGGTATACAACCAGAGTAACCAGTTCTTCCTCCATAATAGTCCTAGAAAGTTTAGCCAAATAAGAGTAGTTATCACCAAAAGAAGGAGGTCAGAGATCCTCGACAAAATGAGAGACATATTCGATCAGTAGGGGCAAGAAGTTGGACACGAGACCTTCTTAAAAGTAGGCAAGGCCTTCGCAACAATAATGTGCATACAATAATGGGTAAATAAAATATATTCGAGATAAACAAATTAAAAACATTAAAAGCCTCGAAGGTTTTTTATCCTTCCAAAGACAATTTTTCTCTCTTCCCAAGAGTGAGCTTCTATTAACCATCGATTGTCAATAAAGCACTTCAAGGGTTTCTTGTCGACTTTCTCTATACATAAAGACGATTTCCAAGCAGAAAGTGACCTCAGTCCAATACTTGAAGAAAATATCGACACATTTTCCCTCCATTCCATCGTCGATGTTGCAAATAGTGGCATGACCTTTAGGGCTGACAGGAGTTATTAAAAAAACCTATGTTCAAAGGGTTGCAAATCCAAAAGAGATCCAAATCTATGAAAAATTGGTTCTAGGTAGATCAATCATGTACCCCCGTCTGGGTGGCTGGGTCACGATGACATCTAAAAATATGAAAGAAAAGGGTCACAAAAGGCTATCCATTCAAATACTTGCACTAATACTGATGTACCTTCATGTATGCCTAACTTGTAGGATGAAGTTACGACAGAGCCATTGCTTGATGCTTCAGAACCTCTACCTCAAAGGCAGTGAAGGTGAGACGAAGGCCCATGGCAGAAAAAGCACATTCATATAAAGGAATGGCCCAATTGTTATACTTGTCACACATTCTTTCATCATTAGAGGGGCTTAAGTTCCCCCCCCCCCCCCCCAAAAGAAGACTATCTAACTTATGTAAAAGCATAGTCAAGACCACCTACTTTAGCTAAAAAAGAAACAATGTAAGAGTATATAAGATCCACCCAAGAAAATGGAGTATCCTTCTGGGACTTCTGAATACTCTTATGTGATTTCTTGTTCATGTCTCACTAATGTTACATTTGTAGGAAAATTAAACGCTAAAGGAGAAAGTAAATGCTATACTTGAAAAGGAATGACTCAGAAGAAAATGACATAAAACCATCTAAAAGAGACTATATTATAACATGTAAAGATGTTTCACGAAACATGTATAATCACTCACATGTAACACTTAACTGTTTCAGTTCTCAAAGAGTTGTAATGATGATACCTTTGAAAAGGAGTTTGAAGTATGGTGCATTAAATGCACAATTCCCTAAAGAGAATGGAACATTTATCCTTTGCTTGTCTTAAGGTGGTTAAAGGGTGGTCGTATCCGAGGTAGAGGTATCAATCCCCTGCCTACTTATACATCGATAGGGGCTTGATGGGAAAATGTTCTAAGACAACCACGTCGCTCTAATTAACCACCAAGAAGAGGCCTCATTCCTTCCATAATATTCTTAGCACATGAGGATTCTCATCCTGATGATCATAAGAGATCTCAATTGCAAGTGCATCTAATGGCTCAATTTTATATAAAGAAGATGCCAAATTGAGGTAACAAGTTTTAGATTCAATTTTATTTTACGTTTATTCCTCACGTACTAACTTGAGCGTTGGAGTGCTAAGTACTCCCACTCATTCGCATCAAAAGCTATGATATGTCATCACTGTCGTTCCTCCTATCATATATGGTTCTGGAATGGAACAAAATAAAAATACCTTTATAGAACTTTGAAGATGAAAAATATAAGTTATATGTCATTAAAAAAAGGGTAAATCTTTGATTTTCAATGCAAAAATATAAAAAGTGGAACAAAACTAATTAAATTTGAAATAAGAGAACTAATTTAGTGAAAGAGGTAGAATATGAAACTAAACTTTTAATTAAAACTATTGAATAATAAATCTAATAATTTATTTTTTAAAATTTAAATGATAAAATAAAATAATTTAAAGAACAATTAAAGATTGTTTTTATCGGTAAATATATATCAAATTTTGTTCTAAATCTCTCTATTTTTTTTGACAAGTTTTGATTCTTTTAATATTTTCCATCAACATTTTTTGTTCCTACTCTAATCTAAGATGTAAATATTATGGATGTAAATGGGTCGAGTTTGGGCATGGTACTATAATACACATTCTGATACCCGCAATTTGAAAAAAAAAATACTTGTATATGAATTAATAATCGCTTGGGCATCAAAATTTGTACCCATACTCATACCTTATGGGTACCTAAGTACCCATACCCATACCTTATTTACCCACATTTTTAATAAAAAATTATCAATCAATTATAATTTATTATATCATTTTAACTTTTTAACGACATTATTAAAAAAAATTAAGAATGTTATTGTGGAGTTAAAAAAATCAACAAACATTTATATTAAAATGTGTACAAATTTAATAGACATATTTAATAAAATTGATAAGCATACATGTGTATAAAATAATATAAATAAAAGTATATAAGTATATATTTTGTGAGTATGGAGCATGGTGGGTGCTAAGGTACCTGTACTCGTGCTCATACCTGCTTATTTTAGTGGATAATTGGCAATACCGATTTTATGGATTTTTACACTACCTATTATGGGTAATTTTTGTAGGTACCCAATAGGGATGGGTCCAATTGCCATCCATAATAAAGATTACTATCTTTATCAATTTAAGGAAAGCGGAAAGCAATGTTTATTCTAGTTAGGACCAAGCTCTCATGTGAAGTTGTCAAAATTAATTGAAGTGGTAAATAGTTGTGTTCAAATTTCTTTATGTCCACTCATTTCTGAAGATGATTACTCTATGGTCAATGATGTCTGGAGGAATTAGGTTAAACTTCACAGAAGTATTGATGATATCGTAGATGATACTGTGACATTTGGTTCTATGATAGGTTTCAACTCTCAATTATGTGGGAAAGTGTAAAAATAAAATCAAAAATCTCATTCATATCTTAAATGGTTGGTAGCTATAAGTCGACTACCTAACCAATCAAATAAAAAATTAGAGAAAGTGGACTCCATACGCCTAGGGATGGCAAAAAGGGCCCGGCCCGTTGGGCATGCCCGTTTTACCCGCACTTTAGTGTGGGGCGGGCCAAGGGTTTAAGCCTTCACCCTCTAAAGTGTCTGCCCCGCCCCATCCTGTTTTCTTCACGAGCTTTTGCGGGCATGCATATTTACTTAAATTTTTGCATTTTTAGGCTTAAAAAGTGCAATGCCCGCGGGCTTTCCCCGCCCGCCCTCACTTTTTTGTGGGGAGGGCTTAGATTTTAGGCCCGCATCCTCAACTTTGACCGCCCCGCACCATTTTTTTTGGGCTTTTGCGGGGCGGGCATGCCCGTTTACCACCTTTACATATGCCTTCATAATCCTTTATACATACATTCATACCACACACCTATGATAGATTTAACAGGTTCATCTTTATTCCCCAAGAATTGGCATTGTATCCACGTCGCCACTTTTTTTTGTGGTAGTAATAAAATCTCTATTGGGTAGTCGACTTAAAAACATCAAAAGCCTCGAAGGTTTTTGATCCTTCCAAAGACAATTTTTCTCTCTTCCCAAGAGTGAGCTTCTATTAACCACCGATTGTCAATAAAGCACTTCAAGGGTTTCTTGTCGACTTTCTCTATACATAAAGACGATTTCCAAGCAGAAAGTGACCTCAGTCCAATACTTGAAGAAAATATCGGCACATTTTCCCTCCATTCCATCGTCGATGTTGCAAATAGTGGCATGACCTTTAGGGCTGACAAGAGTTATTAAAAAAACCTATGCTCAAAGGGTTGCAAATCCAAAAGAGATCCAAATCTATGAAAAATTGGTTCTAGGTAGATCAATCATGTACCCCCGTCTGGGTGGCTGGGTCACGATGACATCTAAAAATATGAAAGAAAAGGGTCACAAAAGGCTATCCATTCAAATACTTGCACTAATACTGATGTACCTTCATGTATGCCTAACTTGTAGGATGAAGTTACGACAGAGCCATTGCTTGATGCTTCAGAACCTCTACCTCAAAGGCAGTAAAGGTGAGACGAAGGCCCATGGCAGAAAAAGCACATTCATATAAAGGAATGGCCCAATTGTTATACTTGTCACAAATTCTTTCATCATTAGAGGGGATTAAGTTCCCCCCCAAAAAGAAGACTATCTATCTTATGTAAAAGCATAGTCAAGACCACCTGCTTTAGCTAAAGAAGAAACAATGTAAGAGTATATAAGATCCACCCAAGAAAATGGAGTATCCTTCTGGGACTTCTGAATACTCTTATGTGATTTCTTGTTCATGTCTCCCTAATGTTACATTTGTAGGAAAATTAAACGCTAAAGGAGAAAGTAAATGCTATACTTGAAAAGGAATGACTCAGAAGAAAATGACACAAAACCTTCTAAAAGAGACTATATTATAACATGTAAGGATGTTTCACGAAACATGTATAATCACTCACATGTAACACTTAACTGTTTCAGTTCTCAAAGAGTTGTAATGATGATACCTTTGAAAAGGAGTTTGAAGTATGGTGCATTAAATGCACAATTCCCTAAAGAGAATGGAACATTTATCCTTTGCTTGTCTTAAGGTGGTTAAAGGGTGGTCGGCATCCGAGGTAGAGGTATCAATCCCCTGCCTACTTATACATCGATAGGGGCTTGATGGGAAAATGTTCTAAGACAACCACGTCGCTCTAATTAACCACCAAGAAGAGGCCTCATTCCTTCCATAATATTCTTAGCACATGAGGATTCTCATCCTGATGATCATAAGAGATCTCAATTGCAAGTGCATCTAATGGCTCTCTAGATTTCATAACTTACAAATAAAAAGTTTGTTATTTCCCTCTCTTTATATAAAGAAGATGCCAAATTGAGGTAACAAGTTTTAGATTCAATTTTATTTTACTTTTATTCCTCACGTACTAACTTGAGCGTTGGAGTGCTAAGTACTCCCACTCATTCGCATCAAAAGCTATGATATGTCATCAATGTCGTTCCTCCTATCATATATGGTTCTGGAATGGAACAAAATAAAAATACCTTTATAGAACTTTGAAGATGAAAAATATAAGTTATATGTCATTAAAAAAAGGGTAAATCTTCGATTTTCAATGCAAAAATATGAAAAGTGGAACAAAACTAATTAAATTTGAAATAAGAGAACTAATTTAGTGAAAGAGGTAGAATATGAAACTAAACTTTTAATTAAAACTATTGAATAATAAATCTAATAATTTATTTTTTAAAATTTAAATGATAAAATAAAATAATTTAAAGAACAATTAAAGATTGTTTTTATCGGTAATTATATATCAAATTTTGTTCTAAATCTCTCTATTTTTTTTGACAAGTTTTGATTCTTTAAATATTTTCCATCAACTTTTTTTGTTCCTACTATAATCTAAGATGTAAATATTATGGATGTAAATGAGTCGAGTTTGGGCAGGGTACTATAATACACATTCTGATACCCGCAATTTGAAAAAAAAAATACTTGTATATGAATTAATAATCGCTTGGGCATCAAAATTTGTACCCATACTCATACCTTTTGGGTACCTAAGTACCCATACCCATACCTTATTTACCCACATTTTTAATAAAAAATTATCAATCAATTATAATTTATTATATCATTTTAACTTTTTAACGACATTATTAAAAATATTTAAGAATGATATTGTGGAGTTAAAAAAATCAACAAACATTTATATTAAAATGTGTACAAATTTAATAGACATATTTAATAAAATTGATAAGCATACATGTGTATAAAATAATATAAATAAAAGTATATAAGTATATATTTTGTGGGTATGGAGCATGGTGGGTGCTAAGGTACCTGTACCCGTGCTCATACCCGCTTATTTTAGTGGATAATTGGCAATACCGATTTTATGGATTTTTACACTACCTATTATGGGTAATTTTTGTAGGTACCCAATAGGGATGAGTCCAATTGCCATCCATAATAAAGATTACTATCTTTATCAATTTAAGGAAAGCGGAAAGCAATGTTTATTCTAGTTAGGACCAAGCTCTCATGTGAAGTTGTCAAAATTAATTGAAGTGGTAAATAGTTGTGTTCAAATTTCTTTATGTCCACTCATTTCTGAAGATGATTACTCTATGGTCAATGATGTCTGGAGGAATTAGGTTAAACTTCACAGAAGTATTGATGATATCGTAGATGATACTATGACATTTGGTTCTATGATAGGTTTCAACTCTCAATTATGTGGGAAAGTGTAAAAATAAAAACAAAAATCTCATTCATATCTTAAATGGTTGGTAGCTATAAGTCGACCACCTAACCAATCAAATAAAAAATTAGAGAAAGTGGACTCCATACGCCTAGGGATGGCAAAAAGGGCCCGGCCCGTTGAGCATGCCCGTTTTACCCGCACTTTAGTGTGGGGCGGGGCAAGGGTTTAAGCCTTCACCCTCTAAAGTGTCTGCCCCGCCCCATCCTGTTTTCTTCAAGAGCTTTTGCGGGCATGCATATTTACTTAAATTTTTGCATTTTTAGGCTTAAAAAGTGCAATGCCCGCGGGCTTTCCCCGCCCGCCCTCACTTTTTTGTGGGGAGGGCTTAGATTTTAGGCCCGCATCCTCAACTTTGACCGCCCCACCCCATTTTTTTTGGGCTTTTGCGGGGCGGGCATGCCCGTTTGCCACCTCTACATACGCCTTCATAATCCTTTATACATACATTCATACCACACACCTATGATAGATTTAACAGGTTCATCTTTATTCCCCAAGAATTGGAATTGTATCCACGTCGCCACTTTTTTTTGTGGTAGTAATAAAATCTCTATTGGTGAATCAATCTTCATTAAGTGAAACCCAGCCCCTCAACAAGAAGATATAATATTGTTTAATAAGAAAACACAACATTATAGCTCCCCTTTACGAAATAAAGTACAAATCTTTCCAACGCATGAGCGAAGGGACTCTTCTTGAGTTGAAAAAAAAACATTAATATAAAAGAATTAACTTCACATTTTCTAAAAGAAAAATGATGATATACCTTCACAAATGATCTTCTAGGATTCTTGAGAATATAGGGCTTTAGGTGGTTTCTTTGAGTCAAAGATTGCGACTTGGATTTCTCTTTCCTAATAGGTCCTTCATAGGTAGGAGGAAATATAGAAAAATAAGATAAATAGAGTTATGGATACTTAGAAAGAGTACATAATACTTAATAGTGAGAGTATCTTAATTCCTGTCACAAGGCACCTTGAAGCCTAAACGACATTCCATGGAAATCAAGAAAAGAATGAATGGATAAAGATCACCATTCAGTAATTGATTGGAAAAAAGTTTTGACAATTCACAAGCTAGGGAAGGGTTTTAACAACTAATTTTCTATTTGTCTGTGAAATAGTGACTACTATTCATGCACTTTATTTATTGGACATGTTTCATTATCTCACATCTCAAGGTTAGTTGTCAATGCAGTGTAGGGGGATTTATGTCAATGCAATGCAATTGACATATAAACAAATTTTAGGGTTAGTCGAAGGTTCCTCGTCCAATAGAAACTCAATTGAGTATAAACACAACTGAACATGATTCAGCTTAATCTTTTCAAGTCTACTAAGGTCTATCATGGTGACCAATATTCTAGACCCAGTTAAAACACAACAAAATTGAAAAATTGAGCTTTGCAACCATGTTTTGTGCTAATAATGTCACTAATCAAAGTGGGTAAAGATTATGGAACCACGACTCGCGAAAGTTGCACACATAAGAACATGGTCAATGAAATATCCCGAGAAACAAAAAAAAACATGAAGCCGAACGTGGGTCGTCACATAATCATTAAGGGAACATTTACATAATGCCACATAAATAGTCTAATGAGACATCATTTCTATAGATTATAACTAGTAAGATACTTGCGCTCCCGCACGGGTAAAATCATTTGATATAGTATACAATATATTTAAATGTGCATTGAAACGTTATAAATGTATTTATACGAGTATTTAAATTTGAAATTAGCTATTAATTTTTAAATAAATAATAATTATATAAATTCAATTGTATTGAAATACAAATATAAAAAAAAGATTCGTGAGATGAAAAAAAAATTAATATTTGATAATAATGATTTTATCTTTCAAATTAAGATAATTATTGGTTAAAATAAAACATGCATTATGTTTATAGTGACCCGTGAAATATAAAGAATATTCGATTTGATATAAAATGTATTTATATTCAAATTTAAATTTTGATGGAGAAAGACAAATGTAAAAAATGTATTTAGATACAAATTAATGTTTTTTAAATACAAATGTAAAAAATGACTCTTGAGATATAGAAAGATAAAAAAAAAATTGATGCGATAATGACCCGTGAGATAAAAAATTATTTAATGCGATATAAAAAATATTTAGATACAAATGCAAAATTTAAAATGATATACTTAATTGTAAAATGAAAAGTAATTATATAAATTAAATTGTATCAAATAATTATATAAAAAGAAAAAAAGAATTATGAGATGGAGAAGGAAAAAAATATTTAAAAAATAAGAATTTTGTCTCTCAAATTAAGATAAATGTTGATTAAAATAAAATAGATATTATGTTGATAGGGACCCGTGAGATAAATAAATTTTTAATTTTATTAAAATAAAAAAAAATAGATTATTAGTATTTTTAATGATAATAAATAAATGGAAAAAAAATTAAAATGAAGTGAGAAAGTGTGAGAAAAATATGAGAGAGATTTGAAATTTGAATGAAGAGAGAATGAGTGTATGTAATATTTAATTGTAATTTAATTGATGGAGGATGATAAATGGATGCCACTTGTCATGATATGGTAGAAAATGAGAATGAAAAAAATAAATATTAATTGATTACTAAAATATCTTTTTGTTAGTATAAAAATTTATGGGTCATGCTAACATGTGTCCTAAAGACACATGATAAGGATACTATAATTAATAAATATTAAATGCAATAAAATCATATTTAAAGTCTTAAAAATTAAACATTCATTTCAATTTTTTTATATTTATAAATAGGTTATTAATATGTGTCTTTAGGGCACATGTTAGTATTTTTCAAAATTTATAGTGAAAAGATAATTTTGAAAGTTCATATAATTGAATTTTAAGAGATAGATAGTAGATAGAATTCTTCATGAGTAACACCATGGACGGAGCTACAGTATAGAAAGGGTGGGCGCATGCCCCCACCATATATATCATTTATTCTATATTTAATATTATATTTAATATATGAATACATTCAAAGTACTAAAAATTGTGAAGAAAAATTAATACATGCCTCCACTCAACAAAATTACACGTGTATCACACCATATATTTAAACTATCCAATTAATTTCTTCATTTTTTCTTTAAAAATATAATTAATTTTGTATAATAAATTAAATAAATACTATGAATAAAATTTAAAAAAAACTTAATTTCACTATTCATATTTCTATTAGTTCTCTTTGACTATTTCCCAATACAAATAAATTATTTTAATATTCCTCTTTCTCTCACTCTGTTTACTTTTACTGTAAAGAGTCTCCTTTACTTGCTTTTTCTCCATTGTTGATCTTTAAAAAGTTTTATATATATATATATATATATATATATATATATATATATATATATATATATATATATATATATATATATATATATATATATATATATATATATATATATATATATATATAATTTTAATCTTTATATATTTATAATTTATTTTTATTATTGTATTAAGAGTAAAAGTATATTATTACTTCATTGAGTTAGAGATAATGTTAATGATAGTTTTTTTTAGAGTTGTAGTGTTTGTTTGAAATTGTTATACGTTTGTATCAATTTTATAGTATTATTAATTTATTAAGAATTTTTTGAATAATGATTTTAATTGTGATTTTGTTTTGTTTTGTTTGTTTTTGTTTGAAAATGAGAAAATCATTCAATATTTTCAGAATATGAAAAATCGCATAGTACAATTATAATGTATATTTATATTTCTGAAAATAAAATATTATATTTATATTGACCCTACTATTCAAAATTCCTGACTTCATCCCGAGTATCATAACATGTAAAGTATTTGATAGGGGTGGCAAAACGAATCGTGACCCACCAGGTCGGCCCGCACACCTGTCAAAAAATAACGGATTTGGTTGAGATTTTAGGTCCGCCGCCCACCAAAGCCAGCCCACTAAAGCCTGCCACCCGCAAAGTCCGCCCCACCAAAATTTGCCGTCCGCCAAAGCCTGTTGTACCTATATAATAACACTATTTAAGTATTTGGAAGAGCTTATGAAAATAGTTTGTGATATGTACATAAGTTGTTTTTAGATTATTATGACTAATCTACTTTTTCTGTCTCTATTGTTGGGGAAGTACTTTGAATTTTACTTATAAAAAATGACAAAAGTGGGATCGAAATTTGAATTTAGATCATATAAAATACTAAAAGTGATGTTATATATAATAAGAGTATTATTTCACTAAAATTTGATGTTTTAGGCTAATAAAAATTATGCTTTTTAAATGTTGGTTTGATGTTTTCTTTATTGAAATGTAGAAAGAATAACCTTTTAATTTATTTAAAAAAATAAAAAAATAAAATAAAAAAAGAAGGTGGGCAAGTCCGCCATCAGCCAACCCGTCATATTGACGGGGCGGACTATACTTTTATTCATATTTCAGTTTGACGGACATATCCACTCCACTATTTTTTCAGCGGGCTTTAGACGGGGCGGGCACGAAGCGGGGCGGTGGCCCGTGTTGCCACCCCTAGTGTTTGACATGCCCAATCTTTCAATAAATCTATTTAACATATTTTATCTTCCTTATTTTACTTTATTTTATTTAAATATATTTTTTAAACTAGTAATTTAACATTCCACTCTCGTAAGTAATTAACTTATTTGTAGTTAAGAAACCCACAATTTATAATTTTTTTTCTTTCTCAACGTAAGAGTTTAAAAAAAATATAATCATTGTTGAGGGTTGTCAACCGATCCTCAACTTACTTCATAATTCGACAATAAAAACATATTAAACCTCAAATTTCCTTATACATTTGATTTGAACTTTGATTCGTCATATTGTAAAGTCTAATTTCCTTATATTCAATCTCCATTGATATCAACTATTATTTATTTCTTTTGGTAGTATTATCAACTATAATTTTTAATACGTATAGTTTAGTTAAACTTTACTTATATATATTAGTATTTCATTATAAAAGGAGGTTTATTTACACATATAAATAGGTTTACATGAAACATGCACATATATACAAAAGTAACCATGCTAACCCTAAGAAGTTGAGTAGTATGGACCACAAAGTAGATGAACATGTTTTCATGCCTAATAGTCAACCCCTCTGCCGGCACCATTTATTGGACTAGTAATTTCCATAATTTAATGTTTTGTTAATAATAATACATGCGTGCTTTACTTTTTTCAATCATAAAAACTTTGTCTACTTGTCTGCATATAATGGTGTCTCAAAGATGAAAGAATAAAAACATTGCATGATTAAAAAGGTTGTTGGCAAAGTGAAAAGAAGACCGTTAAGTCTTGTCTTAACTAGCCTGGCTGCGTTTTCTTTTTCTTTTTCTTTTTCTTGCATGTCTTTGAATCAATCTTAACTCCAATCGGTGCACGTAAGTAATTAAGATGTTTAAACATGTTGTCCTTTGTCATAACACCATTGGGTGCTTAATAACAAAAAGGATGTAAGACTTTTCATTACTATCGCAGTCTTGCAAAGTAATGGTAAACGGATGTATACATTATTATTATTATTATAATAAATGTGATTGTTGTGTTATGCAAGCACAATTGTGCGGTGAAGGGGAAGTGAAAAAGATTATATAAATTAGAAAACCACTTGCTACCGTCTTAAATAAATGTGATTGTTGTGTGCATTGATATGCCCCCAATTGTGGGGACGAAGGGGAAGAGATAAAGAAGAAATCAATTGCAAGACCACTTGCTCACTAGTACCATCTTAAATAAATGTGATTGTTGTGTGTTTTTTGTTTTAGTTGAAATCCAAACGAGTTATATATTTTATCCCATAAGTATCTGTCGGTCCAATAAATCCAGAGAATCTGTTCTAATTTAAAAAATAAATTTAATTTTTTAAAAAATATATTTAAAATAGTTAAAAATAACATATAAAAATATAATTATATATTAATTCAAAAAAATTAATTATAATTATTTAAACTTTGATTCATTACATTATTTTATGTATTAAAATTTTATTATATCTTTGTCATCTACACTTGAAGATGATGAATTTATGAATGATACTCTAGAAGATATGATTTGTGATATTGGGATAGATGCTTTCAAAAATGCTAATGTGGTTGATACTTTGCAAAAAGACATGTAAGATGATGAAATTTTTACAAGATTGTCACTTGTGTTAAGATTATTTAATCTTAAGGCAAGATGTGGGTGGACAGATAAAAGTTTCACTAGGTTGCTTGAATTGTTGCAAGAAATGCTTCCAGAAGGTAACATGTTGTCGAACCGTAGTTATGAGGCAAAAAATATATTATGTCCAATGGGTTTGGATTATATCAAAATACATGCATGTCGTAATGATTGCATATTATATAGGAAAGAATATGAAAACTTGAAAGAGTGTCTGAGATGTGGGGAGTAATGCTACAAGAAGAAGGTCAATGGTATTGAAGACAATGATAGTGTAACAAGAAGGAGTGTTCCTTCCAAGGTGATGTGATACCTACCGGTAATTTAAAGGTTCAAGAGATTGTTTGCCAATGCAAAGGATCCTAGATGGCATGCAAATGAAAGAGTGTGTGATGGAAAATTCGCCATGTAGCGAATTCATTGCAATGAAAGAAAATTAATTCCTTGTTTCCAGATTTCGCACTAGAGTCGGGGGACCTTAGGATTGGACTTTCCACCGACGGAACAAACCCTTTTAGTAATTTGCGTACTAACCATACGTCATGGTCTGTTCTTCTCATGATTTACAACCTATCTTCATGGTTGTGAATCAAACGCAAATATATGATGTTATCGATGATGATCTTCTGGTCCAAAACAATCTGGGAACAACATATATGTTTATTTAACTCCATTTATTGAATATTTTATACTTTTGTGGGAGGAAGACAATGATGTTGATGATGGATATATATGTGATAAATTTAAGCTGGGTGTCATGTTGCTTTGCACAAACAATGACTTTTCTACATACAATAATATGTATGGGTTCAACATCAAGGGACATAAAGCGTGTCCTATATATGAATTTTATACATGCCGCCACCAATTACAAAATTGAAAAAAATATTGTTTATCTTGGGCCTAAAAAATTTGTAAGACCTAATCATTCATATCGTAGATTGTGGAAGGCTTTTAATGGAGAGAATGAGTTTGTTTTCGCACCAAAGCCCTTAACCGGGAAATAATTTTATAAAAGACAACAACACATTAAAGTTGTCTTTGGAAATAAACTAAAAGGTAAACAAAAACGGCCCATGGATAAAAATAGTTGGAAAAGGAGGTCCGTGTTCTTTGATCTTCCATATTGACCTAGTCTTGATGTAAGATATTATCTTGATGTGATGCATGTGGAGAAAAATGTATGTGATAGTTTGATTGGAACATTTCTCAACATTAAAGGCAAGACAAAAGATACTAAGAAATCCCATGAAGATATGGTGGTGATGGGCATACGACAAAGTTAGCCCCAAAAGAAATAGGAAATAAAACATATTTCCCCCCAACTTGTCACACTTTACCTACAAAAATTGTGATTGTTTGTAGGGTACCAAAGTTTCCCAAGGGTACTCATCAAATGTGAAGAAACTTATGTCAGAGAACGACCATAAATTAGTTGACTTAAAATCTCAAGATTGTCATATCTTGATGGAACAAATTCTATCAGTGGCTATCTGTGACATTTTACAAAGGAATTTAAGAGTAATTATAACCAATTTGTGCTTATTCTTCAATGCTATATGTAGTAAAGTTATAAGAATGAACCATTCATCATGGCAACCCAACCAAAATAATTTTTTTTATGTCATTGATCCTTCTGACACTAGATGGTCAATTGTACTTCAAGGAAAATATCTTCCTGGTAAAAATCAAGATGTTGACTATGATACCCCTTATTTCGCAACACATGTACGTCGATCATCTAAAGTAAAGGATTCAAATGATGTTCATGTTATTCGTCGTAATCTTAAAGAGGGAATATGGGGAAAACAAGTTAGTAAATGTTTTATATAACATATTAATTTATAATTATTCATTTTACTCTTTTTTATTCCTTTTACTAAAGATTTAATGTTGTTATTGATTATCCTAATTGGTTTAAATTGTTGTTCAAATTATAGGTGTTTGAAGACATGTTAAAAATCCTAGCATAGAAGTTTCAGACAACCTACAAGACATTCCATTTTGGTAATTGCTTTTGTTGGTTGATCATTTGATTTTATTTTGTTGTAAAATTATAAGGTTTGTCCAATTTTGGCTTTGCATTTGTTGTAAACAATTGTTCTTCTGTGGTTTTGTAATGCAGAGCCAATATTGCATAAGATTATAATAATATTTGTAAGCGTAATATTTTTTAGTTAAAAAATATATTTACTCAATTTTCTAAAAGTTTCGAGAGGTACTTATCTAGTATGAAGAACTGCATGTAAGGAACATGCAACAACTTTTCAACTTCTTTCCCAATCAACTATATAATCCAATAATATGGATGGATATGTGTTCCCTAGATAATTGAGTCATGGATGTTCGTGTTTGGCCTTCTAATAATCGGTTTATCATCTAAATAATGTTGATCGATTTATCATCAAAATAATGTGAGTCTTGGTACGCCGATGGCGTCGACCCTGTCTGAAGGGTACAACTATGCAACCAACATATTTGTGGTTGTCTTATATGATCTTTAATAGCAATTACACTTTATCGGGTTTGAACATATATGTTCAGTCACACGGAGAGTAAATGCTTAGGACTGGCGACGACATGCAACCAACTAGGTTATTTACTAACTTTCCTAATACAACATTGGAGATGTAGTTGCATGTCCCTAATATATTTTAGGGGAGCATCACAATATAGCTATTAAGTTGATTTTCTTATCACTTTCATTTTGATTTGCTTTCGGTTATTGAATCTCCTTCATGATTGCATCTATTTGGATCAAATTTTGAAACAATTATTTTTTAGCATGCATAAACCATTGGTTAAATTTGACCTTGATCACGAGGCTTTTAATCAATTGCACGAGTCACTAGAATAAGAGCAATATATGGTATTTATTCAAGTTAGGTGGTGGAAAGAAAAATCTCAAAGTCTTTTGAAAAACTTGAAAAATTGGGATTTTAGGTGTTTTATTTGAATCAAGCACAAATCTTGTTTCGAATCATTTTGGACAAAGGCAAACTAGAAATTTTCAATACAATTTAATTCAAATCAAATTTTACACATGATTCAAATCATCAAACTCCGGGCACTACGCCAAAAATCGTTTTTCGCAGCACTAAAAAGACATCGCTTTTATAAAAAGCGCTGCTATAGGTCGTTCAAAAAATTCGCTCAAAAAAACGCTTTCTAAAGGGTAACCTTAGACAACGCTTTTTAAAAGCGCTTTCTAAAAGCACCCTTTAGAGAGCGCTTTTCAAATAAGCGCTTTCTTAGGTAATGTTTTAGAAATTACTTTATTTTAGTTTATTTGTCCAAAGACCTATGGCAACGTGACAAAAGCGTTGTTTTTGTCGTTTGACACAAATATATTGAAAGGAATTTTATATTTTATTAATATATCAGATAATATTTAATATATTTAAATCATATTAAATTATATTTTAATTTATTTTAAATTATATTTATAATTATTCAAATAACATATTTAAAAATATATGTTTTAAATACAAACATTTTAATTAATTTTAATTATATTTAATATATTAAAATTATATTAATATATAATGTAAAATATATTAATTTAAAATATATTTTAAATTATATTAATATATCAAATTATAATTAATATACTTAAATTTTATTAAATTATGTTTTAATTTATTTTAAACTATATTTAAAATTATTCAAATAATATATTTAAATATGTATGTTTTAAATAAAAACATTTTAATTTATTTTAATTATATTTAATATATATAAATTATATTAATAAATAATTTAAAATATATTTTAAAATCTATTAATATATCAAATTCTATTTAATATATTTTAATTTATCTAAATTATATACAAATTATATTAATATATAAATTAATATATTTTATACAAATTATATTTAATATATACAAATTATATTAATATATAAATTATATAAATATATAAATTATATATAAATTAAAATAAAGTAAATATTTAAAATATTATATACAAATTATATTTAATTTATACAAATTATATTAATATATAAATTAAAATATATTAACTTAAAATTATATTTAAAATATATAAATTATATTAATATATAAATTAAAATATATTAACTTCAAATTATAAAAATTATATTAATATATCTTAATTAATTTTAAATTATATTTAAAATTATTACGTTTTCACAATATATAAAATTGGAGTTATCTAAATTAATGGATGAGAGCGTAGCACCACTAGTCAATGAGGTTTACTTATATGCTTTGGGTCTGGGGTTCAAATCCCCCTTGCCCTAGACTCATTTTAATTTATTTTTTTACATTTTCAGGTAAACCTTAGAGAGCGCTTTTTAGAAAAAACGCTCTCTAAGGTTATTTATTAAAATAAATTATTAATTAATTTTATAGACCTCAGAAAACGCTTTCAATGGAAAGCGCTCTCTAATGTTATTAATTAAATTAAATTAAATTATTATATATGTTTTAAATACAAATATTTTAATTTATTTTAATTTTATTTAATATATCTTAATTAATTTTAAATTATATTTAAAATTATTATGTTTTCACAATATATAAAATTGGAGTTATCTAAATTAATGGATGAGAACGTAGCACCGCTGGTCAATGAGGTTTGTTTGTATGCTTTGGGTTTGGGGTTCAAATCCCCCTCACCCAGACTCATTTTAAGGTTATTTATTAAAATAATATTATTAAATTATTTCAGAGACCTTAGAAAACGTTTTTAATAAAAAAAAACGCTTTCGCTTTTGATGAAAAGCGCTCTCTAAAGCTAATCATTTATTAAAATATAAAACTTTTCTAATCATTTTCATATTCAGAAACCAGAATCGCTCTCGTTCCTAAACCCTTTTTCTACTTGTTCTTGCTTTTGTTCATTCTCATTGTTCGTTCGTTATTGCTTTCGTTGCTCATTGTTCGTTCGTCGTTGCTCATTGTTGAAGTAGAAGTTGAACTTTTGTAATCATTCTCATTGTTCGTCGTTCGTGTTTCGTGACTGAGGCACGTCGTTTTGTTATTGTTCTTGATGTTGTTGTACATTGTTGTTGTTGTTGTTGTTGTTCTTGCTGATACTATACATTGTTGTTGTTGTTGTCGTTCTTGATGATGTTGTGGTTGATGAAATTCATTTATGTTGTTGTCGTTCTTGATGATGTTCTTGCTGATACAATGAATGGCGCTTTTGACCAATTTGTTTTCTCTAAACCCATTTAAGCAATTTTTTTTATATATTAGAGGAATGTTATATTACAATATTTTGATGTTGATACTAAGCAAAATGACATGAAATGTTACCATCAACAAAAAGATGAAAGAATGGAACTATTGTATATGTGAGATGCATTTGAAAACACTATGAAAATCTACTCTTTTCTGCTTTAAGATATGCTTAACATCACTCTCATGAGTTTATAGTCAAATTTTCATCTTTTATAGTTTGAATGGAAAATTGGTGAGTCTGTATGCACCACCATTGTGTAAGAAAGGGCATGACATGCAAAATTGGACAATCTTAGGGATGTTAAGGTCAAATAATTGTTATGAGTGTCCCTACATTCATGGAGTCACTTTCAAACCACAATACACTTTTGTTAAGATTATTTGCTAGTTAAAGATTATTTGTTAAGATTATTTGCTAGTTAAAGATTATTTGTTAAGATTATTTTATGGTTTCTTGGCCGGCTTGGGGTGCTAGTTAATGATATTGTTGATGTTGTCGTTCTTGATTATTGATTTGTATATTAAGAGACAATATCATCTTCTAATAATCTTCATTTTTATGTAAATTTTAGGTAGATTTTGAGGTGAGGTCTAGAAGTTGTTTACATCTAGATTTTGAGGTGAGGTCTAGAAGTTGTTTACATATCTAGAGGTATATTTGCTTTTTTATTTTTATTTTTGTTTTTGTTTAGCTTAATTAGTGTAACTATGGATAAGAAATTGATGTTTGCAAATCGATTAATGAAAGAGTATGAGAATAGGGTATCGGAATTCGTTAAGTTTGTTGTTGCGCATGTCGAAGACCCGAGTCGAATGAAATGTCCTTGTTTGGGTTGCTGTTTTGTTTGTAAGGTTAACACAAGTCAGTTGGAATCACATTTAAAGAGGCATGAAATTGATCGAAGTTATACATGTTGGGATATGTATGGTGAGAAAAGTAACAAGAATGTTGAACCGGGGGATAATACGACCTACGCTTCAAACGACAATGACACAAATACATATGATTATGATCGAGTCGAAGAGATTGCAGAAGCACTTGAAGATGATCTTAAGGATAGTCCTGAAATGTTTGAGAGGTTGGTAAGCGATGCAGAGAAACCATTGTATAATGGTTGCACTAAATTTACAAGATTCTCTGCGGTATTAAAGTTGTACAACTTAAAGACGGGCAATGGATGGTCGGATAAAAGTTTCACAAAGTTATTGGCCCTTATGAAAGATATGCTTCCAGAGCATAATGTTCTTCCAATCGAACATATGAGTCCAAAAAGATTTTTTGCTCTATTGGCATGAGCTATGATAAGATACATGTTTGTCCAAACGATTGCGTCTTGTTTTGAAACGAGTATGCATTGTTAAATGAGTGTCTTAAATGCGTTGTTTCTCGATATAAGAAGAAGTTGTCTCCAACAAAAGTCTTATGGTTTTTTCCTATAATTCTGAGATTCATACACATGTTTCATAGTGAAACCGATTCAAGACACTTGACTTGGCATGCAGATGAAAGAATTATTGATGGAAAGTTACGACATCCGGCAGATTCACCACAGTGGATGAAAATTGATGATGATTATCTTGAATTTGGAAAAGAAGCAAGAAACCTTCGCTTAACATTATCTAATGATGGAATGAACCCACACGATCTTCAAAGTACATCACATAGCACTTGGCATGTGATTTTAAGGATTTATAACCTACTTACATGACTATGTATGAAGTGTAAGTACATGATGTTATCTATGTTAATTTCTGGGCCTAAACAACCAGGGAATAAAATAGACGTATACTTGACACCCTTAATCGAAGATTTAAAGTTTTTGTAGGAGAACGGTGTGGAGGTTTATGATGGGTATATGAAAGAAAGTTTCAACTTGAGGGCGATGTTGTTTGGCACAATTAATGATTTTCCAGCATATGGAAATCTATCAGGGTACAACATAAAAGGTCAATGTGTGTGTCCTATTTGTGAAGATAATACAGATTGGACACGATTGGAGTTTGGTTAGAAGAATGTCTTTCTCGGTCATCGTAGATTCTTAAATTCGAAATATCACTACCTTGGGTGGAGAAAAGCCTTCAATGGAGACAAAGAACAAGGTAGAACTCCACCTATATTGACAGGTGATCAAATTTTTAAAAAGGTGAAAGATGTGAGTACTCAGTTTGGCAAGTCTTTTGCACATATACTTGTCAAGAAAGGGTGGAAGAAGATTTCAATTTTTTTTGAACTGCCATATTGGAAGTCGTTGTATGTAAGACATTTTCTCGATGTTATGCATATTGAAAAAAATGTGTTCGACAGTGTTATTGGTATGTTACTCAATATACAAGGAAAGTCTAAGGATTGCCTTAAAGCAAGAAAGGACTTGATAACAATGGGGATAAGAACTGAATTAGGACCCTTGAAGAAAGGAAAACGAACATATCTACCACCTGTTGCATATACTCTATCTAGAAAGGAGAAAAAAGTATTGTGTGAGTTTCTAAGTGAAGTTAAAGTTCTAGAAGGATACTCTTCAGATATTAGAAGACTTGTGTCTATGAAAGACCACAAGTTAAAGAGTTTAAAGACGTATGATTGTCATGTTATAATGGAACATTTTCTACCAATAGGTATACGTTCTATTCTGCCTGAAAAAGTAAGAAGCGCAATAACTAAATTGTGTTTTTTCTTCAAGTCAATTTGCAGTAAGGTGATCAATCCTGCGATCTTACCAACATTTCAAAAAGAAATAATTATTACTTTGTGTGAGCTTGAAATGTACCTTTCTCCCTCCTTTTTTGACATAATGGTTCATCTAGTTGTTCATCTTATGAAAGAGACACAATTGTGTGGATCCACTTATATGAGATGGATATACCCTGTAGAACGTTATATGAAAATATTAAAAGGGTATGTGAAAAACCGAAGTCGACCAGAGGGTTGTATTGTTGAACGATACATTGTTGAATAAGCGATTGAGTTTTGTATTGAATATATGTCCAATATACAATCAATTGGACTCCCCAAATCTAATGTTGTCGGAAAAAAATCAGGAAAAAAGCTAATTGGAAATGAAGTTGTGACAGTATCAAGGGTCGAATGGGATCAAGTGCATTTGTATGTTCTGCATAATGAGAATGAGGTTGAGCCGTATGTTGAAATGCACAAGGATGTTCTCTGAGGTTTAAATCCGAATAGAAATGTGAATTGGATAGTACGAGAGCACAATTGAAGTTTCATACCTTGGTTTAAAAGTCACATTTTTTAAAAGTATTATTCATATTACGCTTCAATAACAGAAAGATTGAGATGTTTAGCATATGGTCCAAGTTTGGTTACGTTTTCTTATAGAGCATATGCAATTAATGGATACACATTTTATACCAAAGAACAAGATGATAAAAGTACTATGCAAAATAGTGGTGTCACCGTGGTAGCAGAAACAATGCACATTTCAAGTGTGAAAGACTTAAACCCCAAATTTGCAAATCTGTCAAATTTTGGGGTTATCGAACGCATTTGGGTGTTTGATTATGAGAAGTTTCATATTCCTATATTTCGTTGCAAGTGGGTTGAAAACAATAATGGTGTACGAATGGATAAGTCGGGATTTTTTCAAGTGGATCTTAATAGGATAGGGTACAAAGATGAGCCTTTTGTTCTAGTCTCTCAAGCTAAACAAGTGTTCTATGTCACTGATCCGACAAGTACAAAATGGTCTATAACGCTTTTATCTAACAAAGTAATTGATGAAAACATTGGAGATCAATGTGATATTGATGTTGATATTGAATAATTTACTAGAGATGATCAAGATGAAAAAATTATAGTGAATGCATGATATACTAGAAATGATCATAATGAGGGTATTTAGATCAATCCAATCGTCTGTGTTGTTAATAGACAGGTAGAACATCTTCCAACCAAGAAAAGAAAGAGATGTTCCTAAAAAAGGTATTAATGACTAGTAATGGATTATAGATTATGAATTTTAGATTTGTCATTTAATTTTTGGATTTTAGATTTGTCATTATAATTTGAGATGTTATATCATTCAATGGATTATAGATTATGGATTTTTATAATTTGTCATTTGATTTTTTATTTTTCTTTCTTACATGTATAATGGCTAGTAATGAGGAAGACATACACGAGACACATGATACAAATGAAACTCAGGAAAAAGCTTTGAAGGTAGACAGTGAAATAAAACGTGGAATAACAATTATGAAGTCAATTCACCGTTCTAGAGATAAAGGGGTGAAATTTGATGTACATTGGAGTGATGAGAACCAACTAATTGAGTCTAACGGTTCAATGTTGGCTTCATACATTGGTTCACTTGTCCGCCAGCATATTCCAATTACCAGTGATGATTGGAGGAATTCATTGTTGGAAGCTGGTAAAGATATGATATGGAGTGAGATACATGTACTTAATTACTAAACATGATTGATGTGTTATTAGATTTCTTATTTTGACTTATACTAACATATTTTATGTTTATATGTGTATGAGACATAGGAGATTTCAAGCCTTATTATCAAACAAATATCTGAGGGATGATCAAAAAATATTTGTTGAAGCACCACTTCCACACTTGTATGTGGATTTGATCTCACCGGAAGAATGAGACGTTTTCGTAAAATAACGGAAAACCGAAAAATTTAATGTAAACTTGTTTATCTTTTCATGTCTATTATTTGTATTATATACTTGTTTATCTTTGCATTAGTTTATTATGATATGACTTAAATTTGTTTATCCAGGATTTGAGTGCCATTAATCGCCAAAGAGCATCAAAACTCGCATATCCATACAAAAAATGGGCGAAAGGGATATGCATACTTACAACAACAAATGGTAACTATATAAATGATATGATATTATTAATTGTCTCAATATATTATAATTGACGATCTTATTATTTGTCTCAATGTGTAGTTATAAGAGGAGAAAAGTGAAGACAAATCTCTTCCGGGACATGTTTTGTGGAAGGTTGCTCGTGTGGGAAATAATGGAGTTGCTAGTGAAGACGTTCAGCAGGTTTATGAGAAATGTGTAAGTATAACATTATGTCATTAAAATATAACTAATTTTTAATACCCATTAATAATTTATGATTTTTCAATGAATTTCAGGAGAGTCTATCTAAATCCTAAACCACCTGTGAGGATCAGGATTGCATGAGCATTCTTAGTCGAGTACTAAATGTTCTTGAGTATTCCGATCGGGTGAGGGGTAAAGGATTTGGTGTGACTCTATCTTCCTTGTATAAGAAACCAAAAATAAAAAATCCTAGCAATCAAGAAGTGTTGCAATCATTGGAGGAACTTAAATCGCAAGTCCGTGAATTGCAAAAGGACAAAGAGAGATATGAGGCAGAAAAACGCGGTTTCGAGTTGAAAGATACTAGTGACAAAGCTAGTATCAATTGTGAAAATAAAATTCCTGGAGTAATTAACACATATTTATTTTAATTAAATTAACACATTTATTTTAATTAACTTTTACACACATTAACATTTATGCATTCACTATTGTTTCAGGGCATTTCCTCTTGTCGACTGTATTTGTCGTTACCGACATGTCGCATGGTTGGCAAGGGGAAGTGTATAACATATCGGAAGAGTTACTTCACCATAAGCCTCTCCCTCATGGATGTCTGAAATTGTCACTTGGTATTACTATAGATATGGGTGCGGTACTACCTATACCAGCTGACATGAATTCAGAGATAACATTATTGGGAGATGCAATCGGCTCGTTTGTTGCATGACCGCCATACCTTATTTTCTTAGATGAAGAGGTAAGGTTAAAACCATTATGAATATTTTTTAGTATTCAAATGTCATTTCTGAACCTTATATACATTTTTTTTACTATATGGTAATTTTAGACTCCTACAAAACCCGCATCTAAAGGGATTTTTCCGGAAAAAGAGATTGTTGCATCACAATAAAGACAGGTACATTTAAAGTGATATTCTATAATCCGAATTCAAAAGTTTTATGATTTTCTACTTTACCTAACTTATATGATTTTTAGGTTCCTGCTAAAGCTTCACAATTGGTCGAGAGCAAGAAAAAAGTTCCTGCAAGAACCACTACGACAAAAACAACATCCACAATAAATCACTTTCGGATGTGTATTGAGACGCTTGTGTCAGTATAAAATGTGATGCAAGTTTGTATTCGTCAAATAGACATGAACGAGGGTGTTTTTGGTTTTCCTCATTCCGAGATAATCGGAAGAGAGGACATGGAGCAGATTTTCAAGCATCAAACATTAGGCATCGCTGTTATGCATGCCTACATCTGGTACGATCAATCTATTAATATTATTTATTTAGTTGAACAATTTATTGGAACATTTCAATGAAAATAGTCTAATGTTTATTATATATGTTTGTATTTAAGGTTCTTGTATGACAAAATCATGTGCGGGACGCAATTGTCAAACCGATTCCGTTTCTTTGCTTCCACCCGTGTCAATGCAATGACAATTGGTTTGAATGCAGATACAGTAGATAACACTTAGTTGAGAGATATATGGTGGCCAACACATAAACTTTGTTTTTTTACCGTATAATACTAGATACAAGTAAGATTTTCATTCTAATTTCATTCTAAGCTTTGTATCTTTTGCGTAGAAATTATTCATCTAAACTTTTGTTATATTTTACAGTGGACACTGGTTGTTGGTTGTCATTAATCCTACAAAAGAAGTGGTCTATTATATGAATTCATTGGAGCATGATTGGTCAACATATCAGAGTATGAATGATGTCGTTGATAAGTAAGTGAGATTGTTCGAAATATTCGTGTGTATTTGTATATTTAATTATTTCTGTGAGATTATTCTGAATTTACGTTTTTCTTTTATAGATCTATACTAGTGTACCGAGCACAAAGAGATTTTCGAGTAGCACGAGCTAAAGCAAACACTATTACATGGATCCATGTGCAGGTAGATTAATTTTATTTTCACAATGTTGTTTATTA
Organism: Lathyrus aphaca; assembly: GCA_963966055.1. Taxonomy (NCBI): domain Eukaryota; kingdom Viridiplantae; phylum Streptophyta; class Magnoliopsida; order Fabales; family Fabaceae; genus Lathyrus; species Lathyrus aphaca. The sequence continues at coordinate 520,721,862 of OZ014523.1, read as the reverse complement.
GTGATGTTACTTGATAGTAAAAAACAACTATATATTAATTCTTTTTTGTTTGTCTATGTGTAGTGTCCTCGACAGAAAAATGGCTTAGACTGCAGGTACTATGTTTTGAGGTTCATGAGAGAAATCCTTCAATTGGATCAATTAGAGATTCCTGATCAGGTATGCATGGATTTATAACTTAGAATTTATTTTAATATTTATCGAATATGTCATAATTCATATTATGGAGGAATTGTGTTTTAAGGTATATGATCTATAAAAGTGTTTTAAGGTATATGATCTATAAAAGTGTTTTAAGGTATAAGATCTATAATACGGAGGAATTGTGTTTATCGGATATGTCATAATGCATATTATGGAGGAATTGTGTTTTATGTCATAATGCATATTTATCGTATTCTATGCATATTATTGGATACTAACTAATTAATGCATATTTTGTTTTGTAGTACTTTGAAGAATTCGCGTGTCTCCATTACACGGTCGCAAAAGTTGGTGAAATTATGGAGGAATTGTGCGAATATATTATAGAAAAAAGAATATTTTAAGGTATATGGATTATGTAAATGAAAAAGAATTATTTATTGTAAATGACTTGTGGTATATGTAAATGTTTATATTGTGATTTTCGGTGATAAATACCGAGAATGTTGAAATGGTTTATATAGGTTTATAATGCATTGAATTGAAATGGTTTATATGTAAATGAAATGGTTTATATTGGTTTGTTTGGAATAGATTGAAATGGTTTACAGATTTATAATATTGTGATAAAAAAATTATATAGACTTCTGCATTAAAAAAATGGATAAAATGAGATTTCAAAAAAAAATCTGTTAAATTATAGGTATACTTAAGAGAGCGCTTTTAAGAAAAAGCGCTCTCTAAAGTCCACAAAGGAAATAATTTTCTCCTAAAAGAGCTCTCTAAAGTTATAGAAAAAATAAAATAAAAATTATAGGTACACTTTAGAGAGCGCTTTCCAAAAGCGCTCTCTAAAGGGGACCAAAGAAAACGCTTTTTTTATAAAAGCGCTCTCTAAAGTAATGTAATTTTTTTTATTTATAAAAATACAATAGACAACGCTTTATAAAAGCGCTCTCTTAAGGGGGGCCAAAGAAATCGCTTTTTGTTTAAAAACGCTCTCTAAAGGGGGACAAAAGAAAGCGTTTTTTTGTTAAAAAACGCTCTGTAAAGTAATTTAAAAAAAATTAATATTTTTTTTAAAATACAATAGACACCTTAAAGAGCGTTTTTTACGGTAAAAGTGCTTTTAAAAGTCTACTTTAGAAAGTGCTTTCACTTTAAAAGCGCTTTCTAAAGTAGGCCTTTTAAAGCGCTTTTTCCATAAATAAAAAGCGTTTTCTTTACCTACGACGGCCAGCCTTTGACAACACTTTAAAGCACTCTCTAAGGCCAAAAAAGCGCTCTCTAAAGTCATTATTTTCGTAGTGGGGTCACCCATGTCTCAATTGATTTGAATTAAACTTTACACCTAATTCGAATCATGAAAATTTTCCAAAATTTTCAGATATCTCAACCTATTTAATTCGAATCAAATTTAGCACATTATTCTAATCACTGGGTGTTTAATTCAAATCAAATTTTCCTCTTGATTCGAATCAACTGGAAAATGGTTAAAAACTTAATTTTTCTTTTATTCCACTTTACTTGTTCATTTGATTCCAATAATGAAATGCTCTTGATTTGAATCTAACCGATTTTTCAACCATTTTCAGTGCTTAATCTCAAGCACATATAAAATATTCTTCTCATCATTCTTAAAAGAATATAATCATAACCAACATTGTGATTCTATGTGAAAAATCAATAATATTTGTTTTGAAATTTCAAAGTTCTTACAACGAAAGTCTTGCATATTCAACTTCAATTTGATTTAGATCTTGATAATGAGAGAGTTGTAATTGATTGAAGAAGGCACACTCTTGAAACATTGCAACACTGAGAATCATATTGCAGATATCATGATGAAAGGTGTGCATGTCGAAATGTTGAATAAATTAATATCTATGATGAACGTAGATAGCTTAAACTCAATGAATTAGGTGGTGTGCTGAGAATGCAATTCCTTGTGTCAAAGCATGTAACTTGATAGAATTTTTACTTAGTTTTATTTTTTTGTCTTAGCTGAGTTAGTTAGGTTAGTTGGAGATTCCTTGGTGTGCAAACAATCTCTTCCTATAAATATGAAGGAGCCCTATCATTGTAACATGCAATTACATAGATAAAATGGAATAAAATTTTAGTTTAAAAGTAGAGAGAAACTCTATAGAAATATTCTCATTCTTTCCCTTTTCTCTCAAACCTTAATTTCTCTTTTCTTTTTCTTCTCAAATTTATGTGCAACAGAATTATCTTGCAACCTAAGTATGGTTGATTCACTCGAGTGAATAGTGGAGAACCAAAGACGAAATTAATCGGTATGATTGATTCTTATTTATCAAGATATATTCAAAATTCTCTATAGTTTTGGTCTAATTCCAACCATTAGTATTATAAGTTAAAATTCTAACTTTTAAATTTATTAAATAATGACGTGTTTATTATATATATATTGAATTAAATACATTTCTCACAGAAAGGGGGAGAAAATATATGATAGTATTAAAAATTGAACCCATTCAGTTTGTACATATTGGCCATTTATAATTTATGTATTTAAATTTCTGTTATTATGATTATTTTGCCCGGGTGACACATTTTAGCTTTCTTGTATAGAAATAAGGAGGAGCTTACAAACCTCAACCTTAGACTATTAAACTCAAAAGAAGCTTACGAACCTCATATATATTCTGATGTTGGCAAAGAAAGTTAAAATATAATTTTTGGTTTTCTTAAATATAAAACTAAAGGGAGCTTACAAACCTCAACCTTGGACTATTAGTCTCAGAGGGAGCTTACAAACTTCAAACTCTGATGTTACTAAGAAAACTAAAATACTTTTTCTTGAATATAGTACTAAGGGGGAGCTTACAAAACTCAACTTTGCATAATTACACTCAGTGGGAGCTTACAAACCTCATACCCTGATGTTGCCAATAAACTTATAACTGCCAAAAATTGTCTTTTAAATAATTATGTTTGTCATCATCAAACGATATTTTAGATAAACCAAGATTGCAATTGTCAAAAAAAAAGGTGAAGATGATGTCGACCCAACACAATACATGATATTTATTGGATCATTAAGATACATTACTACAAAATGCGCAAACAATAACGCCCAGGTAACCACAGTTCTTCCAAACACTGTGTTGGCATCTCTAAACTCATGCTCTAACTTTTTATTTTATTTTTTAATTATAAATTTTATGGGTATAATAACGGTTGATGTTATAACCATATGATGCAATCAATCTTTCATGGGTTTGAACCCCGGCTCTCTCAAAATATTTATTCATTTAACATTAAGGCGCTCCTTTCTTTTTTATTTATTTTTAAATAAATAATAAAAGCGACATCACTAAGATTATTATGAGTAACCGTTGTGATATAATTGTCTATTCTTTATAGTATTATCACAGATTTACCTTCTAACTGTGATGATACGTGATATTGTTTTACTATATAAGTCAAAGTATTTATCATTCATCAGTAACCCTAACATTCATCTCACATTTTTTCTTTCTAACAGTCGTTTCTCTCAAATGAAAACCCTAACTTCAACCTTTAGATTCTTCTTCACCAATCGCTACGATACTCTTTAATCATATTCCAGGTTCGTTTATTAAAATTATTCTTCGATTTTGTTTACATTTCTTGTTTAAAATGGGTTCTATTTTTTTATTTGCTTGATGTTTTCATTGTTTCAGATTCATTTTCACCACTTTAACAAAGCACATACATTGGCTATGATATATATGGTTTGTGTAGCTATGAAGAAAAATACAAGAAGGATGAAACTATTGTCTTAACTTCATTCACCTTGTATTTTTTATCATAGTTTCTTAAACTAAATGAAATTCATATAAAAAATGTGTGTTCTTTAAAAATTACATAATATCCTTTGTTCTTGTATGTCGTTGTATGTTGTTGTTGTATGTTCTTGTTGTTGTTGTATCTTTTGTTGTTGTTGCATGTATGTTGTATGTTGTATGTTTTTGTTGTTGTTGTATGTTGTGTTATTGCTTGTATGTTCTATTGTTGTTGTTGAAATTGTTATTGTTGTTGTTGCGGTTGCTGGAACAAATTACTTTGTTGTTGAAAAGGAGATTGTTGTTGTTGTGGTTGAAAAAGAGACTGCAGGTGCGGTTTCTGAGGAGTGGAGAACAACAAAAATGACATTGTGATAAGCGATATAAGAGAGTGAAGAAAACCTCAAAACAAAACCCTTTGTTAAACCCTAGGAACAAAATGGGAGAAATTGAGAAGGTTTAAGTGTTAGTGGAAACTTCAAATAAAAAAAATGTTAGAATTTGATGCTAAAGCATCGAGAGTAAAGGAGGTTTGAGGGTTTTTGTTTCGCGAGTCTGAACCAAATTCTCAAATCCCACCCGGTTCAGAATTATTGCCATGTGCTGGAAAAATAAAAATAGGTTTTTTTTAATGTATTTCATTTTACTTTTTCAAATTTTATGCTATGATTTTTTCCCAATTCAACTTTTCATACAAAATTAGGTCATTTCAAGTTTAAAAGTATTTAAATTTAATAAACTTTATATATCTTTAGTTTAGTTTTTAAATGTGCATATACATCATATGCAACAGTACATATTCGAATCCGCAACATCAACTCTAATTATTAGATTACATAATATCTATGTAGTTGTGTTTTAAGAACAAGAACAAAACATTGCTTAGTCATTAGAAATAAGCTTCTTGTGACTTAGCAATGTTTGTTCTTTAAATTCTCAAAACATTACATAATATCTTGTGTTGTTGTATGGTGTTGTATGAAGATGAGTTTATTATATAATATGTAGATTGTTTTTTTCACTAAACCTTCATTGAAAATACATTTCATTTACATAGAAACTTATAATCCTAAAATTAAGTTGTATTTAAAAACCAACTTATATCAATCAATGTTTTTTTTAATTGAATATGTCTTATCATTCATCTCACATTTCTTCATATATAGGATGTGGTTCAATGACCTAAATCCTTCATCACATCCATATATTTTCTTATAGTTTAAATTAAACTATAATAAAAGAAATTGATGTGATGAAGGACGCTGACCATTGAACCATATTTTATATGTTAAGGAACGTGAGATGAACGATAAGACGAATGCAAACATTGGTTTGTGTAAGTTGGTTTTCAAGAATAGTTTAATTTTTCAGATTATATAATTCATCAATTTGAATGGTTATATGTTATTGTGAGGTTTAATGAAAAAAAACAATATGCATATTTTATAATAAACCCTTGTACTTTCAACAACGATTATTTATTTTAATATAGTGACTTAATATATATGAAATAGATGTATATATCACAACAGTTGTTAAGCATAATCGTTGTGATATATCGCGCGCTTTATAGAATACAACAATAGTCCCATGACTGTGATTATAAGTAACACATTTAAGACAACACTCTACACAACAACGTCTTGATCTGGATGATTATATGTATTTTCCAATTATTGTTAAATGGGTTTTCCGTAGTAGTGATACATCTGTCATACAAGGCCCGATCTAGCATTCAATGTAGGTATGGTGAGTAGATTCGTGCAGAAGCCAAATGTATCACATCTAGTAGCGACGAAGTGGATACTAAGATTTTTGAAAGGAACTCTTGACTATGGCATTGAGTTTCCTGTAGTTGATGAAGAAACGAATTCAAACTAGTGGATTACATCGACTCAAGTTGATGTAGTGATGCCGATGATAGAAAATTCATATGTGTTTATGCTAGGTGGTGCACCAATTACTTAGAACTCAAGAAAATAACCAGTAGTGACATGTACATAGTTATTTCCCTCTATGCATGTCAATCAACATAGATATTCAATTTGGTTGAAGAAATTACATGAAATAATCATGGAGCAATTACCATGAAGATTGTCAGCATGTCTGCTATCAACTGCTATCAATTTGGTGAAGAATTCGATAGTACATGGAAGAAGCAAACACATCGAAATGAGATTTCATTATCTTCATTAGCAAGTAGCAAATGGAAAGATGTGCATGTTGAAAGGTGTGCATATCTCATTATCATATTGTAGATATCATGATGAAAGGTGTGCATGTCGAAGTGTTCAAGAAATTATGATCTATAATGAATGTAGATAGCTTAGAAACAATGAATTAGGTGGTGTGCTGATAATGCAATTTCTTGTGTCGAAGAATGTAGCTTGATAGAATTTTTACTTAGTTGTTAGGTGAATAACCTCAAGTTGCTAGGTGAATAACACCCAACAAGTGTAAAAAACACCCGACAAAAGCACTTTTGCGGGGTAAGCAAAACATCCCGCAAAATCGTTAGTCGCAATTTGTTGCAGGGTGAAAATCACGCCGCAACTTTTGCAGGGTGTAAATCACGCCGCAACGTTGTTGGGTGAAAAGCACGCCGCAAGTCACTTTCTTGAAATCAATTCAGACGCGCAGAGCAGAGTATAGTAGGTAGTGGCAACATAGAATAGAGAAAATTTACAGATATTTTGCTGGGTGTTTTTCACGTCGCAACAATCTTTATAGCAGCGTGAACAACACCTCGCAAAATGGATTTAACATTATAAAAAATAGTAATATTTATATTATTATAAATATTATTTTTCATATTTGTAATTTCTGCTCACCATGGTTTGTATTTGGGTTTTACTCAACATAAACTTAAACAAAACAAAAAAAATATATATTTCATTTTCAATTGAGTTACAAGCTTAGCACCAACTTATACAAAAACTTTATAGAAACAAAAACTTAGCAGCAACAAACTCCACGCACATTCATTTTATATTTATTTTTTAAAAATTATGTGTTTTTAAACCATTTTCAATTTAAATTTTGTTTTTAATAATAATAATAATAATTATATCATATTATAAAAATAATAATAATATTCTGTTTTTAATAATAACCTATTTATATTCAGTTTTTAAAACTGATATTCTATTAATAATATTATGTTTTTAACCTATTTATATTCAGTTTTTAATAATATTCTATTTTTAATAATATTATGGTTTCTTACCTATTAATATTCAGTTTTTAATAATAACCTATTTATAATAAAAATCTGTTTTTAAAATTAAAAATAATCTATTTTTAAAATTAAAAAATAATCTGTTTTAAAAATAAATAAATAAAACTATATAAAAAAACTGTTTATAAAATAATAATATTGTTCTAAAAAAGATTACTTTGTTTTCAAAATATTTAAAAATTCTAAAAACAATTATTTTTAAAATAATAATATTGTTTTAAAAAATTTATATTCTATTTAAATTTTTATATTTTTAAAAATATGACAGAAAATGTTAAACAAAAATTATGTTTATTAGGTTTTTAAAAATAAATAAAAAATATTAATTGAAAGAACGAGATCTCGGTAATATAAAACGAGGCCTCGGTAATATAAAAAGAAGTCGCCGGGTGAAAAACACCCAGCAACTTTTTATCTGTTGAGAGTTGCGGCATGAGAAACAACCCTCAACCTTTGTGTCAAAAAAAATTAATTGCAATGAGGAAAATACCTCTCAACTCTAACTCCTCATAACTTTTCAGAACAGTCACATGTTGCTTATTAAATGCGCCTTTAATTTTCCATCAAATTTTATTTTCTTAAAACACATTGCGGCGTGCTTTTCATCTCACAACTTATATTTCAAAAAAAATTCAAATTTTACTCCTTCATTTTCGAGATTAAAAATAACAAAAAATAATTGTTTTTTTTTTGTTGCGGGGTGAATAACATCCAGCAAGTACAATTATTTGTGGGGTAAAAACACCCAGCAAAATCACCCAGCAAATTACATATTTTTTTGTAGTGAATTCCCTATATCAAAGCATATAGCTTGATAGAATTTTGACTTAATTTTATTTGTTTGTTTTAACTTAGTTAGTTAGGTTAGAAGAAGATTATTTGGTGTGTAAGCAATCTCAGTCTATAAATAGAGAGGTATCATATCACTCTCGAACCCTAATTTCTGTTTTTTTTTTCTTCTCAAATTTATATGCAACATAATCATCTTATGATTAAAATGTGGTTGATTCACTCCAATGAACAATAAAAAACCAAAGACGAAATCAATCATTACGATTGATTCTTATTTACTAAGATAGATTCAAAATTCTCTATTATTGGTGTAATTCCAACCATCAGTATTATAAATTATAATTCTAACTTTTAAATTTATTAAATAACTGATCAATTTATTATATATTGAATTAAATACTATGCGTGAAACAAACATACTTGGAGCAACGTGCGACCTTGTTTTCATTCAGAACCGCTCGTGAGTAATGATTGAGGCCCCACATAATTGTAGTAAATCAAAACTCACGAATACGAACATTTTCCATTACTATGTTTTTTTATCTCTTAGATAGTTTTACATATTCACTCTACTCAAATGAACTAACTAGCTCATCTGCATCACTGCATGCAACAGTTGTGTTCCCAACATGACTTACTTCCTGCTCTTTCTTTGAGCTTTGAATTCAGAACTTTGAAGGCTATTTTGTTTGTTTCTGTTTTGTTGTTTCAATTGAATATGCAGTGCTGTTTGTGTCAGAAGAAACACGAAACACCTCGTTTATGACAAAGTCTCTTCAAAAAGTTTGGTAGCTGGTTGGTGTTGCTAGCTGTGAATAGTTTGTAGGTTGTGGACCAGATTGTTATTATTGGAGTGTAATTATCTCATGGCAGATTACAATGAAAACATTGTGCATCCACTGTGAGAGTTATGGGTTTATTTACTTCTTTTCTGTCCTGCATCTTAGCTACCTTCCCATTATTCTGGTTACAAATGTGAGTAGAGTAGTTGAGGATATACAATTCATAAACATAAAAAAATTATGCAATATGCTATTCAAAGGCTAGACGGGATTATCACGTTTTTTTTATTTACAAATTACTAACAAAAAGTACTTTGCATATCGCATTAATGTTATCTGTATTATACTCAGCAAAAAGTATATCAGCGTTAATGTTTATGATCGTATTAGTACCTTTTATGTGAGTAATGGCAAAAATAAATAAATAATCAAAGTAAATTGTGGAAAAGTAAAAGTATAGGGTTAGAAAGATTGTACCAAATAATTATAGATGTTTGATCGGATGTTGGCCTAGTCATGTCTCCAAGAGGTCTTCTAGCGAGTTTCATTATAAACTTTGAGCTTTTGAAGGTTATGTCCACAAATCTTTAATACAAACTTATCCCTAGTAAAATGACAACTTTTATCCAAGCTACGTTATCGAACTATTTAGATATTTATGGTTGATCTCAATAACCAAAACAAAGCTTTTTTCGACGAATCTTAATAAACCAATAACATATATTTTATAAAGGTTGATCTCAATAACCAAACTACATATCTTAAATGTATTGTACCCTTAAGAATATAAACAACCAGCACAACCACGTACAAAATTATATTTCTCACAAGTAAAACTTCACTTAGTAGCACTAAGGCACTTTGAAGTGAATAGAATATATATTTTCAAAAGAAGAGAAATAGATAAATTACAAAGAAATATGAAAATGTTGGAAAATGACGGTGGTATAAAGTGGGGGAGACCCTTCTTTATATAGTAGTTGAAACACCATGAAAGGAAACGATCCATGGGTTGAATTGGTTATCTAATTGATTAGCAAAACTCTATAGTCGATTAAATAACTCAATATAATCCTTTGTAAAGTCCAAATAGAAAAGTTTGGATATAGAGTCATTGCAAGTCATTAATGTTTTATCTTTGTTGATTTACAATCAATTATCTTCTTGCTAATCAATTTTTCAAGTGCTCTAATCGATTAGATGGATCAAAAAGTTGTTTTACTAATCGATTAATATATTTTTCTAAGCGATTAGATTATTAAGAAAATATATGGATAACTAATATATCAATCTTGTTGTTATTGGTTTAAGGTTCTGTTTGGTAAAACTAGTTGATAACTAATAGATGGTGGTTGATGACCGATAAATGATAGCTACTAGTTAATAATTGATGACCGGTAATTGATTACTTCCTTCGTCTCACAATAATTGTTCTCTTTGACATTTTCACATTTTTTAAGATAATGATTAACTATGTTGATTTCAATGATAAAATGAATCTCATTTACTCAAATAACTTTATTAATAATAAGTAGTGGAGTAGTTATGTGATTCAAGATAGTAATAAATAAGGGTAAGTTAGTAAAAAGAAATAATAAATATCATATTGATATTTTAAATGAACAAATAATTTGAGACAAATAAAAATAGAAAAGATGACTCCTATTGTGAGACGAATGGAGTATTTAATTTGAGTGTTTGATAAATTAGTTGTTACATTATCTTATAAATACAAAATGACATAAAGGAATATTCTTAACGAAGAAATTAATAATTTCATTATTTTATTATATTATATTATTAAATTATTTTTTATTTTATAAAAAATTTATTAATCAAAACATGTAAAACCTTTTATATATATATATATATATATATATATATATATATATATATATATATGAAAAATTGAAGGTAGCATCAAAAATATTAAATTTATATATAAAATTTATATTTAACAAGATGATGAAATAATAACATTATAATTTTATATTAATCTAAAATAATAATAATAATAATAAAAATAAATTCATTTTCTAATATTGTACAATAAAAGTACAATGATATTCTAAATTTTTTTTCGTCTACTCTCTTCGACATTTTACTAACTTGAAAATTATCAATACTATTTTAAAATTTACTATGTAAATTAAATGTTATTCAAAAATATTAAATGTTACACCATCTTTCATCTTGTGAGTTTATATATATATATTTAAAACAATAATGATATAAATAGAAGAAAAATTGACAAGTTAAAAAATACAAATTCAAAATTTTTTAAAATAATTTAAAAAAAAAACCAAATTTTCTTTTACAAAACCAAAATTTGTATTAAACATTACAAATTAAAAGGTAAATGACAATTATCAAATAAAGTTATTTTTTTAATATAAGTTAGAAAACTAAAAGTAAAAAAAAAAATTGGTGTTATCGAATAGACTTTAAATACATATATTTATTTTTCTCCAACACCCACCGACAAAAAGAGACAAATTCATGAAATTGGCATCCAAGGATTTTGCATTCACACTTAGGAGATAACCGGAAATAGGAGCAAATACATAAAATGAAAAGTGGAAAATTGTTATGTTTTGATGTGTGTGGTAAATTGGGAAAGAAGAATGCGATTGAAGAAGGTAATCGTATTTCTTTGGTAGCAAAAGCCATAACATTTTGACTGACTAATTCAAAGGATCAATTTCACTATCTATTAGTGAGGTTGTGTTTAAAGTTAAAGCTTCACAGTGATTAATTGTATTTAATAGGATTCAAAGTTGAAACATTGAGAAGAAAAAACTCTTAGATCCAAACACGTGCGGTCCCAAAACATGATTGCCTCGTGCTTACAATGATTGGCCAACCCGCACGATGGCTCATTTATTATCATGGTTGTGGATGGGGCCTTTTGATACATTAACAAAAAATCTTCTGTATGATATACACCACCCATTTCCTTTTTCGCACCCATATAATAAAATTGGCTAAAAATACATAATTCAGTCCTTTAACATAATTTAATATTCCGTTTTAATTTCTTAACTAAAAATCGTTATCAATATGTCTTTTTTAGAATAATATTAATTTTTAAATATTATATTAATTTTTAATTATATATACCAACTCAAATTTGTATTAATGACTTTGTTGTCACACTATACCACCAGAAATTGATGTTTTTTTCTTCCATAAATTCATAGAATGGACCAAATAGAATAACGAAAGTGAAATTAAATGACTAATTTGTACTATTTTTTAGTTAAGAGATGAAAGAGGAACATTAAATAAAATTAAAGGATTTGGTGATTAATTATGCTAAATAAATTAATATATATTAGTATTAATTATAAATTGGATATCTTCTGCGCGCAATTGCATTAATTAATCCTCGAATCAAAGACGACTATAATGAAAGACAATGCTCTTTTCCAATAAATTTAACAATGTTGTATGATCAAAATTAAATTCTAATTTATGATTTTTGATTAAGCTCAAAGAGTCCCATTTTAAGTGTTTTTGGGTTAATAAAATTATCATATATAATATAAATTGAATGTTTTAATAAAATATAGTAAATTAATTTTAAAATTTAATATACTTTGTTTCTTTAATTAAAAAAGTTGACTGAAATATGAACTAATTAGAAACCAGCACGAAAGTTTAATTCTTTTTATTGAATTATTTCAATAAAGTATATATAAAATATATAAATAAAAAATAAGAAATGATATTATATTAGTATTTATTTTATTAAAATTATAATTAAAATAAAATAATTTGTAAACATTTAAATTTTAAACTTTTAAAATAAAATTATTAATATTAAAAATATAAATTTTAAATTTTAAAAGTTTCAAAAGTAAATATATTTTTCTTTCAAGAATAGTTAATCATTTACATAGATACATAATATCTTTATTTAGCTTATCTAATATATTTAATAAACTAATTTATTTATTCATGACTTTTATTTTTATTTTTTAAAGAAATTGTTTTATTAAATAATGTTAAATGTTTTTTTTTCATTGTTACATAAACTTATTTATGTTTTTTAGAAGCCTAATATAAATATACAATTGATTTTCCATAAAGAAAAGTCGATAACTTATATAACATATATGTATAACAGTGAGGTTGAAAGTCAAAAGAATCAGGTGTGTTGGTGTAATAGAATGACAGAGTGTGTAATGTACACTAAAAGTAATCTATGTAAGTAATTTTCTTGTTAGCTAGGCATCTATAAGATTAACATGTTCACATCGTATTCAAGATAGATGGATCTCACGTCCCTAACCAGATGTTATGAATGTGATGAAAATATATTATAGAGCATTAAAGCGTGCAATTACTAGAATAATCACGTGCATCATCATGCGTGATAGGGAAGTAAAAGTTGCATCGCGTGTGCAATGCAAGTAATCATGTGTGTGATGACCCTTTTCCAAGCTTTTTCTGACGCGTTCTGATTTATTCTGAAGGCTTTTTAAAGAGAAATTTGGTACTTTTCCAGGGGTTATGAATTTGTACATGCAAAATGACGATTTACAACATCAGAAGTCATATTTGGAGAGCATTTGAAGTCATTGGAGACCAATTCTTTAAGGTAATTCTTATGAAAACCTCCTATATTATTTGATATTATAATTTCAATTATTAGTAGCTAAATCTATTCAGGTTATGTTGTGTTTGATGAACCTATTTTGATATTGTTGGAACATATGCTTGATTTGATAATGCATGAGTAATTTAATCTATAACTCTATTCAATTGCACCTTGTTCTTAATACTTTTTGTGAGATACTCTTTTAATATGATTTTGGGCACATAGGAAATACTCACCATTAGTCTATGTGTTGGACCTAGGGATGAAGGTGATAAAAATACACAAGAAAGAAGGTTGAATTGTGTTTTTCGTTTCTTTAGTTTGCATCTGATCAGAGTTCAGAATCTAAATTGGTGTTTAGATTTTGATTATATTTTACAGTAGATGTTAATAGATGGAAATAAATAATAACATAGCACACAAAGATTTATACTGGTTCCTCGCAAATGAGAGTAGTTCTGTGCCTTTGCATCACAAGATATTTTCAGTATAATCAAAACATGATTACAATCCCTTATGCACTCAAGCATAAGACTTTTCTTTGCTCAGACCCTCAGCCTGAGACTTCTTGCTTAAACCCCTCAGGCTCAAGACTTCCTTCTCAAGTCCCTTAGACTTAAGACTTCCTTGCTTAGACCTGCAGCTTAAGACTTTCTTGCTCAAGTCCCTCAGACCCAAGACTTCATGCTTAAATCCCCCAGGTTTAAGACTTCCTGCTTAGATTCCACGAATCCAAGACTACTTGCTCGGACACTCATTCCAAGACTTCCTTGCTCAGGTTCCACGAACCCAAAACTTCTGCTCATACTCTCAAGTACAAGACTTCTGCTTAGACTCACAGTCCAAAACTTCTGCTCAATCAAAATTGATCAAGACTTTCAATGCTCAAGCATATAGTGGGAGACTTACTTGGCTCAGACTTCTCATCAAGATACTTTAATACTTAAGCACATATCAAGAGACTTTATATAAACTGCTAAACAACATGTTCAACAGAATAGAGAACAAGGTGCACTTGATGCAAGATTAGAGGTACAAGGTAATCACCTTAACAACGACCTAAAGTTCTTAATATTTCTAAGATATTCAATGTTTAAGAAATCTTAAGGCTTTATACAATTTATAAAATATAACAAAAAATATGCATACTCGATTGTGTTGCTCATTGTTGATTTTGTTATTCCTCCATCCAGATAGAAGTGCAGAACATCTCTATCCTTCTTGGAATTCCTTCTCTTTATTACATTCCTTGTTCCTTGTTGAAGATTCAGATTGAACCTTCAGCTACTTATATACCAGTTGTAGAAGACTAAGCATTGGAAGAGATAACTTGATCAAGTGTCTTTTTTCTCAATAGAACAAGAGACGTTGAAGATAAATACATCAAAAGATCTTGATTCGTTTTGTAACATGTTTAACCATTGCGTCTTCCATGAGATCTTGTATTATAGAACCATTGAGAGTAGGTATTTGTAAAGCATGTCAAATCTTCTTGAGCCTTGTGAACTTAGACTCTAGCTGACAAACTGATTTGACAACGCAACTTGCTTTCTGCGGTACAAATAGCTTTAGCTTTATTACTAATTTTGAATGATCACCATAAGCCAATACATTCACCAGGTGTATATACAATATGTTGATTCTTCTAATGCAGAGGTCTTTAGCTTCATAGTATATGCCAAACATCACTTAGAGAGTGTTCTTCAGATTCTGCATTACCAGAAGCAAGTAATTCAGTTTATCTCAAGTACGTCCTTATATAATACCCTAACATTCATATCATAATACCCTTAAGCATTAGAATATGTATATGTATACCCTTAAGCATTAGAATATATATATATATATATATATATATATATATATATATATATATATATTCTAAATAAATAACTTTAAGCATTAGAATATGCATACTTGGAACACACATTAGCTAACATCATTGTTCTTTTAATACTTTGTTATCATAAAAACCCAAGTAATATATGTCATGAAAAAATCTTGTTCTAAAAAGGGTGATTCTTGTGTTTACGCTGGTTGAATAGGGATATGAAGCCCCGAGTAGTTGTAACGCCCCGGTATATTTATTTAATTATTTAATTTAAATAATTGGAAAATTGTTGTGTGTTGTGTGAATTGTGAAGTTTAGTGGTGTGTTGTATGAAGGGATAGTGTTATTTTAAATTATATAAGTTTAAATAATTATATTATATTTAAATAAATATTGGAAGTGAAATGGTAGGTTGGTGATCAGACGAGGAATAATGAGGGCAAGATGGGGATTCCATATTAGGGGTCCAAGGGTTATGTTAGGAATTGGGAAAAGGAGAAGTCAGTTCTCGTAGACTCTGGTCGTGAAATTGGGAAGAGCGTGAAGAAGAGATAAAAGGAGAAGGGCTAGAGGCAAGGCTTTCGTGATAAAGGGAGAGATTTTTCATCGAATTAAGGTAAGGGTGGGATCTCTTTCATCTTTTAAGGGTATTATGATATGAATGTTATGGTAGATGTCCTTAGGTATGTTAGTGGGATTAGGTGATTGATAAATTGATGAATGTAGTATGCAAGTGATGAATTCATGATGGTTGAATAGTATGTTTATGTTGGTAGCGTTAGATGTGAATTTTATGGTGAAAAATAAGGATCTGGACCGGTTTTATACACTAATTTGTATTAAAGTCAATAGCTTGCGCGCTTAGCGAGAAAGGGGGCCGCTTATCAAGACCTAGAAGGGAGAAATGTATTTTTAATTAATTAAAATTCATGAAAAATGATGTTTTATGTTTTAGGATGGTTGGTGTATTGAAGAGGCGATGTGAGCAAGTTTAGAGAGTGTATGTGTCCTTTGACGATGTTGAATGTTGTTATGTGAAACATTTGAATGCATGATATATGTTTAGTTATGTATGTGTTGTTGACTAAAAAGGTTATTAGTATGAGAAAGAATATGCATGAAATGTTGTTGTTGATGCATATTGTCGTCGTTGTTGCATGTCGTCGTTGTTAGTGAGGTGGTAGTGTTCAATCACGGTGTAGGGCGTGGTCATGAAATAGGGGTCACACTGTACCATGAAATAGGGGTCGAAGGTGTAATCATGGAAAAGGGGTCGAGATTTCCGACGGGAAATGGATCATGAAATAGGGATCGATTCTTGGTACCACATGCATTGAGTCTATGGTTGAGTCTCATTTGCATGTATTTTGGTTGATGTGGATGTATATGTGTAAACACCCCAAATTTGCCCTCACCCATTCACACCATGGCTTGTGATCATTTCATATGCATAAATCCAATCATAGCATCTCATACCACATTCTTGATCCACTGCATTGGTTCAAAGTCATCTGCATCTAGGGTTTGTGATCTGAGCAATCCAAGGGCTTCTTGAGCCACTCCAAAGGCCATAAATCACTTCAAAGGGGTCCATGCATGTTCAAGCATCATATTATATCCTCTCAAAGTCAAGAATGTCAAAAAAATCACAAGAACTGAGAAAGGCATGGAAGCAGAGCCAGGTTTAATTGCACAGATGACCTAGAATTAGGGTTTTGGTTTCAGAGGCCATAACTCCAAATTTTTTGGTCATTCTTGTTTCTATTGGTCTCTATATGGTATAGGGAGCATGCATATCAATTTTCATGAAGAAATTCAATGGGGAAGTCATCTGATCAAGAATTGACTTTTTGAGCAAGTCAGTGCAAAATCAGGGCATCTGAGGCCCCCAATGACCCAACCAAGGGGTGTTCTTCATCATTTTGATTGTGTATGATCTTTATTTGATCATAGAAGATGTTAGAAGTTCACAAAATTGGAGAATTTCAAGTCATTTGCAAAGTTGACTTTTTGGGAAAGTTGACTTATAATGAAAATTGCCATTTTGGGAAACTTTTTCAACCCTTGCTTTTTGATTCAAAAATGCTTCAAATGGAAAAACTTTGGTCATGAAAGTTGTAGAATGGATCATTCCCTTTTCAAAAAGTACAAGAACTTGACCTAATTCATTTTGGATCAAAAGTTATGGCTTGTCAAAGTTGGCCAAAATCACAAAATTTGAAGTTTTCTACCAAAGAGGCATTTTGCAAAATGCTATGATCAAGTGTTCTAAAGCTTTCAAATGTGTACAAATTCTTCACAACATGATCACATGACCTCTAAAATTCAGAATGGGCCAAAGAATCATCTCATTTCATGCCTTGAACCTCAAGAAATCCCAAAGGAACCAAACTTTGTGAAACTTGCAAAACCTATCACAAACTAAAAACCACTTGCTGCATTGCCTCTAGACCTTTTCCATAGCTTCCCTTGATTCAAGCTGAGCCAAAGCAAGCCAAAAAGCAAGTTGTACCATTGCCCATACCTCAAGTACAAATCAAGTTGACATTTTGGCCAAAGACCCATACCAATCACCATAGGCCACCAACAACTCTCTGACCTATCACCTTTTGATACATGGACCAAAGCCAGCATAACACAACACACACTTCAAGCTAAAACACACTCCAAGCCATAGTTATCAAAATCTCTCCAACTTGCATTTTCATTCGAAACACTCAGCACAACCTTCAAACACATAAACAAACTTCACCATTGATCTTAAGAGGTTCCACTGATCACAAACCACCCATCACCATAGCCTGAAAGTCACTGAAACAAAAACACAATCACCACCCTCACTTGAACAGAACTTCTGCCATCTCCCAAATCAGCCATCAACAAGAGTTGTGAAGCATCCCATTGAGCTCAGGAGGACCAAAGGAGTGAGTTTGCATAGGAGAAAGGGTCAGAAAGCTCCTGTTCGAAGGACTTCAGTTCAGGTATCCATCAAGAACAAATTTTCCAGAACTTCATTTGCTTGTTATAAATTGATTCTAGATGTTATCCTGATCATCATGATGTGTTTAAAAGTGAAAATGGTGGAGTATTGAGTATGTATGAGCTGTCTGAAATTTTCTGCCCTAAATATGTCTTGCTTCGATTTGCATGATTAATGAATGAAAAATAGTTTTTGTTTGGGGGTTTTGATTTAGTGTTGAATGGGGTTTGATTCTGGGAAGTTAGGTTTCATTTTCATGGAGTTTTGAGGAAGTTGGCAACTTTCAGGTGAGGGTCTGGCCGGAGAAGACGACCGGAAGTCTTCTCCGGCCACCTGAAGTTAATTAGGGTTAATCTGTGTAATTATGAGAGTTTGAATTCTGGCCCTTGGATGTGTTGACCCGCGCGCGTTTGGTTGGCCAGGATTCCACCATTTTGCCCTAATCCTCATTTGACTTTTTTAATTCAGTTTAATTAAGTTTAATTAGAAATTAGTCCAGTTTGAATTTCAGCCACTGGATCACGCGCGCATTCAACTCCCGCGCGTCCAGTTTGAATGTCAGCCCTTGATTCTGCTTATTTCCCATTAAATCCAATTTTATTTTCATTTAAATTCATTTGTTTTGCTCATTTATTTAAAAATAGTAAAAATCATTGAAAAATTCTGAAAATTTTTATTCAAGCTTTTATTAATTTTCAGAAACCAAAAACATTTTTATTTTTATTTTTTGCATTAAAAAATATTTTTAAATCATTTAAGAGTTTATTTTTAATTAATTAATGAGAATTAATTAATTAAAAATGCTTTTATGCATTTAAAAATCATAAAAAAATTCATGAAACACTTAGAATCATTTAGAAATATTGTCCAACTCTCAAACCAAATTTCTTTTTTGATCTTGATGTCTTTTGACAATTTTTAATGGAATTAATTTCATTTCAAGGCATTATTTTGATTCAATCTTCAAAAATTCATTTCTGCCTAGCCATTAAGAGTTGGACAATGATTCTTCTTGCATTGCATCTTGTATAGCATGTAGTTTGTTGGATTAAATTGGCATGAATTGATCTTTCATTTCCTATTTGTTTGGCATTTTTCTTGACAAGGTACCTTAAAACCCTAGCAATCTTAAGAAATTCATAACCCTCATTAAGTTAAGAGTTAGAACCCCTCCTTTGGGAAGTGAGTTTGTATAGGTTTAGGTTCCTTTGAATGCATTTTCAATTTTTTATCATGATGTTTGCTTCTGGTTTTGATTTTTGTTTTGTGCATTGATCATAAACCCTAATTTGGGCTTTCATTTGCATCAATCTTCCATTTGCTTGCATACCATGACTTGCCATGACATTTTGTGCATCCATTTGATTCATAATACATCTTAGGACATATTAGAATCATGTTTGATCATTGCATCTTTCATTTTCCATGTTGAATGTCATTTGCATTTCATGACTTTTCATGAACATTCATGGTCCCAAGCATGCTTCTCTTGCATCCATATGTTTGTATGATCATTCCCATGCCTTGCCTCATGTTTGCATCATCTCTTAGCATCATTAACATCATGCTCATGCTTCTGGTTTTGATTTGCATCATCCCATTTCATCTCATTTTGCATTGCATTGCATTTCTTTCACTAACTTTTCAGGTGGTAAGCTACTTTGAGAAGTGAATTTGCCTTTACTTCTCACAATTTCTTTTCATCTCCTCTTATGCATCATTGCTGCATTTTGTCTTGTGCTTGAGATTGAGCTTGCTCATCCTTCTTCATCTTACTTTCTTTCTTCAAGTGACTTGTCTTCTTGAGTGAAGCAAGTTACTTTGCTTCTCTTTGCTCCTTTCATCTGCTTCCTGGTGGTTTCTCTGAAGATCTTTCTTGTAAACCTCACAAACTTTAGGAACAACCAAGCATGACAATAATTAGGGTTTTGATTAGTCCCCCATTTAGATTTTACCTTTGTGTCTCATTGAGTCTTCTCTTCTCATCTCATAATCAGGGACTAAACCCTAAAGGCTTTAAGGCTTTGTGATTAAGCTTATGCCTGCATCCTTCTATTAGGATGGAGTGTATAACTTTAATCCTAAGTGTTAAACCCTTAATGTGTTTAAATCCTTTAATCAATTCACTTAATAATCATTAAGACATCAAGCTTGTAACTTGGGCCTTGCATTAGGGTTCTAATTCTTCCTTAATTGATTAAGAAGGACTAACCCTAGTGTTAATGGACAAGTCCCCCTCAAGTTTGTCTTATAAACCATAAAAATCACTTCATCATCTTATCATTAACTAAAATCCACTCAATAAAGGCTTTGTTTTGTCATGAGTTTAATCCCTAATCATGGATTAAGTTGAGGAGCTTTCCTCAGCTTAAACATTCTCATCTATTATCCTTCTATTAGGATGGTGTAATGAGTCTGTTTAATCTTTGATTATGGCTTAATCTCATTACTTAACACTAAACAAAAACCACAAAAACATCTAAATAATCATAAGTAGGTTAATGATCTTAACCCTACATCATGGTGATTAAGTGTGAGAAGCTGACTTCACACTTAAGGTATTCTCATTACCCCTAATCAGAGGGAAGATGTGATGAGTTTACTAAATCCATTGGTTTAGGCTTAAGCTCATTAACTTATGACAAACTTCAAAAAGCAATAAAAGACTAAAAATACAAAAACAAATAATAATCGTCTCCTTCGGGATTCTTTTCTCATCTCATTCACTCACAAACGAGATCTCGCTTCTTCCGTCTAATGCAAGACAGTTTGCACCTGAGCCAGACAGGTCATACACTTGAGCATAGACAAGCAAGCAGTTCACAAGTCAATTCATCCTTTCAGTCTCTTTGGGTCGAACTACGGTGTTCTGACTTCCTCATTGCACGAGAGGATACGTAGGCATAACCTAACAGTTATCGAACAAAAGTCTCTGTATATTCCCCCTCTTTCCAGCATCATTCTTTAAGCCTCATAATCTTGAGCATTTTATTCCTGTTCTTACACTGACACTGTACAGTTATACACTTCACATTCTTTTACACTGACACTTGCATTCTTTCCAGCTTTGATACACAAATTGCACTGACATTATCCCTTTAAAACACAAATCTTTTAAGCGTGGATCCCGTCGAGTACGACGGACAATCTGGGTGCTAATACCTTCCCAGGTTGTAACCAACCCCCTTTCTCAGTCTCTCTGGTTCGCAACCATCTTATCCATATCTTTCTAGGTTTATGCAGCATTACCTTTCCTTCGGGATAAAAATGCCTAGCTGGCAACTCTATTCATTTCGTCCTCTCGCCGACCGTTCGCGTCTGTACCTTATTTGAGTTAGTCTCATTTATTGGGAGCGACAATATGTTGTTGATGTGTTTGTTGTAAATGTGTAGTTGGGTTGTGATTCTTGTCGTGATGAATATGTTGTTGTACTTATGTGATATATGCCTTACATTTATATCATTTTTCTCTTTTAATTGTACTTTTGTTTGAATGATACTAAAGAGTAGTCATGGTCGTAGTCATGGCGTCCGCTTTGATACGTAACATGGGAGCCGGGAACTTCGTTTTGTTGCATTAGTTCATTTGTTATATTTTGGAACAAGTTGATGTTGTTTTAGAAGTTTTCAAACTATTTCCTATTTTAAGGATATCGCTAAAGTTTGGTTTTTCTTCTGCTTAATTTGAATAATTTTCCATTTCATGTTATGCATCAAATTTTAAGAGCATGTTTGACGTTGATTGAAAGTAGCACCTTGAATTGAAAATGATGTTTTACTTTGATATTGTCGTATTTTATTTATTAAAAATTGCAGGGAAAATTCGGGGTGTTACAATTGATATCAAAGCAGGTCGGTCCGTCCAACCAAGTCGTCTAGTCATCAAGTTGTTGTCGTTGTCGTAGTTGGGGTATGTGATAGTAGGGTGTTGTCTATATAGGTGTTTTGACCGTTGTTTCTTGTTGTTGTTTCTTAGCGGTTGAGAATGGATGGAAGGAATGATGTTGCACTTGCTGCCTCTATGCAGGCTACGACTCAAACTGTGCAAAATCCGCTGAATGCTGAGAGCAACAAGAATGATGAATTCCAGAAGAACAATCCTCCTACTTTCAAGGGAAAGCATGACCCATATATAGTATCTTTCAGGTGATGGAATGTTCTGAGGCATGGAAGGTGCGGTTGGGTTCTCACAAACTGGTAGAAGAAGTTGATGATTGGTGGGTCGGTACTCAGCAACGATTGGAAGTATCGGGTAAGGTGATCACTTGGGTTGTGTTTAAGAGAGAGTTTGAGGAAATATTTTCCTGAAGATGTTCGAGGTAAGAAAGAGATAGAGTTTCTGGAGTTGAAGCAGTGTAACATGTCAATGACAGAGTATGCTGCTAAGTTTTCAGATTTGGCCAAGTTTTATCCACATTACAGTGAGGCGATTGTTGAGTTCTTGAAGTGTGTAAAATTAGAGAATGGTTTGAAGACTGAGATCAAACAGTCGATTGGCTATCAAAGGATCATGATATTTCCAGATTTGGTTGAGTGATGTAGGATCTTTGAGGAAGATAGCAAGGCTCAATCAGAGCATTTCAAAGGTTTGGCTGAGAGGGGAGGAAAGAAACAAATGCACCGTGGGAAGCCTTATGCAACTCTGGATGACAAAGGTAAGCAAAGAGTTGTTGATGGCAAGAAGCCAAGTGAGGGAAGAGCTTATGTTCCTCTAAAGTGTTACAGATGTGGTGAGTTGGGTCATTGTGTCAATGAATGCACGAGTGATGTGAAGAAGTGTTTCAAATGTGGACAACCTGGGAATTTGATTACAAATTGCAAGACTAACATGGTGATTTGCTACAACTGTGGATAGCAAAGCCATATTAGCACTCATTGTCTGAAGTCGAAGAAAGCTTCAACTGGAGGGAAAGTGTTTGCTTTAACAGGAACTCAGACTTCTAGTAAGGATCAACTAATCAAAGGTATTTGCTACATTAATGATACACCTTTGATTGTTATGATTGATACTGGTGCAACATACTGTTTTATTGCTACTGATTGTGTGAAAATATTAGGTCTTGTTATTTCTTCGATTAAAGGAGGAATGGTTACTGAAACTCCTATGAAGGGATCAATGACTACTTCTATGGTTTATTTGTAGTGTCCTTTATCGATTTATGGTAATAAATTTGGTGTCGATCTCGTTTTTTTTTGTGCCGTTGGAGGGTCTTGATGTGATTTTGGGAATGAACTGGTTAGAGTTCAACCATGTTCATATCAACTGTTACAATAAGACTGTGCAATTCCTTGCTCCGGAAGAAGAGAAGGTAGATGGTTACTTATTTGATAAGGAGTTGAAAGAGCTTTTGGATGAAGAAGCCCAAGTGTTGGCTTTGTGTGAGTCCTTGGTGGTTGAGAACGATTCTGTAGTGAATGAGTTGTAAGTGGTGAGAGAGTTTCCAGAAGTATTCCCTGATGATATTGTTTATGTACTCTCTGATTAAGGATCCATTTGTTGTTGAACTTTCATCTTCCTCCTTTGAAACCAAATTTAATTCAGAAACAAGAATTCCCACCATCAACCTTGAACATAACTCTATTAAACTTTGAACACTTCTCGTATTCTATTTAGACAAGGAAGGAAAAACCTATTATTTCTATCAACATTTTGTAGGATAGATCTTTGAGTATGTCTATCTTCATCAGTACTTTCACAAAGAGACAAAAAGTTCTATCAAAAGTCAATTTTACTGGATGTGGAATCTATGCATATTAGGTCACTAATATTCTTGGGATATACCATGTATTTTGACCCAAACTTGAGTTGAAGTGTGATTCACATTCGAGGAAACAAAATCCTTAGACTAGGGGAAAAATTTAAGGATACTTGGATTTAAGTTCCATGAGTTTAAAGATCTGACCCTTTGCACATCTTCATCTCTAGAGAAGGAAAACTCGTAGAAATCTTTATCGAGAGAGGTCAGTCCCCATTTTGCGATGGAAGACCATTGAGCGGGTAACTTTGTTTTTATGCTTGCAACTATGAAACCAAAAGTTAGCTATGGGGAATGTCATATACATTTGCAAAAAAATTCTCAGGTTGCAAAATTTGGACTTCCATTTATGTTTTTTGGTTTGATTTTGGTTGAAGGTCTTGTCTATAGTTTTTGGGAATGGGAGATAAGGGAGGTTTGAAGTCATTGCTAAGAACGAGTGATTAAGGAAGAAGGAGAAGCGAGGTCAATAGTGTTTTCCAATAAGGTTGGAGAAACATTTGTCCATGAGATGATGCTTCACTCCCACCCTGCTTGGTTAAGCATGACTTGATGTTGGTCTAAGAACTATGAGAAACATAATAAATTTAACTCTACGCGCAACTGTAGAGATTAAGGGTTTGTTTGTTTTAGTTTTAAAAAAATCATTTTTATAGTGTAACATATTTTTGTTAAATTTTTTTTACAAAGAATTAAAAAAAAAACTTCAAATGAAAAATTGATTTTAATAGTTATATATAAAATATTATTTTAGGTATTTCATCCCATAAATATAATTTTATTTTTTTATATCAAAATTTTAAAAAATCACAAAAATTTGAAGTTATTTCAAATAGTTTTTTTTATAAAAATTATTTGTGAGATATATTTTTTTCTAAATTTCGACTATGTTTTAGTTTTCAATAATGTATATTTATGTTACAAAGTGTCAAAATTAATCTTTCAATTCATAAAAAACAAATTTAATTTTTTTAAATATTTTAAAAATTATTTTAAAAAATAAAAATAAATATAGTCTTTTAAACTAAAACAAACTGACCCTAAATTGAAGAGAATCACAATAGATAATAAAGTTTTTATTCAAAAGATTTAACACTATTATAGATTAAAATTCGAACACAAACTCATTATCTCTAACTAATTTTGAAAAGATCTCTTAGTATGTCATGGAAGTACTTTTGGATAGTAAAATAAATTAAAATATATGTTTAATGATATAAAAAAGAAAGATAAAAATAATATTTAAAATATAATTAATATGTTAGTAACTACGTTTCTACTAACTACTCTATTTTAATTCTTAAATTAATAGTATTTGTACCTCAACTTTTATTCAAAGGGATTTATTCAAAGGGATTGTGATATTTTCCATCTTAATTCTAGATATATGAATACAAAATCTAATCTCTTTCTAATTAATTTTTCATTCATTTAATCATTTCAAAAGAAGAAGAAAAATCAGTTAAAATGAAACATACATAAAAAAAAGGTCTTATAATCTTAATGTTTAATGCATTTAATTTTCTTGACAAAAGAAAGGAATAGAGAAAACAAAGAGGATCAATAAAAATAATAATCGTAGATAAATTTTCAAAAAGAACATAATTTAAATTGTTTTATAAGATTAATAATATTTCATTTAAAATTGAAAAACTAATTTATATATAGACAAGTCTCTTTAAACTATGTCAAAATGATAAACAATGATAACTTTCAAGAAAACGAGAAATATTATGAATAAAAAAAAAATAAAGACAAAATCTATAAAAATCATAATACTCTAATTTTTTTAAGTCTCTTAAATATATGTTAAGTTGTTTTTTTTTTTTAAATTTGTAGTTTAATAAATGAATAAATGAAATGTCGTGTGTTGAAATTTACATGCATGATATAAAATTGAATGTTTGATTTTGCATATAAAATGATATTTATAGATCAAATTAATAGTGTTTTCCACCTTTCATAAACTACTTTTAAAATGATATTTATAGATCAAATTAATAGAACATGTTTAATGATATTAAAATATAAGTTAAATATAAACTACATCTCTTACTATCCATTAAATTAATAGTGTTTTCCACCTTGACTTTTATCCAAAATCATTGTGATATTTTTGTCTTAATATTACAAATATATAAATACAAAATCTTATTTCACTTTCTAATTAATTTTTTCATTCATTTAGTCATTTCAAAAGGGAGAAAAATATAACATAGAAAGCTAAAAATACAACGTGTATTACGATCTCACTTTTGCATGCATTGAACTTTCTCTCTATGAAGATAAAAATAAGATAAACATAGAAAAAAGTGTACATATCACATAGAATAGTCGTAAACAAACTTTTAAAAATAATTTAATTTATCATGTTTTGAGGAATAATAATATGAGAATGAGATAATAAAACTTTAACTTATAGACTATTCTCTTTGAACGCTTCCAAAGTGATAAGGAAAGAAATGAAAATATTTTGAAATTTTAAAAAATAATATTATTTAAAGATAAAAGCTTTACAATCATAATGACACTAACTTTTTTTAATGTTATTTAAATATGTGTTAAGTTGTTTTTAATTCAATGATTAAAATTTCATCTATTAAAGATAAATAAGAAATACCACGAAATTGAACTTAGACGCGCATTTTATATATATATATATATATATATATATATATATATATATATATATATATATATATATATATATATATATATATATATATATATATATATATAAATCATCCTTTCATAAACTAATTATTAAATGATATTGTAGTGGTAAAACACTTAAAAAAAACATATTTAATGACAAATTCGAAAACAAATGATACTAAGATTAAAAAAAACATTATTTTTAATTAGTCCATAACGTCATATCACAACGGTTGGAAAAAAAAGATACTACAATGTCTGACCAATCGTAGTGAGGTAAGAAGTGATTGTATGTCTGATGTTTTCCACCACGGTCGCATGATCGTGATAATAAGGCAAAACGTGCGCTACCTACCTATCACAACGATTACTTATATTAAGCGTTGTGATATATACATTTAGGTATTCGGTTTGAAACCCAAATGCAACAATTTATTTGGAATGTAAATAACATTTCATTATGGATAAAAATATATAATTGTTGTTGAAACTACCTAAAGTTTATTATATAATATGTAGATTATTTGTTTTTCCATACACCTCGCTAAAAAAATACAACAATTTAAATTGATGAAGAAGTATATAATCTGAAAATTAAACTATTTTTGAAAACCAATTTAAACAAATCATTGTTTTTCAAATTGTATGCATCTAATTATTCATTTCCCGCTCTTTAACATATAAAATGTGTTTCAATAGTCTAAGTCTTTCATGACATTGATTCCTTCTATTCTAGTTTAATTTGAATAACATCAATAAACTATTGTTATTCAAATTAAACTATAAGAAAATATATAGATGTACTGAAGGCATCAGGTCATTGAACTACATTCTATATGTTAAACAATGTAATATGAATGATGAGACACATGCAATTCGGAAAACATTGATTGATATAAGTTGGTTTTCAAATACAACTTAATTTTCAGATTATAAGTTTCTATGTCAATTTAAATGAAATGTATTTTCAGTGACAAATTAGTGAAACAAACAATCTACATAGCATATAATAAACTCAACTTCATCTACTATGCAACTTGCATAAGAATTTAAAGAACAAAACATTGCTAAGTCACAAGAAGCCTCTTTCTTTTGACTTAACAATGTTTTGTTCTTGTTCTGAAATCATTAATCAACAACAACAACAAGATACTACAACATTTATCAACAACGCAACATCATAAAAAAAAGGTTCATGAACACAAGATATAATATACAAAAACAACAACAATAGCATACAACAACAACATACAACGACAAGAGATATAATAAAATGCTTCATGAAGGCACATTTTTTTAAACTAATCGTGGAGATGGAACAACTTATGAAGTTCATCTAGTTTATGATGTTATGAAAAAGAAGTACAGGGTGAATGAAGTTTACACAATAGCTTCATACTTGTATTTTTTTTCATAGCAATACAAACCATATGTATCATAGCCAAAGTATAAGCTTTATTAAGGTGGTGAAGAAGAATATGAAAAATGAGAACATTCACCAAATGAAAAAATGAGAATCCATTTTTAACAAGAAACGTAAATAAAACCTATGCATAAGTTTAATGAACAAACCTCAAGGTAGCGATTGGTGAAGATGAATCTGAAGGTTGAAGTATGTATAATTGAGTGACATGGATGTTAGGGTTATGTTATGAGATAGAAGAGTGAAATATGTTAGGGTTTTCTTTTGAGAGAAACAAGTGTTATGTACTGAACGATAAATAATTTCGCTTATATGCTATAAAATATCACTTTTCATCACGGCTGACAAGAAAAACCATGACGCAACTTTCAATTTTACAACGGTTGAATAGTAAAAATGTGGTTAAATAATTTTTAATTATTTATTTATTTATGAACTTAAGTGACACACTCTTCTTGTAATAGGAAAAATGGACAACATTAATAGTGAAAGTTTTTTCAATATTGTTATTGTTATTCTTCATTAATGTTGTTGCTGTTATTTTGTTGGTTGTATATAAGACATAATTTTTTTTGTTTCATAATTTTATCCAAATCGAAACAATATCCTCTATCACTACATAAATCTTTCCAATCTACGACTTTCTCCTCACTACCCTCATCTGATTCATAGTAAACAATCTTCCTCAACACCTTTCTCTTCTTCTTCAACATCATCTTCTTCTTATTGGTCATCCTCACCCTTAATGCATCCCTAACAGTAGTTGATCCAAATGGTTGGACCTCCTTAGTTGATTGCTGATGGTATTGTATTGTGGTGATAATTTCGTTCCCAACAATGACTTCTTATTTTGAGATAATTCTCTTAGCATTCTTAGATGGAGAACTCATGTTGCTATAGGAAGTTAAGAAGAATTGTTTGAAGATGTGGAAATTCATTATATGAAAGTGCATTTATAGAAGAGATTGAAGATGAAACATCTAATGATTTAATGCTTGCAATGATTACTTCTAATGATTGATATTCTTAAATGACTTGTGACCATCTTGAAATGAAGAAAAATTTCAATCATCAATATAGTTGTTTCTCTGTTTTGGGAAGAGTAAAAGGTTGTTCTTTCTTATATGTAGTTCTTATTACAACGGTGGAATACTAAAACTGTGGTTAAATACTTTTCATTATTTATTTATTTATTTATGAACTTAAGTGATACACTTTTTTGTAATAGGAAAAATGAAAAGAAAATAGTTATTAGGATTCGAATCTTGTAATTGACATTTACTTTATCAACACGGTTATTTATCTTAACCGTGATTAAATAACTTTCAAGAAAAGAAAAAAAAGGTGCATCTAATTTGCGATATTACAATGATGGAAAACATTAACCGTAGTAGTATTATGTTATCAAAAGTGTATTTTGAAAGAATGCACCACCGGCCTCCAAAAAGTGCTCATACGATGATTACCGCCCACTGAAGTTCCTAAGAACTTAAACGTGATTTCCTCCGCCTTACACACTAGAAACTGAGAGGCTTCCGAAATGAATGAATTGTCTACTCCAACACCCAATAAACGACTTAACACTTAAAAAGAAAATTTAAATATTTTTAATAGTTAATATATTTGTCTTAATTCTCAACGAGATAAATCAATTTCTTATGTATTATTTTTCTCTTAAACTTCTTTTAAGATTGATTAATTTATAACAAATAGACTAAATTATATATATATATATATATATATATATATATATATATATATATATATATATATATATATATATATATATATATATTGTTTTGCACAACTATTAATTAACTTTTCATTTATTTAGTCATTCAAAAGGAAGAATATATATATATATATATATATATATATATATATATATATATATATATATATATATATATATATATATATATATATATATATATATATATATATAATATATATATATATATATATATATATATATATATATATATATATATATATATATGGTGTTTTGCACAACTATTAATTAACTTTTCATTTATTTAGTCATTCAAAAGGAAGAAAAATAAAAAACATCAAAGAATAGAATACTAAGTGAAAAAGATACACGCACAAAGAAAAATACAACATGTTTCACAATCCTAAACTTTGGATCCATTCAATTTTCTCAATAAAGACAAGAATAGAAAAAACGAAGAAAAGAGTGTAAACCACATAATAGTCATAAACAAATTTTTAAAATTAACTTAATTTATCATGTTTTATAAAATTAATATTCATTTGGTTCTATTTATAAGTTTTTTTTTTAATTTTTGAAT
Source organism: Lathyrus aphaca (assembly GCA_963966055.1). Taxonomy (NCBI): domain Eukaryota; kingdom Viridiplantae; phylum Streptophyta; class Magnoliopsida; order Fabales; family Fabaceae; genus Lathyrus; species Lathyrus aphaca. Next base: position 520,691,555 of record OZ014523.1, on the reverse strand, counting down.
AGATAATTTATTTAATCTATCTATTACCAAATATATTAATTATAAAACACTAGAAAACACTAGAAAACATGCTTAATGACATTGAAAACAAATTATACTAAAATTATAACCTCTTTTTTTTCTTTTCATTTTTAATAAGTTAAATATAAACTACGTCTCTTTCAATCCATTAAATTAATAGAGTTTTGCACCTTGACTTTTATCCAAATGGATTGTGACATTTTTTTGTCTTAATTCTACAAACATATAAATACAATATCTTATTTCACTTTATAATTAGTTTTCATTCATTTAGTCATCTCAAAAGGAAGAAGAATAAAACATTGAGAATAAAAAACTAACTTAAAATGAAATATACAAGATAAATAGAAAGTGTCTCACAATCATACTCTTGCATGTGTTGAACTTTCTCTGCATGTGTTTGAACTTTCTATGTGAAGATAAAAATAGGGAGAAAATTAGAATTAGAGTTTGACATAATTCATCCTATAAAATTTTTGTGAGTTATATATTTAAATGGTGGGTGGTCTGAATCGATAGACTTTTGATACTATATTAGAATTAGAGTTTGATCTAACCCACCCTACAAAATCGATTGGTAAAGTGAGGAAATGTCACTCTAGTTAAACCCTTTGTGAATTATATATTTAATCAATGTGAGACTTGAATTTTTCCCAATAGAGAAGAAATAAAAGACCATGCACCATAGAATAGTTGTAGATAAATTTTCAAAAATTATTTAATTTATCATATTTTATAAAATAATAATACTTTATTGAGAATGAGATTAAAAAAACCTTAACTTAGAGGCGAGTCTCTTTGAACCCTTCCAAAATTATAAAGAATGATATGTAACTTTAAAGAAAAGGAAAATATTGTGAACCTTTTAAATAAATAGTACTAAATAAAGACAAAAACTATGACAGTCATAATAGCTCTAGATTTTTTATGTTTCTTAAATTTAAATATGTGTTAAGCTGTTTTTATCTAGTAATTTAATGACAAGAATTTTTCTTTAAAAGATGAATAAATAAGATATCATAGGTTTGAACGTGTATGCATATTAGATGTGTAAAATGGATCATAATACATATTAATCAAAAATTGAGTTGGAATATTAGATGTGTACATGGATTATTGAAATTCGGGCAACTAATAATAATATCGAATACAATGTCACGACACCAATATTTGACAAGATAAAACCAATTAAATACGCAAATGCAGAAATAAAGAACACAGTGAATTGTTAACCCAGTTCGGTGCAAACACAGCTACTCTAGGGGCTATCAAACCAGGAAGGAACTCCACTATCAGTAGTATCAATTCAAAGATCCACATCAAATACCCCAGTTTGCAATCTTTTCACTTAATCCCTACCCAATGTAAGTTCTACCTAGGAACTCCTAGATATGAGAGTTCTCTCACTCCCCCTCAATCACATCAGTGATCTTAAACAAACAATCCAATAAATACCAAGACACTCTTCAAAACAATCATTAACCTTGCTTAAAAGCTTCAGTTAAGTACAAACACTCTTGCTTAAAAGCTTTGAGTGGACAAAATACAAATGCACACCTAGTCTAAAAACAATCATCAAGAAGACGATTGTTTAGCTCACAAGAAAACTAAAAACGCACACAAAAAAGCGTTGAATGAACAATCCTTATTTTCCACACCCTTCACACTAGGGTAAGCAGTCTTTAAGTAGAAACTTGAATGGGCATAGGCCTGCTAAACTTGCAAAAATCAGATAAAATATTTCCTTAAATAAAGGAACAAAAATAGCAACAACAAATGTTCTGCTAGAATAACTCCAAGTTGAATCCTCATTTTCCTTCTGATAAACCGCGCAATTAAACTAAACAATTATCATATTTAATGACAATAAAACATGCGCACAAATAAGGATTCAACTAGGTCTTCAGGCCCAGACAGAGATGTCATGACATCAGTCTTGACATCCTGATACAAACAGTTACATATTAAAATCTTCACACCTTCATAATTCTTAAATCACATGTCATAACATTTCATATGACATCCTGATACAGACAAATGTTTTACCACAAAATGTAGTCAATCTAAAACATCTACAAACTCCCCTTTTGGCAAATTTTTGGCTAAAACAATTTAAGCATTATCAGAACAACATTTAAAAAAAACACCAATAGCAACAGAATCACAAATGCCCACACAGAGCAGAGAGAAAAAAACACAGAATCCCCCTCAAACCAACACCTGTATCAGAATACAGCAACAACAACAAAAGATAGCAGAGATATTTTATCTCCCCCTCAACCTGTTAAGCCCTGTAGCACACATATCTGGCTATACTAAAATAAATAGTATCAGTACGCAGCAGAAGATAACAGAGAGATTTCATCTCCCCCTCAACCTGTTAAGCCCTGCAGCACACATATCTGGTTATACTAAAATAAATAGTACAAATACTCCCCCTTTTTAGCCAAACAAATTGAGCCAAACAAGAAACTATTAGAACCAACAAGCTCATTAAGAGCAAAATTATCCTGGGTATATCAGAACCCCAACAAATACAGTACCAAAAATAAATAAAAAATTACATAAGAGCCTTCAAGGGCTAGGAAACACAATCAAAATAACTTTAAAAAAACCAGAAACCATTAATCAGAACCAAATCCATCATCCTCTTCAGCCTCACTTTCTGAACTACCATCAGAATTACCTTTAACTCCCTCACCAACCTGCTCTCCATCAGTGTCCTCCTCTTTCTCTAACAATTCAATCATTTTCTCAAATTTTGCCTTTCTTGCATCTAGCTCCTTATAAGCTTCCTTGATCTCAGCAATGATTGAACTTTTGTTAAAATACTTGCTGCTTGTGGATGTTCCAGTGGATGTTACAACAATTCCAGGGACATGAGATCCTTGAAACAACTTATAATGGAAGGAAATGGCATTTTCCCTCTTGGAAATTGTGTCAAAATCAGTCAAGATTTCAGGGTACTGGTTTAAAATAATCCCACAGATGAGTGAAGGAAAGGCAATAGGTAACTTCAGAGCCAATGTGCTAACATGCTTCATGGTTTGTTCAAATATATAAGTACCATAGTCAAACTTGGTTTTGGTACCTACAACATAAAGAAACCTTCCTAAACTAGTAGCAATGTTTGAGGTGTGATTTGCTGGAACCCAATTTGTTGCACCTATTCTATTTAGCATAGCATACTTCACACTAAGCATGATGGTTGACAATTTTCCCTTTATAGGCTAGTACTTAACTTGATCAACAGTGATAGTTTTGCATATTTGATTATCAATATTTCTAATTCAGGGTAATTAGAAGTATCTTTGCCCAGATAAGTATTAATCAAAACAGGAGAAATGTTAATGCACTTACCTCTTACATATACTTTCCTGAAGTCCTTTGACTTCCCATCAGCACATTCTGCAGACAGATTCACAATAAACTCCTTTACCAGAGTTTCATAGTACTGAGAGAACTTGGATACAGTTTTAAGTAGACCTGCAAAGTAGATTAGGTCCATAACTTCAGTGCAATCCAGAACAAACTTAGCAACCTCCCTTTCTAAGGCCAGTCTTCTGTGGTAGACAAACTTCCATTTATTCACACTACTAATGTAGTGAAAAGAAATGTTGTCTAGAGGTGCATCAGGCACCCTAGAGGCAAGCTTGCTTGAAGCTGGTTTCTTTCTTGGTGTGATGTCTGGAACATCACTCTCAAAATCATAGTCAGACTCAGAGACAACTTTGACATTTCTCTTCTTTGTAACCACCTTACTCCAACCTTTAGAGGGACCAACAACAGTCTTCTTAGGAGTGTCCTTTGGATTATCTTTTATGGACACAGGCTTGCTTTGTGGAGATATTTGACCAGCCACATTCTTCCATTTCCGTGAAATCAATCTTTTAGACACACTTGGGTTGATGTTGGCAATAAGCTCATTATCAGATAGATCATCAAGGTCAATCACATCACCAGGAGTATCCTCTTTGTTATTTCCAGCTACAGGAAGGTCACAAGCATCTTGTGCCTCTTCATCATCTTGGTGAGAAGCCTCAGCAACAGGTGTTGCAACATTTACTTCAGCATCCTTTGAACCCCCTTCAATGGAATACACAATAGTGTTTTCTTTTGCAGTCTCATTACTTAGTCCAGAGGTTGGATTCTGAGTGATAGGATGACTTGACAATGGAACAGAGATTCTAGACACATAATGACTTTCATCCAGGATTCTTGAGATGAGTTCTTTAGTGGCTTCATCAGCAAACACCGTGCCTTGAGATCCAGGCGATGGACATGCAGAATGATCCTTTGGTCTGCGAACATTAGGGGTTATAGGTTTATAAACCGTAGCACCGTCAGGAACGACCATATTTAGAGGTGCGACATCCAGGATATCTTCGGAAAGATGGTGAACCCTAGACTCAGGCTTGAAAGATGACTTCTTTGAAGGCGACATAGAGGATTTTTGAGACATTTTGATGTTGATAGAGCTTCGTAGGAAAAAGCAAACAAGTTTTGAATAGAAGATAGGAGAACATATACACATAATGATGTAGTGGGGTGTTTGGGGAGTGATGAGCCTTTGAATGAATTTTCTTCGAATAAATGAATTGATGATGAAATCAAATAATTCGAGCCTCCACTTAAAGTGTATTAAACATGATTCTCGAAAATACTCAATGTCCTTAAGAATGTTCTCATAAGTCAATAATTGCCACAACCCCTCATAAAGACGTATTTTCAAGCTGACTGTATTGAAATTTTCCCAGAATAATGTCATGACATTTTGTGTGAAATTATTTTCAGACATCATTTGGTTCATCCATACAAGTTGAGAGTGATTGTTATCAACAGAGACACAACCTTTAGAGGTACTTTTCCCAGACAAGACAAAATTACTCTCATTAGAGTGCAGCCTATGTTAATCACATATACCAATATTTTGAGTAATTATGGTCTCTTCTTCTGTCTCCTTTTTGGAGGAAATTGGATCTTGATTAACCCAGAGATATCAATTATCTATAGACCCGACTCCCTTCATGATTACTACATTTTCTTTATTAGTCACAATACACTCTGATTTTGTGAAGTTTACACAAAATCCTTGATCACATAGTTGTCTGATGCTAATGAGATTAACAATCAATTCTTTAACAAGTAACACACCATCAAGATTTGGACCACTTAAGCCTTCATATTTTCCAACTCCTTTGATTTCTCCTCTAGCTCAATCACTAACATAGCTGGTAGAATGAGGTTTGATATCAACCAACAGATTTTTTATTCCAGTCATATGTTTAGAACAACCACGATCAAAATACCAATCCTCTTTAGCTGATACTATAAGAGAAGTATAAGCTATCAAGTCAACATGCTTAGGAATCCATTGTTATTTCTTTATAATAATGTTTTGCTCAGGTTTGGGATGTGGAATCTGATCAGGATATTCATGAAGTCTGAAACAAAAAAGTTTTGTGGTTATTATTGAATAGAGGAAGTTCGGGGACAAATTTCAATTTAAGGGGGAGTGTAATACCCCATATTCTTTTAAACTCTCTATTGGATATAAGATGAGATCAAATGAGTTTCTATGTACTTATTAATTAGAATAATGGAATCTCCAAAGTGCTCTAAGTGTTGTCAATTTGGATCAGTAGAGAAACTAGTGAACTATGAAGAGATCAATTAATTTATTAAAGAGTCAGACCAATATTAATTAAATTCAAGAGAGAATATTTTGGTAACTTTAATATTTGGTCAATTGGTGTTGTATGACAAAATATCAATTGGAGAAATTTTATCCATTGTATTATATTGTATAATATAGGTATTACACACACACACACACACACACACACACACACACACACACACACACACACACACATATATATATATATATATATATATATATATATATATATATATATATATATATATATATATATATATATATATATATATATATATATATATATATATATATATATATATATATATATATATATATACACACACACACACACACACATGATTAAGAGAAAGAAAAAGAAGAGAAGGGAGAAAGAAGAAAGGAAACCCTAAGGAGAAGAAAAGATTGGATTATCATTATTTCTTCACCAAATCATCTCCTCTTCATCATCTCCATCTTCATTGAAGTGAGTTCTAGTTAGAAACTCTAAGTGTAGAAGTTAGGGTTTGGAACAAAAATAGAAAGTTACTTAGTGTATGGTATTAATGACCTGTGTCGATAACTCTCTTGTGTAGGGTTGGCCGGGGAAAATACCCATGATTAGATATTCGTGAATGTGTTGATAACTCCTGAGTATGGTTGGCTGGGGAAAGCTGTCTATGATAAGGATCTGTGACCTGTGTCGATAACTCTTATGTAGGGCGGTCGGAAAAATATGCCTTGGCGTGTTTTACAATTAATGTTAATGGCTTGAGATGGGTATAACATTGAGTCCAATGGGATACCTAGGAGTGTAAGTCGTGAGTTGGATATAAATTTGAGTCCCACAGGAAGCATATGAATGTAACGCTTGAAATGGGTATCATTGTTGAGTCCCGTAGGAAGCAAAGACAAGTTTTAGCTAATGATAGTAGAATTTTTGAACTCATGGATGGATTTATATGTAGTGTGAGATAGTGAACTCGAAGTCTTGTCCATTTCCCCTGACTTGATTTAGGTTTGATTAGAACCTTGTAAAGCCAATAAAATCCATAAGATAGTTAACTTACTAAGATTATTATCTCACCCCACTGTTGATTTACAGGTATTGTTGTAGGTTTGATTTACAGGTGGAACTATACTTGGATGTTTCAAGAGAAGTTTAATTTGAGTTTTTCCTATGTGTATTAATTCTTGTACAATGAAGAATATTGTACCTTGATCTTAGATTTTATTGTTTTGGATAATTTTCATGCCTTGTACCATAAATTTTATTTAAGTTTCTAAAATTGGTCAAGTATGTGAATTATGCCAATAGATATTTTGATGGTGTCAATACCAAATAACATTTGTATAGTATTATTCTAGCTATATATTATGCAGGGCATTACATTCAAACTTCTGAGCAAACAATCAAATATTTGTTCTTGAGTTTTTTCCTAACATGTTTGTTCTTTAAGTTATGCATATTAAAAGTTAGCATTTCATAAATTACTTCTTAAATGATATTTTATAGATAAAAAATAAATAAGAAAGTTAAATTATACCTTTGATCCTTTAAAATTCACGAAATTATCTTCCTATTTTAAACTAAAATAATTTTAATACTCCTATTTAAATTCAAATAGTTTTAGTTTATTGCTTACGTTTTTTTCATACAAAATTGAAGAGATGTTTGGTTTTTAACTTAATTTTAGATATAAAGTTCAACAATATATTTATATGTGATGATTTTTTGTGTTTCAAAAGTAGTTAGTCATTTAAAAAATAAAAATATTGTTAATTTTAAATGTAAAATATGAGAGAAATTAAAACTGTTTAAATTTAAAATAATTAGATTAAAACTGTTTAAATTTAAAATAGAGAGATTAATTATAAATCGAGTAAAATAACAAACAAAATTGTAATTAAACCTAATAATTTTTGTAAGTGATTAATATATGAGTTGTTATGATAGTATTTTCTTTTTTGTTAGGGATTAAACCTAGTGGTGTAAGCGGATAAAAAAAAATCAATTAAACCGATAATTCAAACCAAACCGAACCGAAAAAAATCGATTGTTTTTTGTTTTGTTTAAAAACCAAACCAAACCAATAAAAACCGAGGTGGTTTGGTTTGGTTCTCAGTTTTAGTTTTTAGGAACCGCCAAACCGATGACTTTAAATACATACTGAATATTTTATTTTGCCAATTAATAAGTCCAAATTTTGTATCAGCCCAACATTTCTCCATCTTTGTTTACACTTTCTTTCTTTGAACCAAATATGTAGCCAAAACCAAACTCCAAACATAAAAAATAGAAACCATAAGCCATAAAAACTTGCTTTCACTAAATAATTGCTCTGGTTATCCGTCACCATTATTTCTCTCGCCGCCACCGTCATTCTTATAGGTTATGATTTTCTTATTCATCTTCATGTTCTCTTTGCTACTTTTCATCTTCTTCTTTTTTTTTAATCTTTTATGTTTTTTCTTCAACGAAATTCCTTCTAGTTTTGTTACAAAATAGTTTTGATGTGTGTTTGACGTGTGAAACATGTTAATTTATGTGTATTGAAACCTTTTGTTTATTGTTGTGTTTTATTTATTGAGCTTTAAAATTCCTTCCCAACATTCTCATGTCAAGTGTCAAGTTTTGTATTCGATAGTGAATTTATTTCATAATGCAATGACAATTATGTAAATGTTTCGTATGGATTGTTGAAAGTGCTGTCAACTGCTGTATTTTTCAGTTTGCAACAGCAGTAACCGGTTACCCCTCGGTGAGTAACCGGTTACCACTGCCAAAATCTGAAAAATAACAGCATTAACAGCCAATGCACTTTAGTTGTATTTTTTGTGTTTTCTCTCAATTGTATCCACATTGTATAAATACTCATTGTAATTTCCAATTCCAAATTAATGCCAAATTGAATATTCATCCCCAATTACTCTCTCTAATTCTCTTTCTCTCTCAATTCATCTTCTTCCCCAATTTTATTCTCCACCATTATTACACCTTCACTTTCACAATTCTGTTTTGTTGTGTATGTTGTTCTAACATTTGGCATCAAGAGCTCCGGTTATTGATCCGATTCCGCTGCAATAATGGCTACCGTTTCCAATGATCGAATTCCCACAAATCTCCCAATTCTTGATTCGAAAAATTACGACAAATGGGCGAAACAAATGAAGGTTCTGTTTGGTTATCAAGAGGTGCTTGAGATTGTCACCAATGGAGTCACACCATTAGGGGAACAAGCTACCGACACGATTAGGGCTACACACAAAGAAGAAAAGAAGAAGGATTACAAAGCTCTATTCTTGATTCACTCTTGTGTTGATAACGACAATTTCGAGAAGGTTGGTGATTGTGAATCCGCGAAGCAAGCGTGGGAAATCTTGGAGAAAGCATATGCCGGTGCCGCGAAAGCGAAGGTGGTAAGGTTACAAACTTACAAGCGTCAATTTGAGTTAACGAAAATGGAGGACAAAGAAACGATCAACGACTACATTACGCGCATTACCCGGTTAGTCAATCAAATCAAGTCTTGTGGCGAAACGATCGTAGAGCAGAATGTTGTATCGAAGGTGCTGTGTTCGTTAACATCGCGGTTCGATAACATTGTGGTTGCCATGGAAGAATCAAAGGATCTAACAACTATGAACAAGGATGAGTTGCAAAGTTCGTTAGAGGCGCATGAGCAAAGGATGGATGAGAGATGTGTCGAAGCGAAAGCGGAGATCGCTTTGCAAGCGCGTTTGAATGAGAGGAACAAGAGGTCAAAAGGAAAATTTGTAGCTAAAGGTAAGCCAAATTTTCAGAATTTTGGTGCAAACAATTCTCAAAATTCGAAGAGTTCGATGTATGAAAAGGGTGAGAGCAGCTCCAAAGAGAGTGATCGTAGTAGTGGTTTCAAAAAGGATTGGAGTAAAGTTTAATGCTTTAGGTGCAAAAAGCTTGGACATGTTCAATCTAAGTGTTATGCTAAATTGAACAAGACTCGCGATGATGAAGCCAAGGTTGCTAGAGAAGAGGTGGAGGATGAAGACACGGTTCTAGTGATGATCACGGAGGAGAATTATGGCATTGTGGATGTTCCGGACAGCAGCTATTGTCATGACAGTTCGCGGGACAGCAGCAGTACTGTTTCGGAAAGTGGTAAAAAAATGTGTTCGGATCGAAATGCATTAGTTACCGTACGTGATGGAGTTCAAAGTAAAGATGAATGGTACTTGGATTCCGGTTGTTCAACACACATGACGGGTCGAAAGGATTGGTTTGTGCAAATCAATCAAGCGACAAAGAGTAAAGTCAAGTTTGCCGACGACACTACTTTAAGCGCGGAAGGGGTAGGAGACGTTTTGATCGGAAGGAAGAATGGAGGTTTTTCAAGGATCAAAGATGTCTTGTACATACCGGGAATTAGGTGCAATCTTTTAAGTATTGGCCAATTACTTGAAAGAGGGTACTTAATTCGGATGGAAAACAAGATGATGCGTGTTTTAGATTCAAAAGGTGTGTTGATTCTAAAAGCGCCGATGGCTGCCAATAGAACCTTTAAAGTTGAGTTAAGGGTTATGGAGCATCATTGTTTGGCTACCGCGGTAAGTAGAGAGGAGTGGTTATGGCATTACCGTCTTGGTCACCTTAACTTTAGGGATCTTAAGATGTTGCAACAAAGTGGTATGGTAACGGGGCTGCCACATATTAGTGTTCCGACAGAATTGTGTGAGGAATGTGTGACATCCAAGCAACACAAGAATGTGTTTAGCAAGGATGCGGGTCGGAGAGCCAAAGGCCTACTTGAGGTGGTGTATTCCGATGTTTGTGGACCGATGCAAGTAGAGACTTATGGCGGCAATCGATATTTTGTTACGTTCATTGACGATTTTAGTAGGAAACTTTGGACTTATCTTATCAAGAGAAAGGATGAGGTGTTTGGAGTGTTCAAGAGTTTCAAATCCTTGGTGGAGCGTCAAAGCGGCCGGAAGCTCAAAGTTCTCAAAACGGATGGTGGAGGTGAATATACCTCTAATGAATTTGGGAATTTCTGTGATCTTGAGGGTATTGTGCGTGAGGTGGTGCCTCCATATACGCCTCAACAAAACGGGGCTGCCGAGAGGAAAAATCGTACAATAATGAACATGGTGCGTAGCATGCTTTGTGGGAAGAAGTTACCTAAGGAATTGTGGGGTGAGGCCGTATCTACAACTACCTACTTGTTGAATAGGTGTCCTACTAAGAAGCTGCAGAATATCACACCTGAAGAGGTTTGGAGTGGTTTCAAACCTAGTGTGGTTCATTTGCGCGTTTTTGGATCGATTGCGTATCGTCACGTACCGAATCAACTTAGAAAGAAGTTGGATGATAAAGGTGAAAAGTTGATATTTGTTGGATATCATTCTACTGGGGGTTACAAACTGTTTGATGAAAAGAATCGGAAGATCGTGATAAGTCGGGACGTGTTGTTTGATGAAGTAAAAAATTCTGCAGAAACAGCGGTAACCGGTTACCCACCGGGGAGTAACCGGTTACCGGAGGAAAAAACAGCAGCAGCAGTTTGTTGAACTGTCTGATCCGGAGGCGTCCGATTCCGCTGTACCTGCACCTACAGCAGCTGAAAACAATGTTGTTAATGAGGGTAGACCTGTGAGGCAAAGAGCTATGCCTCAAAGACTCCGAGACTATGAAAGGTTCCGAGATACCGAAGTGAATAACGATGGTGATTTTGTTCATTTCGCACTTATGGCCGAATCTGAACCGGTAAATGAGGAGGAAGCCTTAAGTGATCATAAATGGATATGTGCAATGAAGGAGGAGCTGGAATCTATTGAGAAGAATGGTACTTGGGAGTTGGTCGATTTACCGCTTGGAAAGAAACCGATAGGTGTGCGTTGGGTCTATAAAGTTAAAGCAAATCCTAAGGGTGAAGTGATCAAGCATAAAGCTCGATTAGTGGCTAAAGCGTTCTTGCAACGTGAAGGTATAGACTATGAGGAGGTATTCGCACCGGTGGCTAGACTAGAGACTATTCGTTTGGTTGTTGGGATTGCACATAGCAACAATTGGGTGATCTACCAAATGGATGTGAAATCTGCGTTTTTGAATGGTCCTCTTGATGAGGAAGTTTATGTGGGGCAGCCACCCGGTTTCGTGATTAAAAATCAAGAGAGGAAGTATTACAAGCTACATAAGGCGTTGTATGGTTTGAAACAAGCTCCAAGAGCTTGGAACAAACGCATAGACGGCTTTCTTGTTGACATCGGTTTCAAACGATGTGTATCCGAACATGGTGTTTATGTGAGGTCAGATACGATTGATGGTGTTATCATACTTTGCTTGTATGTTGATGATCTCTTGATTACGGGCAGCAATGACAAGTGTATTTCAAGGTTCAAAGGGGAGCTCATAAGTGAGTTTGAGATGACGGACCTTGGTGTCATGAGTTACTTCCTTGGCATAGAGTTCCACAAGTCAAAAGTGGGGCTGCTTATGCATCAAAGGAGGTATGCACTTGATATCTTGAAAAAGTGTGAAATGGAGCATTGCAACGCTTCTAGTACACCTTGTGAAGCAAGATTGCAGCTGTCCAAAAGTGAGGATGAGGATGATGTAGATCCAACACTTTACCGGAGTTTGATTGGATCGTTGAGGTACTTGTGCAATACGCGACCGGATTTGGCTTTTAGTGTCGGTATTGCGAGTAGATTCATGGAGAGACCTAAGGTGTCACACTTGGCAGCGGTTAAGAGAATCCTTAGATACGTGAAAGGTACTCTTGGCTGCGGAATTCTGTTTCCCGCATCGGATATGGGACGCAAATGTACTTTACTAGGCTACACCGACTCTAATTGGTGCGGAGATAAAGATGATCGAAAATCAACGGCGGGTTACATCTTTATGTTCGGTAATACACCAATCTCTTGGTGCTCATAGAAGGAACCGGTTGTAGCACTCTCTTCTTGTGAGGCCGAGTACATTGCGGCTTCGTTGAGTGCGTGCCAAGCTATGTGGCTTATGAATCTTATGAAGGAATTGGGATGTGGTGATGATGTTACCACACTGTTTGTGGATAATGTTTCCGCGATTAATCTTGCGAAGAATCCGATTGCACACGGAAGGAGCAAGCACATTGAGATGCGGTTTCATTACTTGAGAGAATTAGTCGGTGACGGAAAGCTTAGATTGAGCTATTGCCGAAGCGAGGACCAAGTTGCGGATTTGTTGACGAAGGGTGTGACAAATGAGGTGTTCAAGAGACTGGTGAAGAGCTTGAACATGCTGGACTTGGATCAACTAAAGTGAGGTGGTGTGTTGAAAGTGCTGTCAACTGCTGTATTTTTCAGTTTGCAACAGCAGTAACCGGTTACCCCTCGGTGAGTAACCGGTTACCACTGCCAAAATCTGAAAAATAACAGCATTAACAGCCAATGCACTTTAGTTGTATTTTTTGTGTTTTCTCTCAATTGTATCCACATTGTATAAATACTCATTGTAATTTCCAATTCCAAATTAATGCCAAATTGAATATTCATCCCCAATTACTCTCTCTAATTCTCTTTCTCTCTCAATTCATCTTCTTCCCCAATTTTATTCTCCACCATTATTACACCTTCACTTTCACAATTCTGTTTTGTTGTGTATGTTGTTCTAACATGGATTAAGAACAACTTGTAAGTTATTTGAAAAGTAGAACATAAAATATATCATATGAAATGTATTATTTAAAAAAATAATAACATAAAATACATAGAATAATATTAGAGCAAATGATACACAATGAATATAATGAAGAAAAAATAGTATTGTAAACCGATCAACCAAACCAAACCAAACCGATTAGTTTGGTTTGGTTCCATTTTAAAAAAAATACTAAAAACCGAACCAAACCAAACCGATAGAGATATCATCGACTTGAATAACTTTTTGACTAAAAACCGGTCCAAACCGAATCGATTATACCCCTAATTAAACCTAATCTTTTAACTCTTTTATTTATGATGTTTATGTATAATTATCAACCAAGTTGATATTCGGATCTTTAATTTAGAAGAAAAAGTTGCGATATTTTTAATAGCATTATAATTTACAATATTTTTAATATGTTGAATCTTTATTACATAGTTTCAATCAATTAGATTAGTAGTATTTTGTACCTTAAATATTCTAAAAAGGCTGTGATATTTTGTGTCTTAATTTCCACAATCATATATGAATACAATATCATGTATCACTTTCTAATTGACTAACTAATTTTCCATTCTTGTATTTGGTTAGAAGAATAAAAATAAAAACACTAAGAATATAATAATAAATAAACATATACCTAAATAAATATAAAACTATCTTGCAATGTTTATATTTGTCATAGTTGGATTGAGGAGGGTTTCAAATTTTCAAATTCATTTAAATTATAACTGTAAATTAATTTTTGAAAAAGTTAAAATTGTTTAAAATCAAATATAATTAGATATGTTAGGATATCATTTTGTAACAACTACTGGATCAAATCAGATTTTATATTAAACTTTTAAAACATTTTAAACCCAACTAAATCACATGTATATATTTTAAATTTTGTTTTCCATTAGTATGGTGTATCAGATTACTATATTATTAATTGATTTAAAATTTTTAAATATAATTTATTAGTATAATTTTTTAAATATTTATATACTTTAGACATAATTAATAATATAATATAATATAATATAATTATTAAATAAAAAATTATAATTTACAAATTATAATATAATATTACCTAATATAATATATCTTATATTTTATATTAAATATATCATATTTTTATAATATTATTACCACTTAAAAAATTATAATTTACAAATTTGAATATCTAAAAACTGATCTAATATTAACTGCATCAAATTGGATCGATTCAGATAAAAAAACTAAATTGTGATGGAGTAGTATCAGGTGGACCAACAAGACTTGCATTTAATTTTTATTGACGTGGAGAAGACATATGATAAAGTGTCTAGATAGATTTTGTAGAAAGTTCTAGAGAAGAAAGGGGTTAGGATGACATATATTCGAGTTATCCAAGTATGTATGAAGGAGTATTGACTAGTATGCAGACACAAGTGAAGAGACAATATATTTCTCCATTACAATAGGTTTGCATTAAGGTTCAACCCTAATCCCCTATCTTTTTACTTTAATTTTGGATATACTCACAGAACACATTCAAAAGCTAGCACCAATATACAAACTTTTTGTAGAAGATATAGTTCTAATTGGAAAGTAGAAAGAGAATTTAAATAAGAGGTTGGAGACGAGTTTTAGAAATTCATGGTTTTCACCTAAACAGAAGTAAGACGGAGTATATAAATTTAAGTTCAAAAAAATGATAAGTGTTACGAACCTATAAGTGATAGTTTGAGACTGTATCTTTCTACGAGCAATGTAATTTAAATATATTGGGTGCATAATACAAAATAATGGAGAAATAGAAAAGAATGTAATAAAGTATATGACAGTTACTTTCCATTAGTTAGAGTTTCATGCAGTTTGTTAGTTTTATTACTTGGGTCTCAAGTAAATCTATCTATCTATATCTATATATATATATATATATTACCCGTTGAATGAAAGATTAAATATAATATTCAGTTTCATGTTTCATTCTACATGTTGTATTATGGTATCATTAGTATGAAAAATTGGAAGATTATTTTTCTTCTACCTTTTCTTTATCTCCACCTTTGAGATTCAACAATGGAGGTCGATCATGATGACACCTATGTCACACAAAATAAGAACAACAACACAAACAATAAATCCACAAAAAATTCATCCCTCACTACACAAACAAGATCTTAGACAACGCTTCTTTTGGCCTAAGACAACGCTTTAAAGCGCTGTCTAAACCTGCGATGCTAAAGGTTTAGACAACGCTCTTTTAAATCTTAAAAGCGTTGTCTAAAGGGTGGTATATTTAATGAAAAGCGCTCTCTATGGTATCATTAGACAACGCTTTTTGACATTTTTAGGTATACCTTAGACAACGCTTTAAGAAAAGCGTTGTCTAAGCCCCACCTTTTTAAAACTTTTTTAGGTATACCTTAGACAGCGCTTTTGGCAAAGCGTTGTCTAAGCCCCACCTTAGATAGCGCTTGTAGTCAAAGCGCTTTCTAAGCCCCACCTTAGACAACGCTTTTTCTTTAAAGCGCTGTCTAAGGTATACAAAAAGTTTTATATAATTTTTTTAAACCCCAATTTATACCAGGCTTTTCAACGAGATTTTTGACCTGTTTTTGAACCAATTTTTTTCCAGAAAAATATCACAATTTGGATATTCAAAATAATCTAATTTGGCCTATTTAAATGTACCAATTTATGCACCAAAATTATATATCCAAATGGATTGGCAATTCAAACATATATACTTACAAATATACATATTACTTATACTACTTTTGCTACAAATGTACAAATTCAAACATATTACAAATCATTACTTATACTACTTTTGCTTCCAACCAAAGCATTGCTTAAAATCTATATAGGTCCTGAAACAACACAAAGATTGTAATTCAATTAAAAGAATACAAAATTATAGTTACAAAGTTACACATTTAAATTCTCATCAATTAAAGTAAGAGTACAATATTATACCTGATAAAACACCGAACTTTATAATGTATTGACACCATTCCTCTTTCATTTTTTCCATTTGATCTTTTGAATAATATGCACACTTGAATTCATCAAAGTACTACATAATAATATAACATAGTTTGATTTAGTTTCAACTATTTAATTATATGAGAGATATGTGTTAAATATTAAAATAACTCATAAGTTAGAAATACATACATCAGATTGAATCTCTAATCGGCCCAAAGAAAGAGTATCTCTCATAAACCTTAACAAGAAATATCCGCAATCTATTTGATTATGTTGTTAAGGACACTACAGATGAAAAGAAAATATGGATAAATCCTAAGTTTTATCAAGTATCATCACTAATATAATAAAAAAATGTGATAATTAATAATATACCGCCACTTTTATCCATGTAATAATATGTGTTAAATATAAATGAATAATTATAACAATTCACATAAATTAATAAATACACACAAGAATATTTAGAGCAATCTCACTTACGTGTCAATCATGTTCTTCATATCCAGGTATGTTGTCCAATCATTTTCTAATGAGTCAAGATAATATACAATTTCTCTGATAGGATTGATTGCGAGCAACAACCAATGTCCACTGTATGATTAAATAAATATTAGATGTAAATTTTCTACACGACGTCAAAATACAAAATAACTATAATAGACGAATTTAGAATGAAAATCTAACTCAGTATTAAACGGTATAAAGAACAACTTTTCTGTATCTTTGTTGGTCATGAAGAGGTTAAGAACGTACATCATCACGTCATCTGGTCTACTTAAGATTAAAACTAAGTTGACGGACGTGGGGCTTAAGAATCCAAATCTTTGGTCCAATCCACTTAGGCGCATCACTTTGTCATACAAAAACCTTAAATAAAAACATCATTAACATTAGACTATTCATTTGAAACATAAAGTAAATCAGTTGCTCAATTAATATAACAAAGTAGACCAGATGTACCTCACGTATGTATTGACAATACTGACGTCTATTTCTTCACGACCAAAAACTTGCATAAATTCTTCATTACCAACTGATTGTTCGTATTCAAAGCCAAAAATACCTTCCTCCATATGTATAAAACGAACATCTCCGATCGGAATATCCGTCAACTCTTGAAACGTCCGAAGGCACGACCTATACTTGGAGGTAGTTTTTTAATAGCCGCGGTCTTCTTAGCACCAACCTTTTTGTTGTTGTGTGGAGACGTTGTTAACCTCCTTATTATGAAACTACATATCATATAAATAGTTAGATGAAGTATAAAATTAAGAATTTAACATATTCCATGCATAAATGTCATATAATTGTAATGTACCTATTTTTTTAAAACAACGGACTCGGTATACCGCGGAATAGCCTTATCTTTTGATTTGGATCTTGTTGGAGTCTAATTAACATAACCAAGTAAAAAATGTACGTAAAATGTGCGTAAAAACTTTGAATCTACACATTAAGGTTAACAAAGGTTCATAATGGTTTTAGGCATACATCATATCCTACGCTAATGAGGCTTGTCGGCCATGCAACAAACGAACGTAATGCTTGTTCCACCGTTGTTGCATCCAAAACATCGTCAGGATATGGTAATAATGCATTCGGCTCAACTACAATTTCAACCGAGACTTTCAAACATCCAGTAGGGAGCTCTCTAGTATGAAGTAATTCCACACTATTGTTATGCACTTTTCCCTTGCCAACCATCCGATAATATGGTGACGATGAATATAGCTGACAATGGGAAATGCCATAAAACCAATAATAAAATGAAATTGTTAATAATGTGTATATATGTCAATTACATAATTTAAACTAATAGTTCAATTTAAGACAAATA
The DNA here is from genome assembly GCA_963966055.1 of Lathyrus aphaca. Lineage (NCBI taxonomy): Eukaryota > Viridiplantae > Streptophyta > Magnoliopsida > Fabales > Fabaceae > Lathyrus > Lathyrus aphaca. The sequence goes on along the minus strand of OZ014523.1, from coordinate 520,673,405 downwards.
TATATAATTACCTCTAGAATGTTCGGTTAAAAGTTACAGTTGATACTATCTTTGTCCGAAGCATCTTTAAAACATGTTGAAGCGCTAGCCTCTTTTTCTTTCCTTAATGCATCAAGCTCAGCTTGCATTGCTTCCAATTTTGCATTAGGCTCTCGATTACTAGGAACCTTTCCTTTTTAATACTCAAGGAGGTCGGAGTGACCCCAAATCCCTTACCCTTCACCCGACCCGAATACTCACAAACATCTAATGCCCGACTAAGTATGCTCCTAGTATCATCTGGCGATAAAGTTGACTGAGATAGCGCCTCCTGAAATAGGATGAATATCGAATACTTGTCAAATATTTGTTAATAAATTTTTTATTTAATTAAAGAAATAATGTTATACTTACACATTTCTCATACACCTGTAGAACATCTTCTTTAGAAACTCCAGATTTTCCCACACGGACTTCCTTCCACAAATATTTGAGCAATAATAGAACATCTTCTTGTTCAAAATAATATGTACATATTATTCCAAGAATCTATCTTAGCTTTTTCCTTTAATTTAAATGTATTTTTGAATCCATGTAATTTAGAACGTTCAACACAGGCTTAGTCTTTGGCATCATAGACCCGGTCATCCATCTTACAATGTACTCAAAATTATTTAACAAATATTATCAGTTGTATGTGATCCTATTAAATTTATATTTGATTGTTGTCATTATGCCAAACAAACTAAACTTTCTTTTCCTTTAATCCATATTAAAAAAACATCTTCAATTGAACTAATCCACATGGACATTTAGGGTCCCTTCACACTTTCATTTATGCATGCTTATTCTTATTTCCTAACATTTGTAGATGACTTTACAAGACACACTTAGGTTTTTTCTCATGAAAAACAAACATGAGACAAGACCCTTGATCATACAACTCATCAACTTGGCTCATATTTAATTTGGCAAAACAATAAAGAAGATTATATCAGATAATGACAAAGAGTTTATCATGGATAGCTATTTCAAGAAAAAAGGTATCATTCACCAAAATACATGTGTAGAAAGTCCTCAACAAAATACTATTGTAGAGAGAAATCATCGACATATTCTGAATTTGGCTCGTACTCTTATGTTCCAATCTAATCTACCAAAGACTACATTGTTATGAATCTCAAAACAAGAGATATTTTTATCTCTAAGAATGTTCAATTTTATGTAAATGTTTTTCCTTTTCTTATGCCACTTTCCACAACAAATCCTCAATATAACAAAACTCTTCACTACACATTATGCTTTCTTGACGCTCCTACATATCAATCCACTTATCTAACGTCTTCTTATCATATCAATCCTCCACTGCCACCTCAGCCTATCCTTATATCAACACAATCCGACTCACTACCCTCTCCTACTCAAAACAACAATCAACCTACTCAAAATCCTTAACATATTACCAATCCAACTTCACCTCATGACACCATAAAAACTCATCCCATTATCTCAAGAATCTACAATAGACTAATACACAAGCCTAAAAGGTTTGAAGATTTTGTTTTTAATAATCTAACTACCTCTCCATCTACCAATATCTCCACACCAACTTACCCTATTCAAAACCACCTCAAAACTTTTCATCTTCATGCTTACAACACTTACATCTCTAACATCACCTCTCAAGTTAAACCTACCTCATAAAAACAATCTTACCAAGAAGACTTCTTAAATTGGGCCATGCAAACTGAACAACAAGCCTTACAATATAACAATACTTGGATGATTATAGTAAGACCTACAATATTCTACGAAACAAACAGTGTAATAACCTGTAAATTATTTAATGCTCTGGATAATATTAATTAAGATTAATAAGGTTCTGGTATGTTCTGAGAGTTTTCTACTAAAATAATTAGAACAACCGACGAACTCAAATTAATTAGTTAATATTATCTGACTCAGAAGTTTTATTAAATTATATATAACAGAGACATTTTTGGATACCCTCAATTTTGGACCAGTTAGATTTCTAACTGATAGATATTATCAGTATAATATTTATTTTGTTTTCATAATAACAAAACATAGTAACATTGAGAGAAAGAATACAGAAGTGGGAGAAAAGGAAAGGAAGAGCAAAGCAAAAGCTTGAAGAAGAAGGAGAAGCTCTTGGATATCAAACTTCATCTTCATCATTTCATCTAAATTTTTTTATCATCTTCTTTGCTAGAGGTGGGTCTAGATATATACTTTTATTTTTAGAAGTTCTTGAGGTTTAGAGTTTTAGTTCAAAATGTTAAATCTTGCTAATCGATGTTCTAAACGGTTAAAATGCGGTATAATCGGCGTAGAGTAGTCGTTATTGGTGCAGAAGTGGCCTATAATATCTGATATGATGTTACTATGTGATAAAAATGAGTTTGACTGGTTTTGCATGAAGAAAACACAATTTTTATGCTTTCTTCCATCAAGTAACTGGTTACCCAAAGTGAGTAATCGGTTACCATGTTGAAAACTTGACAATTTACGCAAATTTTGTTCAGAGTAACCGGTTACCCAAAGTGAGTAACTGGTTACCTAAATGTGGCTCTAACTATCAATTTGCTTATGGAAGAAAAATGAACATAGAGTAACCGGTTACTCAAAGTGAGTAACCGGTTACCACTGAAGGTTTTTGAAAAATAATTATTTTTATTAAATTCATAACATTTTACTCGGATGTCTGATTGATGCAAACTTTATATTGATAGAAAACTGAGATGATGTTTTATCCAATGGTAGGAGAAAATATTAATTTTTATGTGAAATTTAATTATTTATGATATTTTGATAAAAATGCTGATTGTGTAAATTGTAACTTGTGAAACATGAAAACATGTAAATTAGGGTATTGTGAGGAAACCTTAATATGACACAACAATGAGACCTAGTGATGTATCTAGAAAGTGATAAGAGCTAGATGGAAATAGTCGGGCTTTCGGTATATAGATGAGTACCTTAGTCGAGTAAGGGTCTAGTGGAGAGTAAATACTATATGGAACAAGTGTGAACCCTTTGGGTGTATTTTGTTGTAAAAAGGCGTATGTGGCCTTATGAATGTCATATGCATTCACTTTTGTGTGAAATCACGTAATCGGAACCGTTTCTATAAGAATTTTGTTTCATGAGCAAAGGGCTCCTCTGAAATGTGTGTATGATTATTTGGCATGTTTAATTTCCATGTGTGGTACGAATAGAGCCTATGGATAAAGAGACTTGAGATGGTTACAAACCATGTGAAGTGACGATTCTAGGTGCACGAGTCTAGGATCCAAATCTATTTTGTATGTCAAGTAAATTACAAGGATTTATGACTTGTGCCGACTCTTAGACGTAGGAGAGGACGGGAATAAGGGATATCTTCGTTGGTCTCCAGATTAGTGATACTTTCGAGTTAATGAACTCAAGACATGTTTCCATATGAGTGTAAGATTGTGAGTTCAAGATCTTAGTTTTTTCCCCGACTTGAGTAGGATTTTTATAGAACCTTGTAAAGCCGAGAGAATAGATATGGACTCATTGAGATTTGTTATCTCACCTCATATTGTTGATTATTATTTTAGGTGCTACAGGTTCTGAGAAGGGTAAAGATAAGTTCGTTTGACTATCCTTATTAGTTTGACACTTTGGTATGTCGTGGCTTCCGCTGATGGAGTTTTATTTTTAGATTATTGTTGATCTAGTTCTTGGTATTTTATTTTGAACATCTTGTATACATTATGCCATAGATTTTAGATTTTTTATTTTGGGCATGTATGTGTATAATGTGTTGACTAAGAACTTATATGTATTTCAATATCCAAACTTGGATTCATCTATAATATATATGTTTTGATGTATGTTGTTATATATGAGTGTTACAAGAAGTTGGGAAGTTAAGAGTCGACGGGAGAATAAAGTAAGTGTAGCAGAGATGAAGATGTTGTGTTGGATGTGTGATAAGATTAAATATGACAAAATTATAAACGACAATATTAGCGAGATTGTTGAGATAACATATATAGTGGAAAATATGGTATTAAATAAACTTAGATGATTTAAGTATGTAGAGAGAACAACCGTAAATTATATGATATGAAATGTACATCATATGCAGAGAAATTAAATAACTAGAGATAGAAAAAAACTTTAAAAACAATAAAAAAAATTATTGAAAAAGATTTCGAGATTAACAATATAATCATGATTTTAAATATTAAATAGAATATTATGATAAAAATTAATTAATTTAAACAATCTTAATGATATAAGACTTGATTGATGTTGATATTGCTATGGTATGAATCAAACCACATATATTTTGAATTTTGCATCAATTTGAATTTTTATTTAAAAATTTAATTTAAATTGAAGCGCAAACACCAAAAGAATTAAATTATATATATTAAAAAGTAAGTATATTTTGAAGTATAAACTAAATTAAATTAAGAAAAGAGCAGTGTTTTTCCAAAGTGTAAAGCCAATTTCGTTGCTACTTTCCGCTTTCAATTTTGTTGCTTTAAAGACAGAACAGAAGTTTATAAAAGCAGCCTCTATTAGCTTCACAGTTTCATTGAAACCACTTGCTCCATTCATTCATTTTTATTACTTCACAAAATGAAACATTCTAAAACCTTTTTCTACTTCTCTTTTCTTATATGCAATTACACATAACAAATACCTTTCTTTTTTCTTTTTTGGTCAGAAACAAAGTACAAAAACATAAATTAAGAACAGACAATTAAGGTTTAGCTCCATGTCTGACTCAGACATAACTTTCTACTGTCTTTCATCCATTCTTTCTCTTCTTCTCATCTTCATTCTCTTCAAAACTAAACAAACCAAACCCAAACTCAATCTTCCTCCAGGAAAAATGGGTTGGCCTTTTCTTGGTGAAACCATTGGTTACTTGAAACCTTATTCTGCTACAACAATAGGTGAATTCATGGAACAACATATAGCAAGGTAAAAACAAAACAAAACAAAACAAAAAAACATTTTTTTAGTGAAACAAAAATGACCCTTTTAATGATTCTTTTGTACACAGGTATGGTAAAATTTATAAGTCAAAATTGTTTGGTGAACCAGCAATAGTTTCAGCAGATGCAGGGTTGAATAGGTTCATATTACAGAATGAAGGAAAATTATTCGAGTGTAGCTATCCTAGAAGCATTGGTGGAATACTTGGGAAATGGTCTATGTTGGTTTTGGTTGGTGACATGCATAGAGACATGCGTGTTATCTCTCTCAATTTTTTGAGTCATGCTAGACTTAGAACTCATCTTTTGAAAGAGGTTGAGAAACATACTCTTCTTGTTTTGAGTTCTTGGAAGGAAAAATCCACATTTGCAGCTCAAGATGAAGCCAAAAAGGTAACAATAGTTTCTTTTTTGTTTTCAGTGTCGCAGATTCGAACCTGCGTCTCTGTAGTCAGATAATCAGATATTCATATACAACTATCAACTTAGTTTGTTTTGTTGGGTTGAATTGCAGTTCACATTTAATTTGATGGCAGAGCACATTATGAGTTTGCAACCTGGAAAAATAGAGACAGAGAAATTAAAGAAAGAGTATGTTACATTTATGAAAGGTGTTGTATCAGCACCATTGAATTTTCCTGGAACTGCATACTGGAAAGCATTAAAGGTAGCAATAAATAATGATGATGTTTTTTTTATAAAAAAAAAATTCAAACAACATTATTTTTGTTACTATATTTAGTTTTTGTTTGAATTTTTTTTTTTTTTTTTTTACAGTCTAGGTGCAAAATATTGAAGTTCATAGAGGAAAAAATGGAAGAGAGAATCAAAAGAATGAAAGATGGTAGTGAAAATTTGGAGGAAGATGATCTTTTGAATTGGGTTTTGAAACACTCAAATCTTTCAACAGAGCAAATTCTTGACTTGATTCTGAGTTTGCTTTTTGCTGGCCATGAAACTTCTTCTGTTTCTATAGCTTTAGCTATTTACTTTCTTCCTGGTTGCCCTCGAGCAATACTACAGTTAAGGGTAATCAGAGTTGAGAGTTTAGATACATTAGTTATTCAATTAATTTGAAAATAAATATTTTATTATTATTTTATTGTTTATAGTAGTAATAATTATTTTTTGTTATTTGTTGTATAAAACAATAGGAGGAGCACAGAGAAATTGCCAGAGTAAAAAAGCAAGCAGGGGAAACAGAACTGACTTGGGAAGATTACAAAAAAATGGAATTTACTCATTGTGTAAGTGATTATATGATAAATAAATTGGAAGGGTATTTTTGTCCTTTTCAAAGTGGTTTAAACAAAGAAGAAAAATACATAATCTTTACCTAAAGTTTTCTATATGCATAATGACATTATTAGTTGCTATGGTGTTTTTTTTTACAGGTTGTGAATGAAACACTTAGGCTAGGTAATGTTGTGAGGTTCCTTCATAGGAAAGCTCTTAAAGATGTTCGGTACAAAGGTACATTAGTACTATGAATAAATTCTTTTTTGAGTAGTAAGTTCAAAATTTCTTTTGTGAGGAAAAGGAATATGGAATATTTATAGGAAATAGAAAATTCTGTTTTTTTATGTTTTAAAGGTTATGATATTCCTTGTGGGTGGAAAGTCCTTCCGGTTATTGCTGCCGTGCATTTGGATCCATTACTTTTTGACCAACCTCAACACTTCAATCCATGGAGATGGCAGGTTTGTTCTTTCTACTTGATATCATTAGACCTAATTCGCATTGCGCAGACTCATTCGATAAAGAATATGTGTTTATATATAAGCAAAGACAGTCATCATCGTGTAAATCGATTTTGAATGATTGAGTCATCATTAGTTTTGAGCGGGAGAGATATGTTAATAGTCTCAAATCGAACAAATAAGCGCAACTTTCATTCTACAAACTGATTTTCTCTGGTTGCAGTTACACTAACTTAGGTTTAAAAAATCGAGTTTAGATGTTCTAAATTATAATCAGAATCGTCTGATCTTGATCAAATAGTTTTTATAACTCGACTAAACATATATTATATGATTATTAATATTATTCATCGTTTTCTAAATAACAAATGGGGCAAATTAGGTTAAAAGAAATCAGAACTGTCCGATCTTGATCCATCAGTTTATGATGTGTCGATTAAACATGTCTTGTATGATTATTATCCTTTTTTTTTCCTTCTTTTTCTTTTTCAAAGGTAATGCTTAATTAAAAGAAGAAATGAATGTTAAGTATAATTATTAGGAAAAGGGGAAAAAGAATAATAATAAGTATATAGGGGACCCCAAGCACTTAAGTTTGTTAATGTAGTGGATACCCACTTGAAGGTAACATAACTTTGAAGGGTTGGGATTTTTGCCAAAAATGTAACTTGGTATTGGGTCATTTAGCTTCATAAGTTTATTATCTTGCTACTTTTAACAACACAACAAGTTTTTACGTTTGGTGCTTCAAAAACAGACCAAACATAACGTACACACGATGCACGGATTTGACAAATTAAACACAAAAATAAAAATAATGTTTAAACCTTAATTTTTTTTTTGACTTGGTCTTATAGTTATAACACACTTTTATTCATCACCAAAGCACATGCTTTAAAACCTCACCTAAAAAAATGCACATGCACTAAAGTTCTATAAATCTATATTCTATAATCTATACTAGAGTCAAGTGATGGGTCAATATTATTATTAAGATGCTTAATTAATTAATACACCTCCCTCAACCAATGTTCATTGCTAAAGTAATGATTAGAGCTGATAATAATTCTCTTCAATTATTAACATTTTCTTTTGACTAAAATAATGATATAGGGAATATTGATCTACAAGTTTCTTTTTTATTATCTACTCCCTCTGATTTTACCTTTGATTTTTATCTTGTGATAGATACTGTGTTAAAGTCAACTATCACAACAGAGGATCAAGTGGGTCTATACCATGCATGTGCTAAACTTTTAATTTTTAATTTAATTTGTCTTATTTACATAAAATTATTTTTATAGTAACATAGAAAAAATTATATGTATATAAATTAAGAAATTAAATTAAAAAATATTTAAACAAAGTGTCATAAACTGTTTTCAAACATTCTTTTAAATTATATAATAAAAACTATATAAATAAATAAATTTACGATTTTTACTATATTTTAATCTATTATAATATATATTATATTATAAAATATAAAAAATATTATTTTATATTTTTGTAAAACACTAAATTTAACTTTTTCTATACTTTAAAAATTATTTTTATAAAAGTTATTTTAAAATATATAAAAAAAAAAAGATTTTATTGAAGTTGAAATCAATTATTATTTTTTTTAAATAAGAGATCCATCCATACCCTACCCTAGTGGTTATAGCATTGGCATTTATTTGATAGATGATGAAGTGTCATGTCATGTCATGGTCAGCGATGGGTATGTTGTGAACAGTATAGTACTACTATACGGATATAGTAGGGTCCCACATAAGGGATACTATGCTGCTAATGCTATTTCATTGCTTTGCTATCATGACCAAGTATGGCTGTTTTGTGAACGTGTGGTCTGGTCCACCTCTTTTATTCATGCCCATGTGGAACTGGCCCTATCACTTTGCACGTGCATTTCTTTCATCATCTTTCCTAACCTAATATACACGTGTCATACCCAAAAATTGATATACAATATTCGAATTCTATTAGGTGTTAACAATTATCTTTACTATCGGATAGTAAACAAAATAGATTACAGTTCAGTTATATGATTGTGAAAAGTACTGTAGTCCCCTCCAACATAATTTATTTATTTATTTATCCATACCCTTGATCGAGTGTATGAGGCCACGCCTGCATGTGTCAGTCATCATTTCATGTTTTATACTTGTATTCATTAATCTTAATTTCCACGACTTTTTTATTGTTGGTGCAGAACAATGGAAATAGCTCAAACGCAAGTAGTAGTAATAATAATAACAATTTCTTACCGTTTGGAGGAGGACCACGACTATGTGCAGGATCAGAATTAGCTAAGCTTGAAATGGCTGTTTTCATCCACTATCTCATCCTCAACTACCATTGGGAATTAATCGATAATAATGATCAAGCTTTTGCCTACCCTTTTGTCGATTTTCCTAAAGGTCTACAAATTCAAGTGAAACCCCATCAATTATAACTTCAATTAGTTCTTAGTTTACACATCACATGCTACCTACTACCTATATAGCCTTTTGTATTCAATTTTGAGGGATTTGGATCTCAATTAAGTTCACACACAATTGAACTACAAGGGTATGTTAATAGGACTATGTTCAAATTTTTATGGTTTCTTCTTCCTCTAGGCTCTATTAGCTTTTCAATGCTTGTTACCCTACCATAACATTGTAGCATTGTACATTTTATATATTCCTTTCCATGAGGCTAGGACCACGAGTGAATACTTATTCGTTTCTATTGTCAACTACTATTCTTATTATATATAAATATCATTTATCTATTGTGTACAAACTATGTTCTTCTATTGATTTCTTCTTCTTCTTTTTTTGGGATAAAAGTTTATTTCTTTATAAGGTACTATGGTTTTGGAGAGACTTATCTAGTTCAACTATGAAAAAATGAGTAAGAGATTTAATGGTAATGTTTCAATGTTTTGATATTTTAATTAGGTGGTCGGGTATTTGCAAATACTTGAAGTTTATGATGGTCAAAAGTTAGATGTATTTAGTGTTAGAGTATCTTCAATCGTGCAATTTATTTTTTAGTTCTCTGTGAGGTCCATTATCTTAATCTGAATGAATTTTTGGATTGGATATTTGTTGGTCTATATGGATGTGTTGAAATTCTATCATTTTGAGGGGGTTCTTTAGTCAATTTTGATGGATTGAATATGATCAAATATTTGTCGTGGAAGTGATTTATGTTGGTGCTAAAGTCGAGTTGTAAATCAATTGTTAGTTGGTTCATTGGTGATTGGTGCTGGATTTGGTAGAGAGAACCACGGTTCAATCCCCCGCAACTGCAATCAGAAGGAGGTTGAAATCACTTGATATCAGAACTGATCCTCGAATTGGACTAAACCGGTGGTGATAAACAAAAAAAAAAGAGTTGTAATATTTCTTGGTTGGAGTGGTGTGCCACTCTAAAATCTGGTTTGATTTAGCTTTGTTTGGTTGCCCGTTTTTGTGATCTTTTCGTATTGTGTTTTGTATCCTCGGGTTATATCCCACAATTTGATATATATATATATATATATATATATATATATATATATATATATATATATATATATATATATATATATATATATATATATATATGAATTTATAATTTTAAAGCATGAGAATTATTAAAATAACATAAAATTAACTATTTGTTATATTTTAGTAATATTATATTTAAAGCAACGATACATCATACAGATAGAATGTCAAAATGGGTTATTCGATCATAACTGTTTGGCCATGATAAGTCTCATACTTTTTTAGGTTGGTCAAAAAAGCTTTTGTGATATGGGCTAAAAAATTACTACCCGAACCCGATCCTAGATGGGCTTCGGACTATCCGGCCTTAAAAGATTTTTTAAAAATAAAAAATAAAAATAAAAACCTCATAACATTTATTATTAATGAAATTAAAAATTATATTAATTTAAACATAATACATTTTTAAGTACTATATTATCTTTTATAAATACTATAATGTTTTTGGATTAATTTGAGCTTCTAGGAAGTGATTTTGCAAATATTCATCAATATCGTCATCAACTGCATTTATTTTGCGCATTCGCGGATAGCATCATAGCTTCGATTTTCTCTCCTCTATTGCGTTTCGATCGACATTACAACACTCACCAAAGCAAGCTTCCGCTTTGTAGGTTGGTGAATCAAAATCACTTTCTCGATTTAAGTTATTTCTCTTCATCTCGCCATACGACATTCTTCACTTTATCGTTTATGCGTTTATTGATTTTTTGGGTGGATTAATCATTAAGCTAGAAATTGTAGCATGCACGTGATTTTCTTAAGTGCTAAAATGTTGCTTTTAGGTGTAGAATTCGTGCTCATTTGATAGGTTAATAATATGAGCTTTTGGAAATAAGTTGGTAGGCTAAAAGTGTTTTTCATAACTATTTTTTTAAGTTTCTGTTCAGTGTTAACCGGCTAACCCTTGAGGTTAACCGGTTAACGCATCCTGACTGCGCAATGTTTGCTTGAGTTTAGGGTCCGTTAACTGATTAACCTATACCGTTAACCGGTTAACTTGTACATATTTGTGATTTCTGGTTGTTTGCATGCATGTTTGCTAGCCATTGCTTCTTTAATGTTTGTGTACATATAATACATGATTTTAGAGAATTGTTAGGATCAATTTTTGTGCAAGATTATATTCTTGGTAGCTTTCGACATGCGTTTCGTTAGTTTCTGTTTTTGTGCTTAAATATTGATCTTGTGCTTATAATGGATTATGAAGTTGATACCATGTTTGAACCTCTTCAATTGCATGTTAATAATGATCTAAAATTCTGTTTTGAACTGTATTTGTGATCAATGCAAGTTTTGGCTATAGGAACACATAATTGCATATTATGTTTTGCTTGAAAATAAAGGATTCACATGTAATTCTTGCTTGCTTATTTGCTACCACTTTCATGTTAGTGCTTAATTCTGATTTGAGTATGTCATGATACATGTTCACTTGGTTGCTAGTTTGTAATATATGCATATTCACCTTGTGCTTATTTGTCAATATGTGTTTACCATGAAAATGCACAATTGTTCTAATTTGTGAATGTTCTTTAAGTCAAGTCTTGAAAATGCTCACATGCTTGTAAATTCGTGCCTATACCATGCTTGTTTATCTCCTTTAATGATGAAATGATGCATGTTCGTGTGTTGACACTTGTGTATGCACAATAAGAAATGAGTCAAATCTGCCTTGTTTTTCATAGTTGTGTTTTGAAGCAGTGGCTGTTAATTGTGTGTTGTTTGTTGTATGTTCATATTTTTCACACCTATTTTGCATGTTGTATATTAGTTGTAGTAGGTTGTTTGTGTTGTGCATTGTTTTTCATAGCTGTTTGTGCATTTGAGAGTTGTGGTAGCTGTTGGATCCTTAGCTTAGCATAGTTTTTAGTACCTTTAGACTTATGATTGAGTCTAGTTTAGGTCCTAGATTCCTCAGAAATTGTTTGGCATGTGTTTACCTCATTCCTTTTTATCATATGTACATTACTAACCTTTGTTTTGTAGGGGGGTTGAGGTAAGTTTCTTCACCTTATCCTTTTATTTATTATGCCTTTAATTTGCATTTGTTTTACATTTTATGTTTGTGCTTGTTAGGCTTTCCCTTTTGTTAGAAGCAACTTACCTTCCTTAGGAAGTAAGTTGCATGCTAACTCTCCTTTCTTCTTTTCCTTTTTCCTCATTAGGATTAGAAACTGCATTAACCATTAGGATCTCTTTTGATATGCGATAAACAACTTATGGTTGGTCTTAGTCCCCCTTAGTTTTTGTCCTTTTCTGACTTGAGTCTCTTTCTCATCTCCTAAAGAAAAAATAATAATAAAACACCTAATAAAGGTTGATCATCTCATACGCCACGAGACTTTTTTGTGGGTTACTTATGCAGTTCCATTTTGGGGCAAGGTGTAAGTCATCTACCACAATGGACAAGTCTTAGTATGAGAATGTTCACAAACAAATAAGCAAAACACTTCTCATAATAGACAACCAACAAAGACACTGTGTCTTCTCTTCTCATCTCCTACTCTTTACGGACGATCACGACTTACCTCGACAATTCAAACAGTGATAGAGTAACACCCTCGATTCAATGAGCCGGTAACACTTGAGTTAGAGCTATGACAACGTCATTCTACAAAAACACAAGTTCCCGCCTAAGTTAGGCGAACTATGTCGACTCTGATCCTAATTTTTCCGATGAGGTACGTAGGCAGCGGGGTAGGGCCCGTGCGAGCACATTCTTTATTTTCCCTATTTCTTTTCGTTCTCTTTTCCAGTTTCCTTCCTCATTTCAGTTCCAGTTCCAGTTAGCAGTTCTTTTGTTCAGCAGCATCTTATTTCTTACCCTTTGAAACAGACTAACAAGCGTGGATCCCGTCGGGTACGACAGATGACCTGGGGTGCTAATACCTTCCCAGGTCGTAACCGACTCCCGAACCTAGAATCTCTAGTTTGCAGGACCTCGTCCTTTTCCTTTTCTCTTCGATTTGTGCATCATTACCTTTCCCATTCATTCGGGATAAAAATTCATGGCTGACGACTCTACCTTTTTCGCGCCACTTTCGTGTTTGTTCTAGGATGAAAATCTCGGGAGCAACAGAACATACCCAAGCCTTCAATATTTTATGAATATTTTGATGATGATTGACTTCCTACCTTCAAATTTAATGTGCATGTAACAAGGAAATTGAACAAGAAAATAATCAGTTCCAGTGTTATAACAAAAGGCGCGTTAGGCGAGCCATATTGCGCATCGTGCATTTTGATATACAAAATGGATAAGCAAAAATTATGGGGTGTCGCTCCCGATAAATGGGAATGGCCCAAATAAAGGTACAGACGCGAACGGTCGGCGAAAGAGAACAATGAGAACACACAGCAGTGAACTCACTGGAAAAGAAAAGAGTCGCCAGCTAGGCATTTTTATCCCGAAGGAAAGGTAATGCTGCATAGACCTAGAAAGATATGGACAAGACGGTTGCGAACCAGAGAGACTGAGAAAGGGGGTTGGTTACAACCTGGGAAGGTATTAGCACCCAGATTGTCCGTCGTACTCGACGGGATCCACGCTTGAAAGATTTGTGTTTTAAAGGGGTAGTGTCAGTGCAATTTGTGTATAAAGAGAGCTGGAAAGATGTACAGGTGTGTGTAAAAGAAGTGAAGTGTATAAGAGAAGTGTCAGTGTAAGAACCAGAATGAAATGCTCAAGATCGTGAGGCTAAAAGAATGAGGCTAGAAAGAGGGGGAATATACAGAGACTTTTGTTCGATAACTGTTAAGTTATGCCTACGTATCCTCTCGTGCAATGAGGAAGTCAGAACACCGTAGTTCGACCCAAAGAGACTGAAAGACAAATTGACTTGTGAACTGCTTATTTGTCTATGCTCAAGTGTATGACCTGTCTGGCTCAGGTTCAAACTGTCTTGCATTAGACGGAAGAAGCAAATTCTCGTTTGTGAGTGAATGAGATGAGAAAAGAATCCCGAAGGAGACGATTATTGTTTGTTTTTGTGTTTTCAGTCTTTTATTGCTTTTGAAAGTTTGTCATAAGTTAATGAGCTTAAGCCTAAACCAATGGGTTAGTAAACTCATCACATCTTCCCTCTGATTAGGGGTAATGAGAGTACCTTAAGTGTGAAGTCAGCTTCTCACACTTAATCACCTTTGATGTAGGATTAAGATCATTAACCTACTTGTGATTATTTAGATGTTTTTGTTGCTTTTGTTTAGTGTTGAGTAATGAGGTTAAGCCATAATCAGGGATTTAAACAAACTCATTACACCATCCTAATAGAAGGATAATAGATGAGAGTGTTTAAGCTGAGGAAAGCTCCTCAACTTAATCCATGATTAGGGATTAAACTCATGACAAAACAAACCTTTATTAAGTGGATTTTATTTAATGATATGATGATGAAGTGATTTTTAGGGTTTATAAGACAACTTGAGGGGGACTTGTCCATTAACACTAGGGTTAGTCCTTCTTAACCAATTAAGGAAGAATTAGAACCCTAATGCAAGGCCCAAGTTACAAGCTTGATGTCTTGATATTTATTAAGTGATTTGATTAAAGGAGTTAAACACATTAAGGGTTTAACACTTAGGATTAAAATTATACACTTCATCCTAATAGAAGGATGCAGGTATAAACTTAATCACAAAGCCTTAAAGCCTTTAGGGTTTAGTCCTTGATTATGAGGTGAGAAGAGAGGACTCAAAGAGACACAAAGGTAGAACCTAAATGGGGGACTAATCAAAACCCTAATTATTATCATGCTTGGTTGTTCCTAAGGTTTGTGAGGTTTACAAGAAAGATCTTCAGAGGAACCACCAGGAAGCAGATGAAAGGATCAGGAGAAGCAAAGTAACTTGCTTCATTCAAGAAGTCAAGTCACTTGAAGAAAGAAAGTGAGAAGAAGAAGAATGAACAAACTCAAACTCAAACACATGACAAAATGCAGCAAGGATGTATGAAAGAGATGAAGAGAAGTTATGAGAAGTGAAGGCAAATTCACTTCTCAAAGCCACTTACCACCTGAAAGGTTAGAAAGGAAATGCAATGTAATGCAAAATGGGATGGAATGGCATGATGAGAAACAAAACCAGAAGCACATACATGATGTGGATGGTGCTATGAGATGCTACAAATATGAAACAACACATGGGGATGATCATACAAGCTTATGGATGCAAACGAAACAAGTTAAGAAGCATGAACATTCATGAAAAGTTATGAAATGCAAATGGAATGCAACATGGCAAATGCAATATGCAATGATCAAACATGCTTTCAATATGTCTTAAGATGTCCAATGAACCAAAAGAATGCATAAAATGCTATGGCAAGTCAAGGTATGAATGCAAATGCAAGATGGATGCATATGGAAGCCCAAATTAGGGTTTATGATCAATGCATCAAACAAAAACCAAAATCAGAAGCAAACAACATTACAAAAAAAATGAAAATGCCCTCAAAGGATCCCTAAACCTATACTAACTCAAAGCCCAAAGGTGAAGTCCCAACTCTTAACCTAGTTCAAATCATGATTTTTCTAAGTTTTCTAGGGTTTTAGGGTTCTTTAACAAGAAAAATGCCAAACAAATGGAAAATGGAAGATCAAATCATGGCCATTTAATCTCACAAACTACATGATATGCTAAACACAATGCAAAAAGAATCAAAGTCCAACTCTCAATGGTTAGGCAGAAATGATTTTTGGAAGTTTGGATCAAAATAATGCATCAAAATGATTTTAATTCCATGGAAAATTCTCAAAATGCATCAAGATCAAAAAAAAAAAAAATTTGGTTTGAGGGTTGGACAATGTTTCTAAATGTTTTTAAATGTCTCATGAATTTTTTGGTGATTTTTAAATACCTAAAAGTATTTTTAATTAATTAATTCTCATTAATTAATTAAAAAGAAACTTTTAAATATTTAAAAATACTTTTTCAATGCAAAAAATGAAAATAAAAATATTTTTGTGTTCTGAAATTAAATAATAACTTGTATAAAAAAATTCAGATTTTTTGAATGAAATTTACTATTTTAAATAAAATGGACAAAATAAATAAGAAAATATGAATTAAAAATTGAATTATTGGAAAGTATGCAGAATGAAGGGATGAGATGCAATCTGGGCAGGGAAGGCTTGACTGCGCGCCAGATCCTATGGCTGGGATTCAAACTTGCTAAAATAAATTAATTAACTTAATTAATTAAGATTAGGGCTAAGTGAATGATCTGAACCATTGGATGCACGCGGGAAGAGACTTAGTCAACTCATCCAACGCCTGAAATTCAAACTTCATTAATTACAGGGATTCAACCCTAATTATTTTCAGGTGGCCGGAGAAGACCTCCGGTCGTCTTCTCCGGTGGGAACCCCACCTGAAAATTCCTAGAATCTTCAAAACGCAACTAAAATGAAATCTAAACAAACAGAAATCCTTCCCATACTTCACTGAATCAAAACCCTAACATAAACATCATTTATATTTCATCAATCACATGAATCGAAACAAAAGAAATTTTAGGGCAAAACTTTCAGAACGCGATTAAACTCTCATTTCTTCACCATTTTCAAAACCAACAACATCAGAGTGATCAGTGAACTACAAAGAACAACTTAGGAACTTTAAAAATCATTTCTGGAAAAAAAGTTCTTGAGCTACCTGAGTTTTGAAGCTTTCAGTTTACAGCTTTCTGGCCTTTCTCCTTCGTGCAATCCACTCCTTATGGTCCCTTGATGATGTCTGGATGCTTAGAAGGAGTTTGTGTTGGCTGGTTTGAGAGTTTGAACAGCTTCTGCTCAAGCTCAGGTGAGAATCGTGTTCTTGATTCTTTGAGTTTCAGGTTGATTTTAGGGGTGCTTTATGATCAGGGTGATGTGTTGAGAAGGTCTGTGCAGTTTTTTTGAGTGTTTGTGAGTTGTATGAAGTGTTTCGAAAGCTTTTGCTTCAAGGGTGGAAAATGAGAATGCTGTGCTTGGGCTTGCTTCAGGCTGGCTTCTTGTTGTGTTTGGCTTGCAAATTGTTTGTATAAACAATGCTGATTGGTCAGAGGATGTGACATGCCCTTTTGTGATAGGTGTAGCTACTTTTGCAAATTGTCAACTTTGTGTAAGAGAAAGCATGGGTCATGTTCTAGCCAAGTACAAGGGGTGTGGGCTGCGCAGCAAGGTGAGGGAGAAAGGCTAGGATTGATCAGCAGGCTAGGCAACAAGTGGGTGAGATGTTATGATGGATTTTGCAACTTGGTTCATTTTGGTTCTCATGAAAATATCTTGTTCCAATAGCCATACAAATGTGTGATCCCTTGGTCCATTCTGAACTTTTGATGTTACATGATCATGTTATGTGAATTAGAAGTCCATTTGATAGCCTTAGAACACTTGATTAAGTCATTTTGCAAAATAACTCTTTGGTGGAAACTTTGAAATTTTGTGATTTTTGCCCACTTTGACAAGCCATAACTTTTGATCCAAAATGAATTAGGTCATGTTCTTGTACTTTTTGAAAAGGGAAAGATCTAATCTACAACTTTCATGACCAGAGTTTTTCCATTTGAAGCATTTTTGGATCAAAAAGTAAGGGTTGAAAAGTTGCCTAAAATGACAAATTCTTTAAAAGTCAAACTTGCCCAAAAAGTCAACTTTGCAAAAGACTTGAAATTCTTGAATTTTGTGAACTTCCAACATCTTCCATGATCAAATAAATATCATATACAATCAAAATGATGAAGAATGCCCTTTGGTTGGGTCATTGGGGGCCTCAGATGCCCTGATTTTACACTGACTTGCTTGAAAAGTCAACTCTTGATCAGATGACTTCCCCATGGAATTTCTTCATGAAAATTGATATGCATACTCCCTATACCATATAGAGACCAATGGAAACAATAATGACCAAAAAATTTGGAGTTATGGCCTTTGAAACCAAAACCCTAATTTTAGGTCATCTATGCAGTCAAACCTGGCTCTGCTTCCATGCCAATCCCAGTTCTTGTGATTCTTTGACTTCCTTGACTTTGAGAGGATATAATATGATACTTGAACACACATAGACCCCTTTGAAGTGATTGTTGACCTTTGGAGTGGCTCAAGAAGCTCTTGGATTGCTCAGATCACAAACCCTAGGTGCAGATGGCTTAGAAACAATGCAAAGACTCAAAATTGAGATATGAGATGCTATGATTGAGTTTATGCATATGAAATGATCACAAGCCATAGTGTGAATGGGTGAGGGCAAATTTGGGGTGTTTACAGCTGCCCCTATTCAAACATGAGTTAGCTGTGCAGGATGTAAGCAACGGCTTAACAGGCAAGCGAGATAACTTGTGGTTGAATACCAAAGATAGTCCAAAATTTGCACTCACAGAATGAAGAAGAAAAGGGATATAGATTGTAAAGGAAAATAAAGTATATTGTAAAGTGTGGGCGACGGAGGACGACTGTCGAGCAGAGGACGACTGCTGGGTAAAGAGCAATGACGGGGACGGCCGACATGCTGGGAAAAGTGCGGAAAATAAAGCAATGACGGGGACGGCCGACATGCTGGGGATAAAAGAATTATGATGGGGACGGCCATCAAGATAAAGCTGTAAAATTCTCTGGGGATTAATAAAACATGACGGGGACGGCCATCAAGTTCATAAAGTAAAGTAACCAACGATGGGGACGGCCATCGGGCTAAACTGATGAAGGACGATCATCAGGAAAAAGAAAAAGGGACCACGACGGGGACGGCCATCGGGTTAAAGAATAAATGAAATAAACAGATGATGAGGTACGGTCATCAAAGGTGAAGGACGATCACCTAGCAGGGGACGGCTGCTCTGTTGGGGATAAGATGAGGGACGGTCATCTAAGGTGGAGGACGACCACCTGGCAGGGTACGGCTGCCGAAAATATCGCGACATAGGACGAATGCCGGATAAAAGGTCAACGATGGGGACGGCCATCGGATGAGCATGATGGAGGACGACCATCAAGAGGTGGAGGACGACCACCTAGCAGGGGACGGCTGCTCTCAAGGTTTATCATGACATAGGACGAATGCCAGATAACCAAAACCAACAATGGGGACGGCCATTGGATAAAATGATGAAGGACAATCATCAAAAGGTGGAGGACGACCACCTAGCAGGGGACGGCTGCTAAATATCACGACGTAGGACGAATGTCGGATAGAAAATCAATGATAGGGACGGCCATCGGATGAGCATGATGGAGGACGACCATCAAGAGGTGGAGGACGACCACCTAGCAGGGTACGGCTGCTCTCGAATGTCAGATAAAAAGAAAATTGCTTTGTTGGCGATCTCCTGGGGAGTAGTAAACACGGACGAGTGTTTACATCCAAGAAATAAATGGGTAAGTGTTTAGATGTTTGTGTATAGATCAAAGATGCGGACGACCATCCTTAAGACTACGATACGGACGAGTATCGGGTAGAAACAAATACTGACACGTGTTCAGAGAGGATGATACGGACGAGTATCAACTGGTTAACAGAGAACACGGACGAGTGTTGAATCTGAAGGGACTCTTCTGGGGAATGGTAGACACAGACGAGTGTCTATATTTAAAAAGACATGAGTGTTGGACACAGTGTATGGATTAAAGATGCGGACGAGCATCCTTAAGACTATGATACGGACGAGTATCAGGTAGAAACAAACGCTTAACGCATGCTCTGAGATGATGATACGGACGAGTACCATCTGGTTAACAAAGAACACGGACGAGTGTTGAATCTGAGGGGATATAAATGGTATATACAAGATATGGACGAATATCTGTATAAGTAACCTGAGTAGTAAGTATGAGTGATGTATAGATGAGTGTTCAATTTGCTGGTGAGGGTAACACGGACGAGTGTCAAAGGAGAAAAGTATAGTATAAACAAGTATCTGGTGTTCATGTTACTGGTGTCAAGAAAATTGTGAGTGCAAAGAGGATGTCTTTGGATTTTGCTGGGGATATGACACGGACGGGTGTCAGAAAGTATCTGTAATGCGAGTGTTCAGGCGACCTTACTGGGGAGTATTGACACGGACGGGTGCCAAAGAGAGTATATACTGGTGTTTGTGAATGTAAGGCAACTGTTTTTGCTGGGGATTTTCCGCTGGGGATTTTGGGAGGAGTTATCAATATTCACAAGTGTTTGATTCAGAACATGGCTTATGATTATGCTATATGTTTGATTTTTTCCGTAATGCTCCATACTAACGGAATGCTACGCTTTGTGGGTGAATATGATGCGAATGCTATGATTATGCAAAGATACCCAACCGGGATTCGGATCCCGTTACTACGAAGATCTTCGGCCGATCCGCTTGAAGTGGACATCCCAGCTGGGGTTGAGATCATTGGTAGATCTGTCATGAGATGATATCTGCTTGGGGATATGGGTCAATGATAGACCTATCTCGGTAAGGAGGGGACCCAGCTGGGGTTTGAAGAAGCTTTCTTCACTCTGTTGTGATCCTTCATGCGCTGCTCTTCTGGATAGAGGCTGAAGCTCTGTGGGGAGATGGTTCCCTGACTGTTGTACTCAGCTGAGGGTGAAATGGCAACTTGGCTGGGGAGAAAGAGAGATCATTGAAAGATCTTCCTAGAGATTCTGTTGAAGAGGATTCTTGACTCAGTCGGGGATATGGGCGCCTTCTGGTACCGCCCTGTTGGAGAAGTGATGCCTGACAACTCTGATGGGGATAAGTAATAAGTGGAAACTCAGCTGGGGAGAAGACACCTTGGGTGCCAAGGCTGAGTATCGATTTGTCAGCTTGTTGGAGTGAAGCTTTCATGCCCCAAGTTGCATTCTGGATACCCGCAATCCTGCAAAGATATAGAAACGCACAAATAACCCCGAGGTATCCCTTACCGGATTCCGTCATAGGAGTTAGACACTTCTGAGAGAGTATATTTCCTGCAAGCGCGTGTTTTCATTATTTTTGAAAATAAGCATCTGTTATTTATGCAATCAGTTTTTTTTTTTTTTTTTAGAGACATCAGACATTTTGCAAATAAAAAGGTACAAGACGAAACATGACTGAAAATCTGATTTTATTAATTCATGTGCCCTGAATTGGCAAGGTACAGTCAAAGAAACATATCTCCTAAAATGAGGAGATTGTTACAAATTGAGAAACAAAATGTGTTGGCAATATTGACGACGCTTTAAGGAGTTTCCTCTTGCTATGACTCGTATGACTTTTGACGTTCTTCTCGTCTTGCTTTCTGAAGAAGGCTGATTCTGAAAGAAACTTGACCCTTTTGAAGCTTACCAAGTTGTGAGTGATACAGACGAATTCAGAATGCAGTTGTTCGCTTATTCCCTTATTTTGCATGGATTGCCCTTTCGGTTTTTCAATCCATCAGGATACCCTTTTGAGCTACCTGAGTTTTGAAGCTTTCAGTTTACAGCTTTCTGGCCTTTCTCCTTCGTGCAATCCACTCCTTATGGTCCCTTGATGATGTCTGGATGCTTAGAAGGAGTTTGTGTTGGTTGGTTTGAGAGTTTGAACAGCTTCTGCTCAAGCTCAGGTGAGAATCGTGTTCTTGATTCTTTGAGTTTCAGGTTGATTTTAGGGGTGCTTTGTGATCAGGGTGATGTGTTGAGAAGGTCTGTGCAGTTTGTTTGAGTGTTTGTGAGTTGTATAAAGTGTTTCGAAAGCTTTTGCTTCAAGGGTGGAAAATGAGAATGCTGTGCTTGGGCTTGCTTCAGGCTGGCTTCTTGTTGTGTTTGGCTTGCAAATTGTTTGTATAAACAATGCTGATTGGTCAGAGGATGTGACATGCCCTTTTATGATAGGTGTAGCTACTTTTGCAAATTGTCAACTTTGTGTAAGAGAAAGCATGGGTCATGTTCTAGCCAAGTACAAGGGGTGTGGGCTGCACAGCAAGGTGAGGGAGAAAGGCTAGGATTGATCAGCAGGCTAGGCAACAAGTGGGTGAGATGTTATGATGGATTTTGCAACTTGGTTCATTTTGGTTCTCATGAAAATATCTTGTTCCAATAGCCATACAAATGTGTGATCCCTTGGTCCATTCTGAACTTTTGATGTTACATGATCATGTTATGTGAATTAGAAGTCCATTTGATAGCCTTAGAACACTTGATTAAGTCATTTTGCAAAATAACTCTTTGGTGGAAACTTTGAAATTTTGTGATTTTTTCCCACTTTGACAAGCCATAACTTTTGATCCAAAATGAATTAGGTCATGTTCTTGTACTTTTTGAAAAGGGAAAGATCTAATCTACAACTTTCATGACCAGAGTTTTTCCATTTGAAGCATTTTTGGATCAAAAAGTAAGGGTTGAAAAGTTGCCTAAAATGACAAATTCTTTAAAAGTCAAACTTGCCCAAAAAGTCAACTTTGCAAAAGACTTGAAATTCTTGAATTTTGTGAACTTCCAACATCTTCCATGATCAAATAAAGATCATATACAATCAAAATGATGAAGAATGCCCTTTGGTTGGGTCATTGTGGGCCTCAGATGCCCTGATTTTACACTGACTTGCTTGAAAAGTCAACTCTTGATCAGATGACTTCCCCATGGAATTTCTTCATGAAAATTGATATGCATACTCCCTATACCATATAGAGACCAATGGAAACAAGAATGACCAAAAAATTTGGATTTATGGCCTTTGAAACCAAAACCCTAATTTTAGGTCATCTGTGCAGTCAAACCTGGCTCTGCTTCCATGCCAATCCCAGTTCTTGTGATTCTTTGACTTCCTTGACTTTGAGAGGATATAATATGATACTTGAACACACATAGACCCCTTTGAAGTGATTGTTGACCTTTGGAGTGGCTCAAGAAGCTCTTGGATTGCTCAGATCACAAACCCTAGGTGCAGATGGCTTAGAAACAATGCAAAGACTCAAAATTGAGATATGAGATGCTATGATTGAGTTTATGCATATGAAATGATCACAAGCCATGGTGTGAATGGGTGAGGGCAAATTTGGGGTGTTTACATGGGGCTAGGCGAGGTCATCCACATTCCACTCATTATTTTGTTTCCTAAGAACGTGTAAATGTTTTCTGCAGGGGGTGGCATGCAAATATTATCAAAACCAACAAGTTATACTTGTATAAATTTAAAAAAAAAAATCATTATTAAGTGTCAATCTCTAGAATTTGTTTTTAACAGTACCGCAAAAGGAAGTTTGTTTGCATATGGTTCAGATGATGGTCTGAATAATCAAAATGCATGGAACCACAAACGATGCAAAATGTCAAAGAACAAATGACATGAAAAATGTTTGATTCTCTTTAAATGTTTCATTCATGATCAATGTCTGACTATCTGTGAAATATAATATTATTATGAATTCCTTGCTTCATTCAAAGTTTGATTTTTCTACTGTCTAGAAAAAACATATTGACATAAGTCAGGAATCATAAGACTACGCAAACTGAGATGGGTGCAACCTCATGTTCTACTTAAATACTAATAGTAAACATGCATGTTAACTATGTATACTTTGCATCAGTCTTCCTATTACATGATATGTTTGAAAGTCATGAATATGATCAAGACATATTTTATTATTGAGTGAAAACTAATTGACCTAAAAAGCTTACTTTATGAGGGTGCAAATATTTGACAAAGCCCTTTGAGCCTTACGATGAAATTTTTTGTTCTTTTCAAATGATGAACCCCTTAGCCAAGTTTAAAGAGAGAGAAAATTCACTATTTCATATTAAAGATAAGATATCACATAAAAGCAAGGGTATGTTAAAATCAAAATTTGATGAGGAAAAAAAGGAAATATCTTAAAGAATACAACTGAAGTAGTATTGACGAAATAAAAGAAATTAAAAAGATAGATACTTTGACAAAAAAGTCAACCATACAAAAGAAAAAAGCACCAAAACAAAATGGTTGTAATAACGTAAATGTAAAGAAAGAGACATTCTTGAAAAATAAATACTTTATGCTCTCTTATCTTTATGCTTTCTTATCTTCCAACCTTAGTGATCCATGACTGATGATATATCTTGTGATACTGTTTAAATAAAATGCAAAGTATTATATAGCTCATGTGTTGTTTAATTTTTGAGGGAAACATTAGCCATTGAGAGATCCTCAGCGAGATCATGGTTATGATAAATCATTAACTATTGATCTAGAAATATTTTAAAAATCTTAGTTTGGTCAAGGAAATTATTCATCTTTATGATATGTTTTATGGATGGTCGTGATATTGATTATGAACTTGAATTTGAAAGAACATCATACCACCAAAACAATATCAAATCTCTTGACCTGAGTTAGTCAAACCTGTCAATGAAACATGCATTCAAAATATTTCCAAACCATTTGACTAATTTTGTTTTAGGACAAACAAAAAGGTAAGTTGGGGAGAGTTGATAAATTCCATATTTACATGAAATATGTAAGCACTTATTAACTTATTTTATAAATAAATGATATAAAAAACCCAATTTATCTAAGAAAAGTGATTAAAAAAACATGTGTGGACTTTCCTAGTATGTATTAACTAAAAACAGGTAAAAAGGACGGGAAAACCACGATTCAACATGAAAAGAAAAAGCATGATCAAAATCATGAAAATCAAAGTTTGTTAGGCCCAATTAGAAGCGCACTAAGCGGAGTCAAAAGGTCAGATGGCATGTTCAGGTTCAAGTACTGCATGGTGAAGCAATCGTGTGCCCACTAAGCACATAGGCAATGTGCTTAGTGAGGCAAGGTGGCTAGTGCCACTAGTCAGGCAAATATGATTGCTTAATTGAAAAGAAAGCAGGCTCGCTAAGCACAAGAGCAGTGTGCTTGGTAGGGTCCAAAATCTTCCCGAGGTTTCCAGTTCATTGAAAATGTAGTTTTTGCATAGTGAAGTAGTACAAAATTGGAGTAGGTTCACCCTGGTCTACAATAGAAAAAATAGGATAGGGAATCTGAAAGCGGAAACATTTCTCAAGTGACAGGACGTATAAACTTTCAAGCTCAACTTCACAAGATTATTGGTGGATACGATGAGTATGTATGGCTAAAATATCTTTGTTGGGTGTTAGATGTAGTCCTTTTTATTCATATATTAAATAAGTCATGGTGTTTTGTGTAATTCTACTCAAACATTAATATTGGGGTGTGTTTGTTTCAAGGTTTAAAAAAATATTCCTGGGAATATTGATATGGGAATAGTATATTCCCATGTTTGATTCAAGTTTTATAAAATAATTCCAAGGTATTTTTTATTCCAAGAAATTTTATTTACACAATGATTTTTTTTATTCCAAGACTTAAAGGGTGGAAATATAATATTCCCATGGGAATAAATTTAACTAATTATAACTTCCCACTATCATTCACATTTACTATTATTTTTATAATATTAAATTAAATAAATTTCATAATTATTCCTAGGAATCTAAATTTTTACCAAACATTTAAGTCGGAATAATATTACCAAAAATAATAATCCTAGGAATATGATTCCAAGGAATATAATTTTAATCCTTGAAACAAACACACCCTTGGTGACTCTTTAATCCTAATGACAGTTTTAGATTTTCCACCTAAAACCTGTTTTTATGGTATCACTTGAAATTCAAAAGGTGTTTGTTATTAATAAATCTAAGATAATAATCTATTGGATACTAATTCCTAGACATATGGTTAGGTTGTTATTAATAAATCTAAGATAATCATCTATTGGATACTAATTCCTAGACATATGGTTAGGTTCAATATCCACATGTATTGTAGTGATATCTATGTGGAGTCTTGTTGCTATATAACTGTTGGAACTTAATGCTCTGCTTTGGTTAATATACTAAAATATTGGCTATTGAATAATGCATTGATCTCACAATGTTGATATCGAGATGAGATTTTGATAAAGGCAACATGTAGTAATATCAATAGCTGAGTAAGAGAGCATATTGCTGACCTATGAATGTGCATGATAAATACTTCATGACGAAATCTACCCATATCAAGCTTTCTTACTGCTAACTCATAAAAACAACTAAAAAACCCTTATCTACTTAGAATCTTAAAAAATATTGAACAGTCTTTGAAACCACTTGTCTTTGTGGATACGATAGTTATAAAACTTACTTTTGGTGCTCAACAAACAACTTTGATGGCATTGTTTCAATGTATCAATGAGATTGGATCTTACCAAGTTCTTCAAGACCAATTAATCTGATGGATCAATCTCATCATCCACTAGTGTGGGTCCAATCAAAGTCAAAGCGAATAGTTGATGGACTGACTAACACATGAACTTTATGCACTTAACGGGATTCAATCTGAGATCTTTAGAGGATCTCTCTTTAATTTTATGTTAATGTAAGTTTTATTTTATATAGTTATGTGATATTCATGGACGTCTTTAAGGGCGTGCAAAGCGACCCACAACACATGACATAACATTTTTTTCATGATTAAACTATGGAAATTAAAGCCTCCATACACATATCTCACGATTAAATAGAACCCCTTAATAAAAACTCAAGACTTAAATGAAACTAATTTCAACTTTGTACATATGACCTCTAAAAAATTTGAGGCGACTATGATGATATTGTGTTCTAATTCAATGTATCAGTTAATCTATATTTTTCACTTTATGTTGCAAAAATTAATATGAAATTTGGCTAATAATTAATTTTATTAACTTTTGAAATTATCAACAATGGTGAAGTTGTGTAACTGATATAACATAATGCTTGATGAAGAAGGTGAAAGCATCGAAAAAGAGAAACAAATGAGCTATTATTCAGTTACTTTAGAATAATACAAGAGTATCAAAGATATATATATATATATATATATATATATATATATATATACACACACACACACACAAGTACCTTATGGCCCAATAATGAGTTGCCACCTCACTATCTATCTTAACCTAATATAAAATAAAGGAAAAAGATAAATAACTACTATTATATTCAAATATGCCCCCTCAAGTTGGACTGTGTAAGTTGTAAAGTCCCAACTTGGTCATAATAGAAGAAAAAGTTGGTGAATGCAATGCTTTGGTGAAGACAACTACCAACTGACCAGAATTTGATACTGGAAGCAAATGGATGAATTTAGAAGTAATCTTCTCTCTAACAACATGACAATCTAACTCAATATGTTTGCTTCTTTCATAAAAGGCTGGATTATGTGCTAGATAGATAGTATATTTACTATCACAGTAGACAAATGATGGTTGAGAAAAGATGTTCTTGAAGTCATTGAACAAGTATTGTAACCATTTCAACTCACAAGTAAGGGATGCCAAAGATCTATACCCAGCTTCTGTAGAAGATCTGGATACAGTGTTTTGCTTCTTGGATTTTCAGCAAAGGAGGGAAGAACCAAGAATGACACAAAAACACGTAACAAATTTTCTAGTAGAGGGATATCTTGCCCAATCAGAATCAGCAAAGGCATACAACTTTAAGCAACTTGAAGCTGAAAACAGAATACCTGTAACTGGAAAGGCTTTTAGAAATCTTAACACTTTAGTAGCAGCTTGATAGTGAGTTTCAAGAGGCTTGGAAACATATTGACTTAAATGTTGCACTGCAAATTAAATATCAGGTCTAGTGTTTATTAGATAGATTAATTTACCAATTAACCTTCTATACATAGTAGGATCTTTCATAGGTTCATCCTCAGTAGGAGAAAGTTTGAGGTTATGATCAAAGGGAATGGAAGAAGGTTATGCTGCAAGATAACTCGTATCTTCCAAGAGCTCAAGAGTATACTTCCTATGGTTCATGAAAATCCCTTTAGTTTATCTAGCAATCTCAAATCCTAAGAAAAACCTAAGTTTGCCCAGATCCTTAATCCTGAATTTTTGATCAAGTACTTGCTTGACATGTTGAATTTCAGTCATAGAACTTCCAGCAAGAACTATGTCATCAACATACACCAATATTGTAGTAAAATATTCCTTGTGAGATTTCACATACAAAGAATGGTCAACATTAGATTGGGAGTAACCAAGAGAGATTAAGAAAAAAGACAGTTTTGAGTACCATTATCTGCTAGCCTGCTTAAGGCCATATGAGGACTTTTGCAATTTGCAGACCTGAGATGGATCGGCATTAGAAATACTAGGAGGAAGTGTCATATATACCTTTTAATGCACGTCTCCATGAAGGAAGGCATTGTTTATATCCAATTGCTAAAGATTCCACCCTTTGATAGCTGCAAGAGAAAGTAGTACTCTAACTGTTGTAATATTGGCTACTGGAGAGAATGTGTCAAAATAGTCAATTCCCTCCATTTTGGTGTAGCCTTTAGCAACCAGACTTGCTTTATATCTCTCAATGGAACCATCTGCTTTGTATTTGATCTTGTAAACCCACCTGCATCCAATTGGTACTTTCCCTGCAGGAAGAACAACTACACACCAAGTAAGATTTTCTTCAAGAGAAAGAAGTTTAACATTCATAGCATTTTTCCAACAATCCAATTTGGTAGCTTGGTTAAAGGTTTTTGGTTCACTATTAGAGGATACAGAAAAACAAAAATGCTTATAGGAAGGTGAGTAATTGTCATAGCTCAGAACAGTTGATAAAGGATATAGAATTTTAGAAGGAAGAATGGAAGAAGTAGAGTAGTAATGTCAATCTTTTAGGTATTTGGGAGGATTAGAAGATCTAGTAGATTATCTAGTGGGTAAGGGAGGATTTTCTGCAGGTATATGAGAAATAGGTTGGTTAGGAGGAGATATAATTTTAGGATGAGAATGGTCAGAGGATTGTCCAAGATGAGAAGGACTGTCTGCAAAATTGGGATAAAGTAAAGGAGTGCGGGGATGTGAAGTGTGTAACACCCTTCTACCCCAAAATAAAATATTTAAATATTATCAGAGTAATCATCGAGAAAGGGTATCACATTTCATCATAATTCAACATAAACAGTGTCCTGTCCCGTAACACGGGTTAATCAACATCAAGAAATCAAAAATCATTTCGCAGCGGAATTTAAACTTCATGATTCAAAACTTCCTAAACATAATTTTCACCATCCTGAATTTAACATCATAAAATGGAAAACATTTATCCAAATAACAACATAACTGCAAACAGTTCAGCAAAAGAAACCCATCCCGGTGTTACATGACACAGAGCAGGACACATAGACCAGAACCACTTCTAAGGAACACTAAGCACGTTCCGAGACTCATGAATTACTCCTATTGCACTGCAGGACTATTCTTCGACATCTGCAAGTTACCCACGAAGGAGGCAACATTTCCAAGCAGGCAGGGTGAGTAATCATAATATATCATAAACGTTCAAGAATATAGAATCATAAATAAATTAGTACAACATATCATGACATCATCAACTATAAAATTCAGCAACAACAACAACCCGATCATGAAATTAAGCCACACCAACACAATCATGAAATTCATCCAGAATATGCAACTCTAACATCCTGATATGCAATACGCATGTGGTACCATTTTCATCGTGAGATGTATACATGACCATCAACCCTCCACAAAGGAGCACATCGTAAATCATCGAGACACTTCAATCCACACAGTGGGATTGAAGTAAATAAATAGGTCGAAGCCCCATCGTAAATGTTATGAAATGCAATGATGCACTACATCGTAAATTCATCAAAAATAATTTGCATCATTCATTTCAATCAGCAAAACAAACCTCAAATAATTATATATATCATCATGACATTACACCCAGAACACTGGTTCTATAACCACTCTGACGCATCAAGAATTAACCCGTACCCGATAAATTATGAGGTAAATACAAGGTTGTTTCATAAATTCATTTATCAAAACTATTGCATTTTTCTCATTTTTATTCATCAAAATAAAGTTCAGTTTATGCTCTATCCGACGCTTCAAACGGAATGCGAATCGGACTTACGGTTTGAAAGTTATGAATTTTTAAAGAAATAAAAAATTTGTCATCCAAATAGTGTTAACCGGTTAACCAAAGCATTAACCGGTTAACGCCTGCGCAACTTCAGAAAAATGCCCAAAATTTTCAATGGTTAACCGGTTAACCAATGCGTTAACCGGTTAACGCACGTTTTACAGCAGCAGTTTGCTGCTTCGTACAGACTGTTCCAAAACCCCCAATATTCCAATTTTCTCAATACGGGTTCATCTTATTTCACCTCAAACTCATTCCAATACATCAAATAAAACATCATAACATCAGAACAATCATTTATACCATCATTTATAGGATTCAACACATTTTTCTAACTATATTTCATTAAGATTTTCTCATAAACTCAACCTAACTCAAAACCCCAAAAACTCATGAAACTCATACAATCCTAACCTATTCATAATCCAATTCCTACACATTTACCATAGATTATAAAAACTCTTCATACCTTAGAGAATTTCGCCGCTTTACACTCTTCTCTGGGGTTCTCCACAGCCTCCTGACTCTGAGTTTTCTCTTTCTTCAGAGCACTTCACCAAACACGATAGAAAACCACAATGAGAAAACTGATCGTGTATTCCTTTTTACCAAAACACATTCCAGTTAAGTCTTTTTCCACTTTACCCTCATAATTTTCACAAAAAGACCACCTTACCTTTTTCTTTAATATATTTTTAATAATAATACTAAAATAGTATAATAAAACACTATTTATCCTTATTATATAAAAATACTCCTTTTTCTCCAAAATTCTCTAATTAATCCAAACTTTCCAATTTTTCTAAATTAATTAAATAAATGATTAAATAATTAAATTTAGATTTCGGGGCGTTACAACTCTCCCCTACTTAAAGAATTTTCGTCCTCGAAAATTACCTGAAGTAAATAGAGTCGGATACGACTTCCTCATCTGATCCTCCCGCTCCCAAGTCCAACTTTCTCCAGCTGGTCCTCCCCACAAAACCTTCACTAAAGTAATTTCCTTGCCTCGAAGTTGCTTCAATTCTCTACCATCAATCCTCACTGGTAAAGCTTCAATCGTCAGATTATCTCTCACCTGAACATCATCTATCTGAATTACATGCGACGGGTCCGGAATGTACTTCCTCAACTGCGATACATGGAATACATCATGTAAATTCGCAAGAGAGGGGGGTGAAGCCACACGATATGCCACTTCCCCTATCCTCTGCATAATCTGATATGGACCGACGAAACGTGGAGTGAGCTTTCTAGATTTCAAAGCTCTTTCCACACTAGTCATAGAAGAAACTCTTAAGAACACATGATATCCCTCTTGGAACTCAAGTGTTTTCCTTCTCTTATCGTGATAACTCTTTTGACGACTCTGCGACGTTTTCATCCTTTCCTGAATCATTTTTATCTTTTCAGTTGTTTCTTGGACAATCTCTGGCCCAAGCACCAAACTCTCTCCTAACTCATACCAACATAATGGAGTACTACAACGTCTACCATACAACGCCTCATATGGAGCCATCCCGATACTAGCATGAAAACTGTTATTGTACGTAAACTCGACCAATGGCAAATGACTATCCCAAGACCCTCATTGGTCTAATACACAAGCTCTCAGCAAATTTTCTAAAGATTGGATTGTTCTTTCCGTCTGACCATCCGTTTGTGGGTGATAAGCAGAACTCATCCTCAACTTAGTACCCAAGGCATCCTGCAAACTCTTCCAAAACCTCGACGTAAACCGTGGATCTCTATCCGATACAATACTTGAAGGTACACCATGCAACTTCATAATTTCCTCATTATAAATCTCAGCTAACTTTTGCATGGAATGGTTAATCTTCATCGGCAAGAAATGTGTCGACTTAGTTAACCGGTCAACAACTACCCAAATCGAATCATTACCTCTAGAAGTATTAGGTAACCCAGTCACGAAATCCATGGAAATACTATCCCATTTCCACTCAGGAACATTCAATGGTTGCATCATTCCTGAAGGTCTCTGATGTTCTATCTTTGACTTCTGACATGTCAAACAAGCATATACAAATTCAGCAATGTCTCTTTTCATACCCGGCCACCAAAACAACCTGCGTAAATCCTGATACATCTTCGTAGCACCAGGATGAATACTCAGTCGACTCTTGTGCCCCTCTTCTAAAATGTTCTTTTTAATTCCTATAATATCCGGAACACATACTCTATCTCGGTATCTCAAAACTCCATCTTTACCAACTCGAAAGTCACCTGCATTACCCTGATTAACCAACATCAATTGATCAACTAATTTCAAATCAGATTTCTGACCCTTACGAATCTCTTCCAAAATCTCACTGGTCAGCTTTAACATTCCCAATTTCACACTATCAGTATTAGTTTCACACAACAAGCTCATGTCTCTGAATTGCTCGATCATTTCCAATTCTTTCATCATAAGCATCGAAATATGCAACGACTTCCTACTCAAAGCATCAGCCACAACATTTGCCTTACCCGGATGGTAATTCAAATCAAAATCAAAATCTTTCAATAATTCAAGCCACCGCGTCTCTCTCATATTTAACTCTTTCTGATCAAACAAGTACCTTAAACTTTTGTGATCACTGAATACTTCAAATTTCAAACCAAACAAGTAGTGCCTCCAAATCTTAAGCACGGACACCACAACTGCTAACTCTAAGTCGTGAGTAGGATAGTTCCTCTCATGAACTCTTAACTGTCTAGAAGCATAAGCAACCACCTTATTATCCTGCATCAAAACTCCACCAAGACCCATCTTGGAAGCATCACAATAAACTACAAAGGACTCATCTGGATTCGGTAAGACCAACACTGGCACGGTCGTTAATCTTTTCTTTAGTTCTATGAAACTCTCTTCACAAGCAACATCCCACACATACGCTTGACCCTTCCTAGTCAATTGCGTCAACGGTAAAGCTATCTTAGAAAAACCTTCAATGAACTTACGATAGTAACCAGCCAACCCAAGAAAACTATGAATCTCTGTAGCTGACTTCGGAGTCTCCCACTGCAATACCGCATAATCTTTGAAGGATCCACCGAAATTCCACCACTTGAAATTACATGGCCGAGGAAACTCACTTCCTTTAACCAGAACTCACACTTAGATAATTTAGCAAACAATTTCTTTTCTCTCAACACTTGCAACACAACCTTCAAATGCCCGACATGTTCCTCTTCTGATTTAGAATATACCAAGATATCATCTATGAAAACCACTACGAACTTATCAAGGTACTCATGAAATATCCTATTCATATATTCCATAAACACACCAGGCGCATTAGAAACCCCAAACGGCATCACCGTATACTCGTAATGCCCATCTCGTCCTGAAAGCTGTCTTCGGAATATCATCAGCTTTAACTCGAATCTGATGATAACTAGACCTCAGATCAATTTTACTAAAGATACAAGCACCTACTAGTTGATCCATCAAATCATCGATCCTCGGAAGTGGGTACTTATTCTTGATAGTCACTTTATTCAACTGTCGGTAATCGACACACAATCTCATACTACCATCTTTCTTCTTAACGAGCAACACCGGAGCACCCCCAAGGAGAAACACTAGGTCTAATGAACCTCTTCTCTAACAATTCTTCTAATTGTTTCTTCAACTCATTCAACTCTGAAGCCGACATTCTATAAGGAGCCATCGAGACAGGACTCGTACCCGGTACTAAGTCCACAGAAAAATCAATTTCACGTTCCGGTGGTAAATCACTTATATCACCAGGAAACACATGTTGAAATTCACAAACCACAGGCAACTCTGTACTGACAGTCTTATCATCAACTTGCAATGACGCAGACACTGCAAACATCAAAGCTTCATCTAATACAAGTTCATCCACTTGCTTAGCAGATAAAAACATCAACTCACCATGCTCGCTCAACTCAGGGAACTTCACTATCTTACTATAACAGTTAATATGAACATAATTGAATTCCAACCAGTTCATACCAAGGATAACATCGATTTGGTGTAATGGTAGGCACACCAAATCCATCACAAAATTCTTCTCGAAAATTGTCAAAGGACACTTCAAACAAACAAGCATGGTAGTCACAGAACCATTAGCAGGAGTCTCTATTATCATATTACTGTTCATATTAGACAACTTTAAATCCAATCTATTAGCACACTCAAGATAAATAAATGAATGTGTAGCTCCAGTGTCAATAATAGCAATCAACTCAATATTATTAATAAAACAGGTGCCTCTGATCAAGTTGTCCTTCTTTGGAGCTTCTGAACCAGCTAATGCAAAAACTCTTCCAGCATTCTAAGCAGTAGCAGCATTCTTCTTTGGTTTCTGACATTGGGCACTGATATGCCCCTGTTCACCACAATTGTAACAGGTTGGGCCCTCATTAGGACAATCACTCATCTTATGCCCAAGCTTGCCACAACGGTAACATTTCATAACTCTGGTGGTACACGCATCGGCCTTATGACCTACCTCTCCACACTTGTAACACTTAACAGGTACATTAGCAGCTCCCCTACTTTGCTTCTTCTCATCAGATACCTTCTGCTTCCCTTTATCACCAGTAGTCACATAAGGTTTCCCTCTATACTGACTCTTGTCTTTCTTCTCGCTCAGCTGTTTATAGTGGGCTAACCGAGCTCGACTGTCCTCATCATAAATACGGCTCTTATCGACCAACTCTGCATACTTGCGAATTTGTTGGCATCCAATTCCCTGCTTAATTTCAGGTCTCAGCCCATTCTCAAACTTAAGGCACTTGGAAAGTTCAGCATCTGCCCTGTTGTAGTGAGGACAAAACTTCACCAGCCTTTCAAATTTGGCAGCATACTCTGCCACTGTCATGTTTCCTTTCTTCAGTTCAAGGAATTCTACTTCCAACTTACCACGAGCATCTTCAGGAAAATACTTCTTAAGGAACTCCGCCTTAAACACAGTCCAAGTCACCACAACAGCCTCATCCTCTAGACGCTGACGAGTATTATCCCACTAGTCTTCAGCTTCCTCAGACAACATATGAGTCCCAAATTGAACTTTCTGCGCGTCAGCACACGCCATCACTCTAAAAATCTTCTCAATTGCCTTGATCCACTTCTGTGCGCTCGCTGGGTCATGAGTTCCTTTAAACACAGGTGGATTATTCCTCTAGAATTTCTCCAATGCACGAAACTCATCATGCGCATTGTTTCGAGCAGCAGTCTGAGCAAGAGCTGCAATAGCATCAACAAAAGCACGCGTGTTGTTTCCAGCCATTCTGCACAACACTTACCATATCAGAAGAGAATAATCGTTAAGTAAATAACGACTTGACAACAGACCGACAACGACAAGACTTGGCCGGACAGACCGACCTGCTCTGATACCACTAATGTAACACCCTTCTACCCCAAAATAAAATATTTAAATATTATCAGAGTAATCATCGAGAAAGGGTATCACATTTCATCATAATTCAACATAAACAGTGTCATGTACCGTAACACGGGTTAATCAACATCAAGAAATCAAAAATCATTTCGTAGTGGAATTTAAACTTCATGATTCAAAACTTCCTAAACATAATTTTCACCATCCTGAATTTAACATCATAAAATGGAAAACATTTATCCAAATAACAACATAACTGCAAACAGTTCAGCAAAAGAAACCCATCCTAGTGTTACATGACACAGAGCAGGACACATAGACCAAAACCACTTCTAAGGAACACTAAGCACGTTCCGAGACTCATGAATTACTCCTATTGCACTGCGGGACTATTCTTCGACATCTGCAAGTTACCCACGAAGGAGGCAACATTTCCAAGCAGGTAGGGTGAGTAATCATAATATATCATAAACGTTCAAGAATATAGAATCATAAATATATTAGTACAACATATCATGACATCATCAACTATAAAATTCAGCAACAACAACAACAACCCGATAATGAAATTAAGCCACACCAACACAATCATGAAATTCATCCATAATATGCAACTCTAACATCCTGATATGCAATATGTATGTGGTACCATTTTCATCGTCAGATGGATACATGGCCATCAACCCTCCACAAAGGAGCACATCGTAAATCATCGAGACACTTCAATCCACACAGTGGGATTGAAGTAAATAAATAGGCCGAAGCCCCATCGTGAATGTTATGAAATGCAATGATGCGCTACATCGTAAATTCATCAAAAATAATTCGCATCATTCATTTCAATCAACAAAACAATCCTCAAATAATTATATATATCATCATGACATTACACCCAGAACACTGGTTCTATAACCACTCTGACACATCAAGAATTGACCCGTACCCGGTAAATTATGAGTTAAATACAAGGTTGTTTCATAAATTCATTTATCAAAACTATTGAATTTTTCTCATTTTTATTCATCAAAATAAAGTTCAGTTTATGCTCTATCCAACGCTTCAAACGGAATGCGAATCGGACTTACGGTTTGAAAGTTATGAATTTTTAAAGAAATAAAATTTGTCATCTAAACAGTGTTAACCGGTTAACCAAAGCGTTAACCGGTTAACGCCTGCGCAACTTCAGAAAAATGCCCAAAATTTTCAATGGTTAACCGGTTAACCAAAGCGTTAACCGGTTAACGCACGTTTTACAGCAGCAATTTGCTGCTTCGTACAGACTGTTTCAAAACCCCCAAAATTCCAATTTTCCCAATACGGGTTCATCTTATTTCACCTCAAACTCATTCTAATACATCAAATAAAACATCATAACATCAGAACAATCATTTATACCATCATTTATAGGATTCAACACATTTTTCTAACTCTATTTCATCAAGATTTTCTCATAAACTCAACCTAACTCAAAACCCCAAAAACTCATGAAACTCATACAATCCTAACCTATTCATAATCCAATTCCTACACATTTACCATAGATTATAAAAACTCTCCATACCTTAGAGAATTTCGCCGCTTTACATTCTTCTCTGGGGTTCTCCACAGCCTCCTGACTCTGAGCTTTCTCTTTCTTCAGAGCACTTCACCAAACACGATAGAAAACCACAATGAGAAAACTGATCGTGTATTCCTTTTTACCAAAACACATTCCAGTTAAGTTTTTTCCCACTTTACCCTCATAATTTTAACAAAAAGACCACCTTACCCTTTTCTTTAATATATTTTTAATAATAATACTAAAATAGTATAATAAAACACTATTTATCCTTATAATATAAAAATACTCTTTTTTCTCCAAAATTCTCTAATTAATCCAAACTTTCCAATTTTTCTAAATTAATTAAATAAATGATTAAATAATTAAATTTAGATTTTGGGGCGTTACAAAGTGTCTATGAGATTATATCTATTTTCAGTCATAGGAGTGTGATTAAAATTTTGGTCTATAGGCTAAGTAGTGGGAGTAGGGCTAATAGGGGAAAAATATTGGAGGGGGTCCCATTTGGTGAGGCAGAAAAGGTAGAATTAGTAGGGATAGTCTGAGATGATGTAGCAACATTAATATCATAGGCATGGATGGACATATCAGTACTTGACTGCTGACTAGGAAAGACGGTGGAGGTAGGAATGAGACCATTAATAAAATTGTGAACAGGTTGCATAGGTGTATCAGAGGAAGTACATGAATTTTTAAAAGGGAATGTACTTTCATAAAAATAACATTTATTGAGATAAAAATATCATGAGTGTTAAGGTCATAAAGGACATAACCTTTAATAGCTTCTTTATAACCAATGAACACGACTTTCCTAGCTCTAGAAGCAAACTTAGTTCTATGAGCCTTAAGTGAAGTAGCATAACCTAAACATCCAAAACCTTTGAGATGGATCATTGATGGTGGCTTGTGAAACAAAAGTTCATAAGGACATTTTTATTTTAGAAGAGGACTAGGAAATCTATTGATAATATGAACAACATGTTGAATGCAGAAAGTCCATAGATTCAAGGGTATATTAGAATAGAAGAAAAGATACCTAGCAACATTAAGGATGTGTTGGTGCTTCCTTTTAACCACCCCATTTTGTTGGGGGTGTCTCAACACATGTCCTTTGATGAATAATACCTTTTGAAAGGAAAAATTCAGAAAGAGCAAGATATTTTGTGCCATTATCAGATCTTAAGCACTTGAGATTAGTTTGGAATTGGTTTTCTATATAAGTTATGAAATGAATGAGATTGTTTTTAGTTTGGTCTTTAGTTTTCAAAAAAATAACCCAAGTATGTCTTGTGTAATCATCAACAAGGGTTAAAAAGTATTTTTGACCTAAAGTGGAAATAATAGAGAAAGGACCACATAGGTCAGCATGTAAAATATTGAAAGGAACACTAGATTGAGATAAGCTACTGGGAAAAGGAGGTTTTATTTGCTTGGCAAAATGACAAGAATCACAAGGTACATTATCATAATTACAAGTAATGAAAGGAAAAGATTTTGATATAGTTTGTAATCCTATCTTTGAGATATGGCCTAACCTTAAATGCCACAAATTACAAGCATTTGGAGAAGTAGAACTACAAGAATTATTTGCAGAAGAATCACAAGGAATGGAGTCAAGAACATAAAGCCCCTTGTGCAAGTTAGCTATACCAATCATTATCTTGGATTAATTTTGCACAATGTTACAAGTATTAACATTGAATTGGACTGAACAATGATTATAAGCTACACGTTTAGAGACAAAAATGAGATTGACATGAAAACTAGGGACATAAAGCACATTAGAAAGAGTAAGGAAAGGAATAATAGCTATTGTGCCAGAAATGAAAGCTATAACATGTGATCCATCAGGAAGACAAACATGAATGGGAACTATGCTTTGATATGTAATGAATGAAGATAAATCAAAGGAAAAATGGTCAGTAGCTCCAGTATCAAGAATCCAGAGGTAAGGGTTCTTACCATCCAAATTTGTGTATTGAAAAGTCATGACAAAGGGTGAAATGGAGACAAAGTTGACAACAGGGTTAGGATTGGATTGCTTAAGCAAAGCAAGAATGCTGTCATATTTCTCCTTAGTAAAACCAAACGAGGGTGAAGCTAAATGCTGAGGAGAAGAACCAGATGCATGATTAGCAGTAGCCGGGAAAGAGGAGGGGGATGCATTCCCTTGAATCTTGGCTTTGTTTCTATAACCTGGTGGATATCCATGCTTGGTAAAGCAAGTTTTAATGGTATGATTGGTGCGGCCACAATGTGTACATAATCTATTGGTGCCTCTTGGAACATTAGGGCCTCGAGTTCTAACACGAGATGTATTGGAACCTTGCTTAGCATTATTGTTACCATTAGAAGTCTGAACTTGCAGAGCAGAAACTTCATCAATAGTTCCTGCAGAAGGAATTATACCAGAAGCCAAGCTATCCATTTCTCGTTCTTGCTGAATGACTAATTAGAATGCCTTATTGATATCGGGCTAATGATTCATCATCATTATTTGTGACTTCGAATGAGCAAATTTCTCATTTAAACCCTTGAGAAATCGTATGACATAATCATGCTCTCTATACAATTTAACAGAGGCAATAACATCGCAAGAACATGGTATAACACAAGAGCAAAAAGGAATTGGACGATAATTTTCTAATTCATCCCACAAAACTTTCAGCTGTGTAAAATAGTTTGAAGCATCGAGAGTACCTTGACGAAACTTGTAAAGGCTTTCTTGAATATCAAAAATGAGGAAGATGTCGCCGTGAGAGAACTGAATTTGCAAAATTTTCCATACGCCAACAACATTGTCAATCCATTGAACCGATTTTTCGATGGATTCCAAAATCGATTGTTGAATCCACGCAGGAACCATGGTGTTGTAGCTAATCCATTGTGCATACATCACGTCAGAAAGTGGTGGCTTAGTTAGGGTTCCATCAATGAATTTATCCTTGTTCTTGGAGATTAAAGCGATTTGCATCAATCGAGCCCATGTATGATATTTCTTGTCAGTGAATGGTGGCGTAACGAGAACGAGAGCTGTATTTTCGTTCGGATGAAGATAGAAGGGATTTGCAGAATTGGTTGTGAAATCGGCATATCTCTGGTTTGCCATGAAAGAATCAAAAGAATACACGATCGAAGAAGCTGCAGAAGAACAATCAAGAATCGAATCGTAAGAAAAATGGAAACGCGGTAGAAGAAGCTGCAGAAGAACAAACAAGAATCGTATTGCAAGAAATCAATAGCTACTAGAGCTTTGTGAGCTCTGATACCATATCAAAAATGGTGAAGTTGTGTAACTGAAATAACAGAATGCTTGATAAAGAAGGTTAAAGCATCGAAAGAGAGAAACAAATGAGCTATTATTTGGTTACTTGAGAATAATACAAGAGTATCAAAGATATATATACAAATACCTTATGGCCCAATAATGAGCTACCACCTCACTATCTATCTTATCCTAATATAAAATAAAATAAAAAAGATAAATAACTACTATTATATTCTAATAAAAACTCCCACAAATACAAATGCATAATTAGAATTGCCTATACATGGTTTCCTTATCATAAATTGTATCCCTTTGTAAATAGGCCAATAATATTTGGTGGATAATTGAAAAGCATGCATAATGGACTTTAAAGAGACTAAGAATTTTGTACATGTCTCACATATGAACTAAGAAATCTTATGTGGCCTTAAAAAATCGAGTTTATTAATTCAATAAGATTGATTACTATGTGACCCCATCGTACGCCTCCATCATGCACTCGGGCCTATTGTTCTTTTGAGATATTGATGACCCGTCTTAAATTATGTACATTTTTCAAATTAATTTATTTGCTATACTATAGTGATAGAACATATGTTCATTTAATACACCCCATGTATTGTCAGCATATGTAATATAACTATAACTTATAGTACTAATGATAAATAAAGATGGTTATCAATAATAACCATTTTGTTTATGAAGTTCTTTGTTTTTTATCTCTCTCATTATATATATATATATATATATATATATATATATATATATATATATATATATATATATATATATATATATATATATATATATATATATATATATATATATATATATATATATATATATATATATATATATAATCGACCCAACGCAATCGGAGGCCCAAGACTTAAAATAAAGATTTTTTTTCATTCACTCTAATTAAAAAGTCTTTAAGTTAAATAGAAAAAAGATAAATTCTTAGGTATCCATGATAAGTAATTGGGTACCGGTAACTTTAGTATAATTTTAATTATTTTAAAATAAAATAAAATAATAAAATGACGTGTCATTGAATAACATATTTTGATTGGTTGAAGGTACCGGTATCCAACTAAATTCAAGGGTACCAAAGTGTTCACCTAGAAAAAATATAGTAAAAATACTTTTGTGCACAAATATATTCGAACTCCAAATCCTCTTGAATAATGAGTTATTCACTAACCAACTATGTCAAGTAAACAATTTAATAAAAATTTCTCTATTATCGAAATATATATATATATATATATATATATATATATATATATATATATATATATATATATATATATATATATATATATATATATATATGTGTGTGTGTGTGTGAAGATGAAGGTTCTTATTAGACATTTTTAAAATTATTATAGAAAATTTTTATTGATTCATGTTTGTTTGAAATTAAACATGGTTCGAAATATTTTGTGGCATGCCTTTTTTTTAAAAAAAATCTAGGTACTATTGTCTCAATTAGGTTAAATTATTTGCAGAATTCTTTAACT
Organism: Lathyrus aphaca; assembly: GCA_963966055.1. Lineage (NCBI taxonomy): Eukaryota > Viridiplantae > Streptophyta > Magnoliopsida > Fabales > Fabaceae > Lathyrus > Lathyrus aphaca. The sequence continues at coordinate 520,631,561 of OZ014523.1, read as the reverse complement.
TATTTAATTGTAACAATGTAGTTTTTTATATTTTTTTTTCTTCTACATGTAGGTTCTTTTGTGCTCTGTTTTTATAATTTTATTTATTTATTTTTTGGATGAAATACATAATGAAAAATCATTGATCCGATCAAAATACACAATCAAATACAAAACTAATTATATATTCGTGATCAGCGCGAAAAATCAGTTCAAATAATATATGAGTTTACAATATATTTTAACGGAGATTTTTTTAAAATGAACAAAATATTTATAAAAAAAAATTTAAGGGACTAACTTGATATTTTTAAATAACTTAAAAGATTATGTAGATAATTTAACTTATTAATTATTAGTTTTATTTAATTGTTTAAATTTTAATTAAATAATTTAAATTTATTAAATAATTTAAAAAATATTTAATTTGATTAATTTTAATATTACTTTTTATTTATAAAAAACTTTAAAATAAGACAGCTTAGGAGAGAGAGAAAAATAGAAAAAAGAATTATATAGGTAAAAAATTCAGACTACAACATGTAGGCAAAAATAGCAATTTGCAAACTTTTGGGAAGCCGCTTAAAATCTTAAATAGTCTAAGCAGAGGTAATCATTTGAAATTGAATTCACCTAAATTTTTAGATATCTAAACAAGATTGCCATAATTTAGTCCCTAGTTTGTTAAGTGTTGCTTTCGTTTGATTAATATGTTTGCAGTTGCAATGGCCAAGGCCATGGATTCAGAATTGAATAAATATGAATCGTAAATGAAAGTCAAGATTAAAGTTATATACTATTTAAGAAGAATGTGCATGGTTGAAGCGTGAATTGCGCAAGATCACAGACTTATTGACAGGTTATACGTAGCTACCTTGCTTCCTCGTTAGGCCAACTTTCGTTTTCTAATCTTGTTTGTATTCCTTTTGATGCACCTTCGTCCTCTCAAAATCCACGGTCTATAAACCCGCACGTTCTCTATCATTTCTTTTGACAAAACTAACAATCAATAAAATCCAAATATTGGCTCTTTGTGCTTCAAATTTTAAATAATATGTATCTGTTATCAAGTCATGTTCATAAAAGATCGACCATGCTAACTAAGGTTTATAAAATATCCAACCTAAAATGAATGTGGATAGGGATGACTCAATTATAACAAGAGAACAAATCAACCTAAAAAGGTGTCGACAAGTCTCCATCAAACAATAATTAGTTGATGATTATATATATATATATATATATATATATATATATATATATATATATATATATATATATATATATATATATATATATATATATATATATAATTTAGTCCATTTGTTATAAATTAGTCAATCTTAGATGAAGTTTAAGAGAAAAATAATACATAAGGAATTGATTTATCTCGTTGAGAATTAAGACAAATATATTAACTTTTAAAAATATTTAAATCTTCTTTTTAAGTGTTAAGTCATTTGCTGGGTGTCGGAGTGAACAATTCATTCATTTCGACATCCTCTTAGTTTATAGCGTGTAAGATGGAGGAAATCTCGTTTAAGTTCTTAGGAACTTCAGTGGATGGTAATCATCGTATGAGCACTTTTTGGAGGTCGATGGTGCACTCTTTCAAGTCGAAGTTGTCCATTTGGAAAGGAAAATGTTTATCTATAGGCGAAAGAGTTACACTTATTAACAGTGTATTGGCAAATCTTCCAACTCATGTCTTCTCCTTCTATTTGGCACCGATGTCGGTTTTGAATGAATTAGTGGCCATCAAAAGAAATTTTTTATGGGCAGGTTCTTCAGAAAAACAATGTTGGCGTGGTCGAATTGGAATGTGGTGTGCAGTCCTAAAGATAAGGGAGGTAGGGTATTCGTGACATCTGGCTCTTCAATAAGGCGCTTGTTGTGAATTGGTATTGGAGACTATTGAAGGAGTCGGGTTCGTTTTAGGAAGGGATTATATCTCATAAATATGGAGATTATAGGAATCAATTACTTCGAAAGCATTCTACGGTGGGGGGTCTTTTCCATTCTTTGTGGTGGCGAGATCTCCTTGATCTCAGAGACAAACCGAACCAAGGTAGTATTTTGAAGGGTTTGCATTTTTCTTTGGGCAACGGGGACACAATATTGTTTTTGCATCACCATTGGATTTGTAACACACCTTTGTCCCTCTCTTTTCCCTACCTTTTTGCGAAAACCATTGTTACCAATATTGTGGTCTATCAAGTAGGGAATTGGCGAAGACATATTTGTAGGTGGAATTCTCCACACCTGATGTATGTTACATCTACGACAACAGTGATTGAGCTTGAGGAGATGCTAGTGTTACTTGAAAACATACAGCATGCCATCAAGGAACAGTAACGATAATTTGTTATGGCATTGGGCTAAGGATAATGCGTTTTCTGTTAATTCCTTTTATAACATGTCCAAAGCTTTTGAGGCAGCGTATGTCATTGAGGTGGAACATGAGACTTTATTGGCATTGAACATTATGTGGAAAATCACTATTCCTTTAAAGGTCAAAGTTTCCGGATGACGGTTGTTGATTGATAGATTACCGACTAGAAGTAACTTGTTGAAGCGGAATATCATAGTCGATCCGCATGATAGTGTTTGTGTTTTTTTCTTTCTTGAGGATGAGGATTCTAACCATTTCTTCCTCAATTGCTATAAATCTTCGTTGGTTTGGAGTCATACTTTTTATTGGTTAGGCATTAGTCGATTTCGTGCTCCTAACATAATAGAGTTTTTGTTAGAGTTGTTCGTTAGGTTGAGATATTTTTGCTCGATCAAGACAATCGCTTTCATTTGGTTTATAACTTGTTAGGTTCTTTGGAGATCTCGGAACCGTGTCATTTTTGAAGATGAAATTTGCAATCTGGAGAAGTTGTTCCATAGGATTGTTAACTTGTCTTGAGGTTGGTTAATTTTGACACATAGGAGTAAAGTTTTTGTTTCTTACTTTAATTGGTATAATCACCCTTGGGATTTCTTGTAATTATCCTTAATGGCTTTTGTAATTGGGTTGGAGTATCCCTAATACTCCCTCTTAATTAATTTTGCTTATAAAATAATGTGTTATGTATTATCAATGTAAAATGTTTTAGACTTTTAACATATCACAGTTATTCAAAATCTCAACCTTAAAATTAGTTAAATTAGTTATGATAAAAGTTAAACATTTTATAGATCTAAATCATTGTGAACTATTGATTGCGTAAAAATTCAAAGGCTGACTCATGAAAGTTTTAAAACAAAAATGTTTAATTTGGTTATGCCATAGACGCGGCGAGTTAGAAAAGAAACACCACACATTCCAAAATACAATTTTTAAGATTTTAAGCCATCCTCAAATATGATATATTTCAATACAGGTGCGAGACGTCTCAAAAGCTGTCATATCTAAGTTTTCTAGCATATTTTAGGGAGATGTATTTTCTAGAGAGAAAAATTGAGAGAGGAAAAAATTTATATTAAGCATGCGAGTTAGTAGATATTTGAAGATATCTGAAGAGTTGGGAAATATTTCTAAATAACTTGAGATTGTTTGTGATTCATGTATTGAAAGGAAAAGAGATTGAGTCACAAATGATAGAAAATATGAGATGTTTTTATCAATTTGAAAGCTATTTTTTCAAACTCTTTTGTAATTTCTTTTGTTGAGAATTTTGATTGGTGGTGGAACGAATATCTAAATCATTGTGAATTATTGACATCGTAAAAATTCTTTCAGAAGTCTGACACATGAAAATTTTAAAGCAAAATTGTTTAATTTGATTCTACAATAAACATGATGCGTTAGAAAAGAAACACCAGACATTCCAAAATGCAATTTTTAAGATTTCAAACCATCCTCAAACATGATACATTTCAATACTGGTGTAAGACGTCTCAGAAGCTATGCCATATCTAAGTTTTCTAGCATATTATAGGGAGATGTGTTTTCTAGAGAGAGAAATTGAGAGAAGCAAAATATTCTTATGGATTATTAAATACTTCTAAATATCTTGAGATTATTTGTGTCTCATGTATTGAAAGGAAAAAAGATTGAGTCACAAATTGGTAGAAAATATGAGATGTTCTTATCAATTTGAAAAAGCTATTTTTTCCAACTCTTTTAATCTCTTGTGTTGAGGTCCGACAAGGGTGACAACACATGGGGATGGGGGATTTATATTTTCTCACTGTGATTGATGATATTTATAGAAGAGTATGAGTTAACATTTTAATACATAAATTAGTACATTAAAAGCTTAAGGGATGACATACTTTTATCGAAAATCAATTGGAAACTAACCTAAAAGTTGTAAGAATAGAAAATGGTTTGAATTTTGATTTTTTTAGTTTAATAAATTTTGAAGGACACAAAGTATAAAGAGGCATAAAAGCGTTGATGGCACACTCTAGCAAAATAATTTAGTTAAATGTTTGAATAAGACCCTTTTTAGCGGCTAAGGTGCATAATGTTGGGAGTTGGGTTGTCGAATAATTTATGGGGTAAAACCGCGTCTATTGTAGCTTACTTAATAAAAAATATACATCCAAAATAATAGGCTTCGAAACACCTACTGACGATTAGAGTGGGAAGTTGGTAAACTACATTAATATGGATTGGAGAAAATGGTTGAGAACAATGTAGTCAAGATCGAGAGTTGGGTCGTAAGATCGTAAGATCTTACGATCTGAAATTGCCTTTTAGTGCTAAGGTCTTGCAAAAAACTTTTTCGTGTGTTTTTGTAGTTAAGATCGAGATCTTTAAGGTAATATCGTAAAAACCATAACGATGGGCCTGTTTGTTGGGATTTCTAACCAGTTTGGATTTTTTTAAGTGAACCCGATTTTTTTGTTTTATTTAAGCTCTCTCTTTCCTAACCCTAAAACATAAAATGCAAAACGGCTGCAACATTCATTCCTCATACAATACTCTCCTCCTTTAACGAAAATCTGAAACTCTCCACCATCATCTTCACAATTCTTCTCCCTCTACTATCATATATGTTCTTCTCCCTCTATTATCATCCCTATTTCGTCTTCATCTTCTTCATACCATTGTTCTGCCATCTGTGACTTCAAATAAAGGATGAGGAAGAGGATTTATATGACTATCATGATATAGGGATGCATAATATCATAGATGATTAGACTTATTTGTTATATCCATGTATTTTGAGCTACTTATTTTGAACTTTAATCTTTTGAGCTTATTAAATTAGGGAATGATGGTTATGGATTATTAATTAAATTAGTTGAATGTTGTGATTTAAAGGTTATTTTGTTCATGTATTATAATTTTCAAGTTTTTTTAATGTGAATTTACCATTTTATCTTTCGGTAAGATCTTAAGCGTCGTACTACAATCTTAATTTTATGATCTTTTATAGGCCGTCTGATCCTACTTAAGATCTCGTGTTTGACTACTTTCATTGAGAAACTTTGAGAAACTCAAATGTCTTCCTCTAAATCATATTGCTCTCATTTGCTCTCTATAGTGTTAAGAGCTTTTAATCATAATACTGTGACTATTGATCCAAATATTATTAAAATTGAGTTGAATATATTATTTGTTACCTTTGGATCAATCTTCAAGCACAGATGCATCAAAAAACACATATACTATTATCATGGTTAAAAGAATTTTAAGTTGAGACATTCACATATCCTATTATCATGGTTGAAAGAATTTTAAGTTGAAACATGAAAATAAAGTGTACATTGAGACAGGATAATAGATAAATAAGTGCAAATTTGTTTCATAATATATGGATAAGTGCAAATCCAATGGCAGTAGTACATTGGATGTGTAACCATATGACGAAAAGAAAAGCATATAAGGTTGAAAAGATTCAAGAAATGAACAAGAAAAGGGTATTATCAAAAAATGCACTCAATAGAAAGTAGGGGTGTGCAAAATAACCAATAACCATGAACCAAATTTCTATCCAAATTAATCCAAATTTTAAAATCCAGCCCAAAGTTATATTTTTAATTTGGTGGCCCATTTATCAAATTAAAAAAAAAAACCGGTAACCATTGTTCCAAACTGGATCAAGAATCCAGTTACCATTTTTCAAGAAAATGCAGTAGTTTGGAGAAACCCTAATCCTCAAAATCCAAATCTTCTTCATCATTCTTCAAATTTCCAACAAAATCTCAGAAACCCTAATCCTCAAAATCCAAATCTTCTTCATCATTCTTCAAATTTCCAACCCTAATCTTCCATTGATACTCAGGTAAATATTCTTTAGCATTACTCTGTTGTGTGTTGAACTAAGTAGATGATTTAACAGTATTAATGATTCATATGATTTCAAATATTCTTCATCATTGCTCGTCGTCATCACCACAATCACCACTGCCACCACTGCCCCCTCCGCCGTCACTGCCACCACTGCCCCCTCCACAACAACAGCAACCCTTCTCACTCCTCCTCCCACTATTTCACTTCTCCTACTCCTCCTCTTCAAACTCAAAACCTCCCTCCTCTTGCTCAGTAAGTTCCTTTCATTCTTCTCTTTTCTCTCTCTTTTTTATCATAACAACACAGTGAAAGTGATTAAGTTGAGGATCTATTCAAAACTGAATATGATACAAGGCATTGCAAAATTGTAGAGAATTGAAATTTGTTAACTTTTTTAAGTTTGGTTAAAAAAATTATGTAGGTTGTTTAATCTAGGTTAGAGAAGAAAACCATTAATTTTAAACCTTGTACCCTAGCTATTTGTTCAAATTCCTCTGTTGTAGCTGCTATTTCATAATAACTTTGTCCTGAAATTTTGTTAAATTGTGATTTCCACCATAAATTAAGGGAATTTGAAAAATGAATAAATTAAACATAACCACAAATGTTAGTGTTATTTTGGACACCAACACTGACGCACTTTTTCAGAAATTGTGAAATGGATTGGATGTTTCAGAAAGGTAATTTGTTTATCCTATATGAAAGTAATCTCTATCTTCTAATGCTTTTGGATGGCATCAGAATTTCACAAGAGCCGGAGTGTATTGTGTTTGATGGTGTTGAAGAGGATGATGAACCGGTTTTTGTTATGACCGATGAATGGAGAGAGTTCTTTGCGAAATCTGAAGCTAAGAGGAAACTAGGTAACTCTTTTCATACATACAGCCATGTAATTCAGTTTGTGTGTGCAGATTAATTGTGTTCTTTTATTATCGGCTGAACTTTCTGTTGAAAACTTGAGCATGTAGTCTACTGTTTGATGAGTCTGTTAGGAATGTGTTACTTGAGCTTATTTATAAGCAAAAGCACTAGTGAAACTTTTGGAAAAGGCTTATAGAAATAGTTTATGAAGTGTTCAGAAGTTGTTTTCTTTCAGGTTATTTACATAAACTCTTCAGGATAGTTAGATTGTTATTCAAATAGCTTATCTTTTGTTATCGGAATAGCTTATACGTAATCTCTGATAAGCACTTGTGCAATAAATGTTTAACCAAGTTGTTCCTTAAAAAAGAGTATATAGATTCATCCAATCTGCTTTTAAGTTAGATTACACTGACACACAAAATATAATCTGTTTGGTGTATCTTAATTTGAAATGATCCAGATAAGAAGATTAAGATTAAGGCAATTCTCAATTTTAACATTCGTTTTTGTACATATCATGCAGAGAAGAAGCAGGCCAAGAAGGGAAAAAAGTAAAAACAGAATGGAATTTTTGTCAACAAATTTTTTATGGATGCAGAGAAGAAGCAACTGTGTGTTGGGTTTCGAATCTCATTGTTTCTCAGACATTTCTTTTTGTGGCTGAAGCTTTAGGAACTGCTCTCACTTTCTTGATTATTGCTATCATTACAGTGTTTGCCTTTGCGTTTGTGTTTCTATATGTTCCTGAGACTAAAGGGTTGACATTTGATGAGGTTGAACAAATATGGAAAGAGAGAGCTTGGGGCAGCACTGACATTAACAACAGCAACTGATTTTGTATTCCTTGATTATCTTAATATATTCCACATCCGATGACAAAACTAATTTGTTCGTTTCTAATTTGTTTTCCTATTTTTAACAGAATCAAGATGACTAATGTTGGCACAAATTATGCAACATCTGAGAATACGGTTTCAACCCCTCCACCTTCGGTCTCTAATGAAATGCCACCTCCTCACACTAAGAAGCGAAAGAATCGTTTAGAGGCTTGGAATCATTTCATTGTATCGTCAGAAGAAGAACAAAAAGCTTCGTGCAAATATTGTGGAACAAAAATTAAGTATAGTAACGGAACCAGTTCCATGCATGCCCATTTATCGAGATGCCTTGTTTACAAGAGGAAAAGGACATCATCTACTATGACAAGCTCTGAAGAACCTGTTGGCTCTCCTTTAATTGTCAAGTTTGACCAAGAAGCCATTCGAAGAGCAATGGTTAAGATGTTCATAAACATGGAGATTCCTTTTCGGAAGGTCGAACATGAATCTTTTCATGAATTTATGAGTCTTGCTTCACCAAGATTTCAGATTTGTTCACGCACAACATTGGCACGTGATGTCTTGAAACTATGGGATACAGAAAGAATGATTTTGAAAAACTTTCTCTCTCTGAATTGTCGAAGAGTTTGTCTTACCACTGATATGTGGACTTCTTGTCAAAAGTTGAGCTATATGTGTGTGACGGCCCATTTCATTGACAATAACTGGCACTTACAGAAGAAGATTTTAACTTTTTGTCAAGTCACAAGTCATACGGGAGATGCTATTTGTGAAACAATGGAGATGTGTTTGAACAATTGGGGTTTAAACTGCGTGCTTAGTTTGACGGTTGATAATGCTTCATCAAATGATGTTGGAGTTGAACGTCTCAAGAGAAGGCTTTTGTCTAAGAATAGTTTAGTTATGAGCGGAAACCATTTTCATATGAGGTGTTGTGCACACATATTGAATTTAATTGTGAAAGAAGGTTTGAAAGACATTGATAATTCTGTTTATAGAGTTCGTCATGCTGTTTGGTATGCTAGATCTTCTCCCGCGAGACTTGCTAAATTCAAGGCATGTATTGATGTGGAGAGCATGGACTATAAAGGTTTAGTTTCTCTAGATGTTGAGACTCGTTGGAATTCAACTTACTTGATGTTAGTATCCGCATCAAAACATGAAAGAACCTTTGAAGAATTAGGTTTTCGAAATAAAAGGTACGTGAAAATTTATTGTTATACTTGATGTTAGTAAATGCCTTAGTTTTTGTTGTTATTGTTATACTTGGTATTAACTCGGCAAAGAAGTGATTAGCCTTCACAATGCATTTTGTCCTAACTGTTCCATATTTGGTTTAATGGGCTTATATACAGTATTGGATGAATACTAGTGATCTTATAATATTGCCCTTTGGTAAACGCCGAAATACTAAGTAATTTAAAATGTCATAAGCTTAACCTTTGTATTACCCTGTTAGTTATGTTTATTAGGTGTTGTTTGTATTTCTGTTATGTGTAGTCATATCAAGTACCTTCATTTTCAATCTGCAAATTGCATGAGCTTGGCAAACATGTAGCCAAATTTATTGTTATAATATTGAGTATACAGCATATTGAGAAAGTAAAGAATAGAGAGAATGCCAAGCTTATTATTGCACAATCTACCTGATTACAATGAGAGTTCTGGTGTTTATACTAACATTATCCTAACTGAATTAAAAAAAATCACAGAATTTTGCTTAAGCCCGATAGCGTGTGATACATGTAATTGATGATCACCATGCTTTCTTTCAATATGCTGCATTTACTCAACTTCTGCGTTTTTATCCTCAGTTCGATCATGAAAAATGCTTATCATTCCAAGCTTAGATATAAAGGACTTGAACTTTAGTGGTGCTAATGCCTTTATTATAAACCAGTTAGTTGTTCTTGTCTGGATACAAGTAGTAGGTTAAGTACAATATCTCCAGTGATTTAATGTTGATTTCAGCCTATCAGAAATGACAGGTGGTTTCCAAAAGGCTATGTTCCTATCTGTCTCCTCTATCGTGAAGATGTGATTCTGGATTAAAAAGATGAAACACTTTACAATTAAGAGCTACTATGTAATTATGTCATGTTGAGTATAGTACTATAGGATATGAAAAAATCTTATATCTTAATATTGTCTTAGAGTATCTTTGATTATACTGTAGGATTAATTTCTGAGATATTAGATTATCTAAGACTAATTTCATATTTGGTGGTTATCATTGTGATTTGGTTCTCTATTTAATTAGGATTTTGAGTCTTGTATTGGTATACATAAGGTTAGTGTTTAGTCCTGTTATATCATCAACCATGTTAAACCATAATCATATTTCAAAGTTTATTATTTCTCCTCATTATTTATCTAAAACCCCTCAACTTCAAACAAATGGAATATTTCTATTCAAGCAAACTCGCCTCAGCTTTTCCTTATGTACCTAATCGGATTCATACATCCAAACTACATTTTATATTTTGTGAATGCCATGTCCTCTATTTTTAATACAGAACTGATCAATTTTAATGATTCTACTCTAGAGGCTGGTTAATCTGTTCCTTGAATGATATGAAATTAAAACCTAGTCCTCTGTATTCTCTCCATCTCAGTGACGTATTTTTATTTTATAATATATGCATGTTTGGCGTAAACTGTAAACAGATTGTCAGCAGGATAAAAAAAATGAGATTGGTAATACAGGTGGCAAAGCGGATTGTCCGTCCTTTTTATATTCATGTGTTTCAAGTGCTTTGACAGTGTTATAGTTCTTGTTTGTTACTATAAGTGTATTCAACCTCAGTCTTCTCTGCTGTACAAAATCACAATGGCCAAAACCAATCTCTGTTATTCTTCTATACTACTGGTTTACACAATTTAGTAACTTTGGGGACTGTCTGGAGATACCACTTTCTAACTGATAATAGTGATCTAAGATGAATATTAAGTGTTAGGAGTCTCAAATTATATATATTGTTTTCCTTAATGTAGAGATTTGTTTGCATATAAGAAAAAATAGCAGGAATCTAATCCTTTATTGCTTTCCATAAATATTATTATGTTTCTCATGATGTATTTATGATAAACATTTTATGTTGTGCTAGGTATGTGAATGAGTTGACAAAGAAGGGAAAAGGTGTCCCTACAAAAGACGATTGGAAGCATATCAACTTAATTATTCCATTCTTGAAGTTGTTTTATGATGCTACGGTACACATATCAGGGTCATCTTATTTGACAAGCAATATTTATATGTTTGAGGTCTTGGGTATTGGAAAGAGCATTGTGGATATGTGTGCGTCTGAAGATGAACATCTACGTTCAGCAGCTCAAAAGATGAAGAAGAAGTATGATAAGTATTGGGGACCTCATGAGAAGCTTAACATGATGTTGTTGGTTGCTCTAGTTTTCGACCCTAGGCGCAAGATTAGATTGGTCGATTGGATGGTAAGGCGATACTACAATAAGGAAGATGCCGATGCCTTGAAAGCAAACTTAGATTCTTGTTTGAAATCTATTTATGAGGAATATTGTGTTGGTTTTATGCCTCCTCAAGGTAATTCAGATGAGCCGCAAGCTTTTGGTAGTGTTAGTCATCCTTATGGAACTGCTGAGTTCTATCTTTCAGAAGGGTGTGACAATGCAGATAATGAGTTAAATACTTATCTTGGAGAGAAGTTGGAGCATAACATGGAGATAAATGTACTAGAGTGGTGGAAAGTTAACTCTGGTCGATATCCCATCCTCGCAAACATTGCAAGAGACGTGCTGGCCATTCCTATAAGCACGGTGGCGTCTGAATCTGCATTCAGTACAGGTGAAAGAGTGCTTGATCCATATCGCAGCTCGTTAACACCTACAACAGTCGAAGCATTGATATGCACCCAGGATTGGCTCAAAGGAACATCTTCATCCTTGATTACAAATGAAGATTTTGATATTCTCGAGAGATTTGAGCAAGGTATGATAACTAACTATATTGCCTAATTTATTAATATTTATTATACTTGAGGCATAATGAAATGTCTTTATATGTTTTATAGAATTACTTTATATGGAAGATGGTGCTAGTTGTTCAACCTCTTCAACCTCAGTTGCACTCGAAGATGACTTAACGGTATTATTGATTAAATTTTTCTCTTTCAAAGCACTAATTATTGATTAAGTTTTTGTTAATTGTCTTTGTCACATGAAATTTACTCATGAATTGTATTCCCATATTGATAAGTTTGAGTAGGTATTTTTCTTAATTCAGCTTCATTGATTTTCCACTTTATTTATTTTACTTGTAGATGTGATGGATGATGCAAAGAGATGTTTGAAAACTTAGATGATGCAAAGAGATGTTGGAAACTTAGATGATGCACAGAGATGTTGGAAGCTTGGATAATTTATGAACAATTATGATTTATAGAGACATGTTGATAATTACTTTATTTTGTGATCTTTTTATGTAACACATCATACTTTGGTATTATTTTTAATTGAGATATTGTTTATTGAGATTATAAGAATCAAATTTAAAGCAATTTTTTCAATGAATGTTTTTGACATAAACTAGTTTTATAATTAGTTAAAATAAAAAGGCTAATCAAAGAAAACAAAACTATTTTTGATATAAAATTGATTTTTTTTATAAAACTGATTTTTTAATAAAACTGGTTTTAAAATTGGTTTTTTTATAAAACTGGTTTTAAAATTGGTTTTTTTAAAGAAAATAAAAAACTGATTTTAAGAGAAACCGGTTTAAAATTGGTTTTAAAAAAAATTGGTTTTTTGTGAAAAACCGGTTTGGAACTGAACTGATCCACTTGTAAACCGGTTTTTAAAAAATAAAACTGGTTTTATAGAAACAATTACAAAATCCAAACCAAACCATATATATGGTTCAATTTGGTTTGGTTTTAGATTCATGCACACCCCTAATAGAAAGATGATAGAAAGATTTGAAAGAAAAGGAAAATTGGAAGATTAAGAAGATTTAAATATTCTTCCTATTATTCTCTGGTATTTGGAGAAACTCAAATGTCTTTCGCTAAATCACATGCTTCTCATTAGGATTCTTTAAAAAAAAATCATAAATTGAATCGAACTGCCGAATTGAATCGTACTGAGATTTAAATAACCAAACCATTATATTTGTTTAGTGAACAAAATCATATTATATAAAATAATTTTAGAATTGTATTGAACTGTAACTGAACCGAACTAAAACTATAACCGAACCGAAATTTAAAATTTAAAATATTAAAAACAAGTTTTAAATTTTTTTTAAAAACAATTTGAAAAATAATTTAATGGTTCGATTCTTTAATAAATTATTTGGTTTGAAAAATTTATCTTCTAACGATTTAGTACAATTCAGAATTTTTAAACGGTATACCAAACCAATATTTTTGATTTGGTTCTAAATAAATTGAAATGGTTTGTTTCAATTCAAATAAATTTTTATTATAATTTAATTTAGTTCGGTTTGATTTTCTCTAAATTATACCATGAACTACCCTAGTTCTCATTTGTTTTCTATGGTCTCAAGATAATTTAATATATCGTGTAACTTATTTACATTCAAGTTATATAAAAAGGTAAAAAAGAATTTTAGTTTAGATCATACGAATTAGTTTGGAATTTGTTACTAATTAACTACAAATTCTAAAGAATACAATTTTTGTTTTGTTTTTCCTAAACAGTTCATTATAATTAATTATTAAATAGCTATATTTCACAATTTAATTTTTCAAAGTTTCTCTAACTTTAATATAAATATATTATTTGATTGTTTTACAAAATCCTTAAAAAAAATGGTCAGCCTCTACTATTAACTACAAACAACAACAAAATATTCATATTAAATATAATAATATTTTTAATAAAAATCTTACTATTTTTAAAAAGCTTAGTCTAAAATTCTGCTTTAGGCCACAACATTTGTTGTCTTGACTTATTGACAATCTACTCCCTAAAAATAGTATATTTATAAAATGAATAAAAAAATATTATATTTACTTTTGGATTTAATAGGATAGATTTTGGTCTTATAGTTTATATTACTTAGTCTTCTTTGGGCCTTATTTTAGTTATTGAACTTTCCTTATTATATAAGCAATGAGGCCCTCTAGGTTGTAAGAGCATCTTCAATGGTGCAATTCAATTTTTGGTATTTTATAGGACTCATTGAGTCACATCATTTTTAATTAATTCATCTAATTTTCGTTCAAATGGTACAACTCTAAAAAACCCATTTTGGATCCCACCACTTTTTTTCTTTTTTTTGGAATAAAGGATATATATTACCAAAAATTCAAATACAAAACAAGTCGATCCAAAGATCCAGGTCGAAAGCAACTACACAAAAACTAAATGCTACACAAGACAAAGCATCATATCTTCTATTACAATATGTTGCTAGTTTTCTATCAGTTTCGGCACGCACTAAGATATTCTCAATAATGTCCTTGCTACATAAAATAACCCGGTTGTTTCCTTGGAAAATCATCATATTTTGAATTGTTCGGACCCTGTACATTATTTCTGCTATAGCCATTTTCAGCGGCTTGATTTTGCACCCTTTCTTCAGCACCATCTTGCTAATCCAGATCCTCTCATGTGTCCAATTCCTAGGTGTATGATTTACCTCTATCCATTGCAGAACTTGATTTCAAACCCTCTTTGGTACACCACATTCGAAAAACAAATGGTTACAATTTTCTTGACAGCCACAATACACACAAATCTCATCATTCATAGTGCCAAATTTGTTCATTCTATCCTTTGTTGGGAGTCTCTCAAGACAATTCATCTAAAGTATAAACACCGCATTCGGTCTAGCAAGATTCCCCAACAACATTTTCCTCCAATCTACTTTCACTTTTTCCCCTTTGTACAGTTGGTACACTTGTTGAGTATTATACTTCCCACTAGTTTGACATGCACCCCATACATTAGAGGTCAGCAACAAATCACGATTTTTGAACACAACTTTTATTATCCATGAACAGTTACCAACAGGAATGTATTGTAGACAATTTATCTTCTTCATGCACCCACTTTATCCACGTCTTATCTTTCTTAGTGAAGAAGTTCCACAACATTTTCCCTATCATTGCTTTATTTCAGTCTTTTAAAGAAATCAGATTTAAACCACCAGCTGCCATAGGATCACATATTTTATTCCAAGCAATTGAAGCTTTCCGGCTGGGACTTTCCTTGCCAGTCCAAAGAAAGTTTCTGCACAAACTCTCAATGTGGTTTATCACCTTCTTAGGCAGAGGAAAAATCTGCATCCAGTAATTAGCTATTGAAAAAATGACACTCTTTATCAATTGATATCTACCTGCATATGAAAGCAATTTATTAGTCCAGTGGTTGGCATTTATTAATTGATAGCTTCTTGCTATCCAAAGGAACAACAAGATATTTGAATGACATTGTGCCAAACTCGAAACCAATCTCTTGTTTAATCAGCTCCATATTCTGCGAATCAACACCTCCCAAGAAGATCATACTTTTTACAATGCTAACACACAGACTTGTGGTGTCTGAGAACTCCCTCATCTTCTGCATAATCAGTTGAATAGAACTTATGTCTCCTCTAACAAACATAAGGATATCATCAGCAAAGCAAATATTAATGATTTTTAACTTTTCACATTGTAGGCACATAATTTCGACACCATGAGTTTAAGATGTAAAATCATTTTTTTGCTAAGGAAATAGTCATCAGATAGAGGAGAAAAGAAATAAAGATATTCAGAAGTTTTTGATAAGGCCAGATGCTCAAGTATTTCGACAGAAATACAAAGAATGTTCCAACAAACAAAGTTTGGAGATCTTTTATAGTTCAGCATTTGACAGAATTGGTATGCTTTTCAACATTTCGACGGAAGATAAGGTTTTCGACAAAAGCATTATCTTGTAAGGTTTGAAGAGTTTTTGTCCTCTTCGACAATTCGACAAAACGAAGAGATGCAACTTTTCGTCACAAAGAGGAAGAATTCAAATTTAAAAGTTACAACATTTGGCAGTTGGACGCGTGGAAGCTTCAGGAAAAGAGGAATGCATGCAGACTGACAAGTGTCATTTAGTTAGTATTTTTCCGTTTTAGGCAGTTATTTTATTTGTATATAAATAGGGTAGTTATTGTAGAATCATGTGTGTGAAAACTTATACAATAATCCTGTAAAATACTCTAAGTACCCGGTGTGAGAGAAATGAGTTTGATATTTGGAAAAATGTATGTGTTAAACACCATCTTTATTTAAGTTATTTAAATTACTAGTCTTGTTTCGTCAAATTATTTTACTTTCAGTCTCTTTATTTTCCTGCAAATTTTATACTCTTTATGTCATTTTCTTACTTTTGTTCAACTTTTACTTTACTTTACTTTTTACATTCAATTCAAAAAATTTACATCATTAACAAAACAAACCACAAACAATTATCAACGCTAAGAGTAATTCGACAACAAATTGCATTTGTGTCCTAGGACTTGTTTGGTTGGTCCTGCAAGTAACCCAGTTTTGTAAGAGATTGGTTAACCAGAGGTTGTTCGTCAGAAATCACAGCGAACAAATTGGCACGCCCAGTGGGACTAGTGCAAATTGTAAAAATTAATACGAATCCTCTTAGTTAGAAAGTTTCTTGCTGCGTTGTATGATTCTTAGAAGCGGTAAATTAGTCGTAACCGACGTAGAAAGACCAAAAAGAACAAGAGGAAGAAAGATGGCTAATCTGCCAAATACTTCAAACAATCCTAACGAAACCATTCCAGTGTCCAATCATATCCCTTCGTCAGAAGGAGGTGCAGGTTCTGGCCCTGTTTTAGAACAGATTAGGCCTTCATCAGCGGATTCGATACCAGTGGGTTCAGGATCCCAAAATGCGCCTGGTTCTTCCACCACGGGGCACTCAATGCCCATGGGAACGCCTCCTCCTGGAGGAAATACCTTTAGGCCATTCATTAATTATTCCATGCCCATGTCTGGTAGAGAACAACCATACGGAATGCCAACTTCAATGATGGCAAACTTACATAATTCATCACCATTGTTTTCTGATGCTATGGTCCAAATATCTTCACCATTACAAGGGTCAGGATATGGTGGAAATGGGAGTAGATTAAATCAGATTCCACCAGGATTCCAAATGCCAACTATTACGAACCATTCTGCGCAAGTAATTCGTCAACAGATGGATGAAAGTAACCATGATATGGTACATGCATTGACACAACAAATGGGGGAAGTGTTCAACCCTTTAATACAAAGCACTACCCAAACAAACCAGATATTAGCAGAACAAATGGCACGTATTGCTAGTTTTTTTGGAGTCCCTCAAACGCAACAAAGAATACAAATAAATCAAAATCCTGCCAATAGGCATGTCGAAGAAGAACTTACCATAAACCAAAGGCCATTAGGAAATCCTCAGGAAAATCCTAGGGGCCAAGAGGTAGTGGTCGAACAACCTCGTGTAGAAATTCCCGTTCGACAGGAACCTAGGAGAATAATAGTTCAAAGAGACCAAAACGCTGATGAAATATTGCAATAGAGAATGCGTTGTAACAATTTTCCTGTCGAAAATAACCTTGCAACCATGGTCGAAAGAATAATGGCGCAAAATGGGGTGAACGTAGGATTACAGAGGCCTAGTTATACTTCCCCTTTGTCTGAATACGTTTTGCAACAAGAGTTACCACCAAGGTGGAAAGTCCCTAAATTCACCAAATTTTCAGGGGATACTAGTGAATCCACCATAGAGCACATAGCACGTTATTTGATCAAAGCAGGAGAAATAGCTAATAATGAGAACTTAAGAATGAAATATTTCCCAAGTTCTTTGACAAAAAATGCTTTCACTTGGTTTACTTCCTTGCCTGCGACTTCAATATTTACATGGACCCAATTAGAAAGATTGTTCCATGAACAATTCTATATGGGGAAAACTAAGATAAGTTTGAAGGAATTAGCAAGTGTCAAAAGAAAATTCTCTGAGCCTATAGATGACTATCTAAATAGGTTTAAATTATTGAAGGCTAGATGTTTTACACATGTGCCAGAACAAGAATTAGTCGAAATGGCTGCAGGGGGTTTGGATTATTCCATAAGGAAAAAATTAGACACCCAGTATTTAAGAGACATGGCACAACTAGCAGATAGAGTAAGACAAATAGAAAGGCTGAAAACTGAGAAATTTAGATCAAATAAAAATAAAAAGGAAAGAGTGGCCTATGTAGGGATATGTCAAGACGAAGATTATGACGAAAATGAATTTGTCATTTTCGACGAACAAGAAATTGATCTGGCAGAATTAAAACAAGGTCCTCCGTATTCCTGTAAAGTTTTAGCTCCGTCGAATGGAAAGAATCCAGTCGAAATTGAAAGGAATGATAGGTTCCCTAAAAGAACTTACACATTCGACATCACCAAGTGTGATGAAATTTTCGATTTATTAGTTAAAGATGGTCAATTGATAAAACCAGCAGGCACTAAAGAGCCTCCTGTAGACCAACAGAAAAAGAGAGGGTTTTGCAAATACCATAATTTCTTGGGTCATAAAACTTCTCAATGTTACCTTTTCAGGGATCTTGTCCAGAACGCAATCCAGAACGGAAGGTTGAAATTTGGAGACAAAGCTAAGCAACAAATGAGGATTGACTCTAATCCCATGCAGGTTGTGGAGGCCAACTATGATGAACCTGAGATGGTGAATGTGGTCGAAATGGAAGTAATGTCTGAAGGAAGTTTTGAAATGGTAGAAGCTACTGAGGGCTTCGACACCAACTTCACTATGATAGAGGTTGTTGAGGGCTTTGACACCCATGTAAACGTGGTAGAGAGTGCTGATGGTCTCACTGGCCAGGCTGAGAAGGTAATATCTGAAGGCTGCGTGGCAAAATCAGCCACAACCAAGGTTGCTGAGGGTCTTGACTTTAAAGAAATAAATGATTACACCAACACAGAAGAGACTACTGATAGTTTCGACAGCCAGGAAGAAGTCAAAGCTACTGAAGACTTCGACAAAGAGAACATAACTAAAGTTACTGAAGGCTTCGACGGAGGGAACACAGTCAAAGCTAGTGAAGGTTTCGACAAGATGAATAACAACAAAGGTACTGAGCATGGAGTGGTCTGGGACACTCTAGGAGAGCCCAGTGGAAAGTTTGACTTCATGGTGAAGTATTCTGCACCACCAAGCTCTAAAACTGACATCAATAAAATCAAACCCACGGGATGGGGAGATTTCTTCAGAGATGTTGATGAGGAAGCAGGTAACAAATTCCTCATTACCAAAAAAGAGGCCACTGAAGGCCTTAGTCATGACAAAATTGAGAAAATGGGAATTGCTGACAATGTCCACACTGTCGAACCAGTGAATAAAAGCATTACCAGAATTAAGGAAGATCCTGTTGAAAGTTGCGTGCAGCCCACCCCTCATGGACTTCTGCGCAGAATAATGGAAGATCCAAAAGAAAATCCAGTTGTACAATGTTGTAAGTACATCCACAAAGGCTTACACCCAAAAAGCAGTTTGGATCAGTTTAAAGGGAATATCCCTGAAGAAATGATGCTAGTCGAAAAGATGAACAAACTAAAGATTACAAGTGACCAGAATGCAGACGTTCATATGGTGGAAGTCACTCAGAAAACACAACCAGACACAAATGAAAAGACTCATCAGGAGGAACTTCAGAAGTTTGTTTATCCAAAAGAAGACGAAAGTTTGGTGGAATTCATCCAAAGATGCCAGAAAAAGAATGCAGAGGTCATGCTTTGTCCAAGGTGTAGTGTTGTATTCGACAGAAAGGCAGCCAACCATCTGGAAGCAAGGGAGAAGGCCAAAAAGAGAGGGAACTGGGGAGCAGTCCCGCCAGTCAGAAATGAGAGGTTTGATCCAAGAAAAAGGGAGCATCATAACCAAAGAATGGGAGAAAGACGTTATAACACCTATAAGCCATCCAACAAGGCAAATAATGACAAGTGGGTCCAGCCTATAAGGAATGCCCAAGGTCAGAAAAGGTGGAAAAGTTTTGAAGTAAGTAGGGGTGCTTCGACAGAAGCAAAAAGGGAAGTAGAAAAAACAAAGCCAAAATACGTCTCTGAAAATTACAAGGGGAAGAACCCCATGTCGAGGTCTCAATGGAGGAGGTTTCAAAGGCAAAAGAGAGCCGAAAAAGAAACTGCAGAACAAAACAGGGATGGCAAGAATAAAGTTGAATCAAGTAAGTTTATGCAGGCAATAAGCAAAGGAGAATCTCTGCCAAAAGAAGAGCTTTCTCAGAAAAACAAATCTGGAAATATAACAGAAATGTCGAAGACTAACAACAAAATTCCAGAAGACGAAGAAGTGACTGATGATTTCAAGTCAGATTCTGAAGCATCCTTCGACGGAACATGCAATGTGGTCTCAGTATTGCCTAGAGATTATGATAGAACAATGGAAGTGGAGGACAAAGAGGATGATATGGCAGATGACAGCATAGGGCTTAAGCCTGTGTGTTACTACGTAATGAATAATGGTTGTGTCGAAGAGCAGAATGCATTCTTTGAAAAGCCATATGATGCAATGAAGGCCCATTTGAAACCTTTGTTTATAAAAGGGAAAGTATAGAATGTGGGTGTAAACAAGATCTTGATAGACGGAGGAGCAGCTGTCAATCTAATCCTTCATTATATGATAAAGAAGATTGACAAAGATGACTCAGACACCAAACCTCACAACATGGTGTTGTCTAACTATGAAGGTAAGGTGGGAACAACATTAGGGGTGATACAGTTGAACCTAACTGTCGGAACCATCACCAGACCTACAATGTTTGTGGTGATAGCATCAAGAGCAAACCACAATTTGTTGCTAGGAAGAGAATGGATCCATGGGATTGGGGCTGTACCTTCATCCATGCATCAGAGGATAGCAATTTGGAGGCCAGATGGGATCGTCGAGAACATTGAAGCAGATCAAAGTTACTTCATGGCTGATGTGAAAAATGTTACTAGTCGTAATTTCGACAAAAACTTGGCTCACATAGCACCTTGCAACCCTGCTGGGTTCGACTTGACAGCCTCCGACAACGCATACTGTTCCATGTATCTCCACCCTACGCATGGATTCCAGTGGGACAAAGAGATAATTGGAGAGACGAATTACGCTTGGGGAACCACTCATGTCAATCCAACTGGGTGGGGAAGTGAATTTAGTGAAAATGATTGAAGCATCAACAATGGAAAGGATTACGACTTATATAGCCGAAAACCAACTCAAAGCGGCCCTTGAGGCCGAAGTAAAAAATATGGCTGTTAAAGCCAACGCACAAACTGTCGAAAAACAACATCCTCAAGAAGATGTTGGGGAACAAGGTGCAAAACAAAGTATTGAAGAAAACTTTAATGGCGAATGGCAAAATCAAAGGCTTGACGCCATTTATGATGACGAACCCCTGGGGTTTGAAAAAGATCCAGCCCCAACAAATATGAAAATGGTGGCGCAGGATCCCTTAGAAGAAATTAATTTAGGACTGGGGGCAGAGAAAAGGCCAACTTACATCAGTGCCAGGATGGATCCTCAGTTCAGAGTCAAAATAATCCAATTGTTGAATGAGTTTAAAGACTGTTTCGCATGGGATTATGACGAAATGCCTGGTTTAGACAGGAACTTGGTCGAATTGAAGTTGCCAATAATGGATGGAAAAAAGCCAATAAAGCAAACTCTCAGACGCTTCGCACTAGAAATCCTGTCGAAAATTAAAGAAGAAGTTGAAAGACTTCTAAAATGCAAGTTCATCTGTACAACGAGGTATGTCGAATGGATTGCTAATATTGTTCCTGTGATTAAGAAAAATGGCAAGCTTAGGGTGTGCATTGACTTTAGAGATTTAAACTCAGTTACCTCTAAGGATGAATATCCTATGCCAGTAGCAGAAATGCTTATAGATTTTGCAGCAGGCCATGAGTATTTGAATATGCTTGATGGATACTCTGGCTATAACCAGATTTTTATTGCTGAAGAAGATGTTCCAAAGACAGCTTTTCGTTGTCCAGAGGCAATAGGAACATATGAATGGGTAGTCATGCCCTTTGGTTTAAAGAATGCTGGAGCCACCTATCAAAGGGCAATGAATTCTATTTTTCATGATTTCATTGAGACATTTATGCAAATTTATATAGATGATATTGTGATTAAGTCTGTCTCAGGCTCAAACCATATTGACCATCTTCGACAATCCTTTGAAAGGATGAGGAAGTTTGGTTTTAAAATGAATCCCCTTAAATGTGCTTTTTGTGTGCAGGCGGGTGATTTCTTAGGTTTTGTGGTCCACAAGAAAGGAATTGAAATTAATGAGAACAAAGCCAAAGCCATAATGGAAGAGAAAGCGCCATCGACAAAGAAGGAATTGCAGTCTCTACTAGGGAAAATTAACTTTCTTAGAAGGTTCATCTCCAACCTTAGTGGAAAACACAGGCTTTCTCGCCTCTACTTAGACTGAAGAAGGAAGATTTCACTTGGGGGCAAGAACAACAAGATGCTTTCAACAAAATCAAAGAGTATCTGGCTAGTCCTCCAGTTCTAATGTCTCCTTGTCGAAAAAGAAGTATGAGGCTTTACATCTCAGCATCTGACAGAACATTGGGAAGCATGCTTTGTCAAGAAGATGAATATGGCGTCGAAAGGGCCATCTATTACCTCAGCAGAGTCTTAAATGATGCTGAAACTAGATATAGTATAATAGAAAAACTATGTTTTTGTGTATATTTCTCTTGTACAAAGTTAAAGCATTATATAAAACCCATTGATGTATATGTATCTTCTCATTTCGACGTAATAAAACACATGTTGTCTAAATCCATTCTACATAGTCGAATTGGAAAATGGGCCTTGGCATTAACTGAATATTCTTTAAAGTATATGCCTCTAAAGGCTGTCAAAGGACAAATGGTTGCTGATTTTATAGCTGACCACTCAGTAGTTGAAAGTGAAATAAAAAATGTCGAAATAGAACCTTGGAGATTATATTTCGACGGTTCCAGTCACAAGAATGGAACAAGTGCTGGGGTGTTGATTATTTCTCCTAATAAAATTCCAACAAAATTCAAGTACCAAGTAGAAGGCTTGTGTTCAAATAATGAAGCAGAATATGAGGCTTTGATTGCTGGACTTGAAATATTGTTGGAATTGGGGGCAACAAGAGTCGAAATAATGGGTGACTCTGAGTTGGTAATAAAACAATTGACAAAAGAATACAAATGTGTCAAAGAAAATTTGATCATGTACTTTGTAATAGCCAATAGACTCCTCAAGAAATTCGACAGTGCAGCCTTTAAACACATTCCTAGATTAGAAAATCAGGAAGCAAATGACTTGGCTCAACTGGCATCAGGCTACAAAGTGTCGAAAGAAAATCTGGAGAAAGCTGTCGAAGTAAGAGGAAAAGTATTATCCACCAAATTGTCCCCATCAGATTTGGAAACAATAAGACTGTGTTATGGTGACGAAGAAAATTTTGAAATTTTTAATGTAGATGATCCAGAGGTGGGAGATTGGAGAAAACCTATTAAGGATTATTTAGAAAACCCAAACCAGACAGTCGAAAGAAAGATAAAGTATAGGGCTTTAAGCTATGTACTTTTTGGAAATGAGTTATTTAAAAAGACTGCAGAAGGAGTCTTACTAAAATGCTTAGGTGAGACTGAAGCTTATATAGCTTTGTCAAACGTGCACAGTGGTGCGTGTGGTGCACACCAGGCAGGTCACAAGATGAAATGGTTACTATTTCGATAAGGGATGTATTGGCCAACAATGTTAAAGGACTGTGTCGAATTTGCAAAAGGGTGTCAAGAATGCCAAGTTCATGCAGGCATATCTCATGTACCTGCAAATGAATTACACTTTATTATAAAGCCTTGGCCATTTAGAGGTTGGGCTTTAGATTTAGTTGGGGAAATTCGACCAGCCTCTTCAAAGGGGCAAAAGTACATTTTGGTTGGAGTAGACTATTTTACTAAGTGGATTGAAGCTATACCATTGACGAACGTAGATCAGGAGGCAGTTATAGAATTCATCCAGAAACACATAATTTATAGGTTTGGAATACCAGAAACCATAACCACTGATCAAGGATCTGTGTTTACGGGGAAAAACATGCAGACATTTGCAAAAGAAACAGGTTTTAAGTTATTAACTTCGACACCCTATTATGCTCAAGCAAATGGACAGGTCGAAGCAGTCAACAAAGTTGTGATAAATCTGATAAAAAAGCATGTGGGTAAAAAACCTAGGAATTGGCACAAAACTCTGGATCAAATTCTTTGGGCTTGTCGAACGTCTCCTAAAGAGGCAACTAATTCTACCCCATTTAAGTTAACTTATGGACATGATGCAGTATTACCAGTTGAAATCTATTTACAATCAATACGAATTCAAAGACATCATGAAATTCCATCTGAGACTTATTGGAGTATGATGATAGATGGGTTAGTTGATTTAGATGAGGAGAGGTTGCGTGCTTTAGAGTTGATAAAGAGGCAGAAAGAAAGAGTCGAAAAGTTTTACAATAAGAAAGTAAAATTTAAAGCCTTTTTAGTTGGTGATCTGGTTTGGAAAGTGATTTTGCCTATGGACAAGAAAGATAGATTAATGGGAAAATGGTCTCCTAAGTGGGAAGGACCTTTCCAAATCTTAAGATTTTTTTCAAATGGCGCATATGAAGTCAAAGAAATAGAAAAAGATAAAAGGATACTGAAAATAAATGGCAGATATTTGAAAAAAATATAAGCCAACATTGCAAGAAATAAAGATAGAAATGGAATAAATTCATAAATTGCAGAATATGTTTTCGACAAACAGATGGTGTGGGTAACATTACATATAAAAAGCCTTGAAAGGCTTCCAAAGAAAAAACAAATACAAAAACCAATTTCTATTACAAACTATTGTCGAAGAAAAGTTTCTTTGAGTTCGTCAAATTTCTTCTGTTGAAGTTGAATTCGACGTTCACAAAGGCTTTTACTAACAGACAATTCGTCAATTTCTCTATTGAGTTGCTGGGCTATTTATACATGTTGAAGCCCCTTTTGAAGTTCTCTGTCAATCTCCTCTTGGTTGGGTTGTTGAAGATTGGCTTGACGTTCTTTCTCTTGAAGGATCTTCTTCTGGAGTTCGACAATTTGAGCCTGGTAAGTCTGGATTTTACTTTCGCATTCAACAGTAGCTTTGGAGTAGTCTTCAGAAAGTTTGTTTAGCTCTGAGATTCTTTTAGTCGAAGAAGCTACAACATTCCACTCTGAAACTTGTTTCTCAGACTTGGTTGTGATGTTCTGAGAAAACTCCTTTTGGCGAAGTAAGTCAGCACTCACCGAGTCAATCATAGACATCAAATCCATTACCAGGCGGCTTTCCTCAGTAGAAGCCTCCAAGATATTAGCCTGTTTTAGAAGTTTTTTCAAATCATATTGGGCAGAAGGCTTTTCGACCAGAACTTTAAACAAGTCTACCCCAAGGATTTTAGTCTTGATTTCAGCCATGACAACATCAATTGACTGAACTTCAGAGGTAGCTCCAGAAGTTGTCGAACTGTTGTAGGAGGAATCCTGAAAGTTGTGTCGAGAGCTGAGAAGAGCCTTCAGGTATTCTAGAGGTTTTCTTACTTTCAGACTCTCAATTTCTTCATGAGATAAGCTTGTCGAACCCGTGTTTGGAGGAGTTTCTGTTTGAGTGGAAATAGGTTAGGCACTTCCTCCAGGATGAAAATTTGTATCTGGTTGTTTCGACGTATTTGTTTCCTCTTCGACAGTTTTCTTGTCAGCTTCTGCTGTATCAATTGGTCCTTGCACTTGTTCATCTTGATTTTCTCCAGTTTTTTCCTCCATGATGAATTTTGGGCGAACAGGGGAGTTGTTGTCAGAGGAGTCTTGGTCACTAATGTCGAATTCACTATTGGTTTGAGGCCCATAAGCACCAGCATCTGGAGTGGCTTCTCCCAGGAGTCGTTCAGCCAAAGTTTTCTCAGAATCAGAGGGGATAAGTTTTTCTGGGTTTTTGGAGGTTCCTTCGACGTCGAGATCAACCTGAGGTCAACAACAAAAGGAAATTGAGTAAAGAAACAATGCAAGTAAAAATATTGAGTACTATCAGTCGAAATGAAAATACCTGAGGAATCTCAGTATGGATGCTTGAATTCCCACTCTTCTCACTTTTTGAGTGAGTTTTAGTGATTGGACTGGTAGGGGGAGTTCTTCTGTTGACAATAGATCTCTGGGATGCTACTGTTTTTATTCTCATACCCTTTTTCCTTTTGAGAGGCTGTGGCTCAGGGGATTCGTCTCCGGATTCTTCGACACTCACCTCCTTCTCTTCTTGTTTCCTTTTGGTGGCTGGTGTGCGATCTACCTGAGATGTACAAAAAGTAATGTGTTCAGTATTAAGAATAATAAAATTTATACAAGAAAGGTGGAATGATTTTGCATGTCAAAACCTTCTTGGCAGCTGCAGGTGATCTTTCGACCTGTTTGGAAGAAGTCCCTTCGCTAGGGGTTTTCTTGCTAGTTATCTTGACAGCTGAAAGGAAAGAAAATGAATGAACATGGATATAAAACATATAAAGAGTTAGAAATAAGAAGAGGGGTTGTATTTCTTCGACACCTTCAAGAATAGGAGATTCCACGCGAACGTGTTCTATTCCAATATGAAGGTGCCCTGGGAAGTTGTCCAAATGATACTTTGTCGGAACCACACGTTCGGCAAGTTTTTTGCGAGACTCACGAAGCAGCTTTAAGTCAGACCCACACACAAACCAATCTGGAAATGGAGGGCACAGGGCCACACCAAATTCTGCAGAAGGAAGTGGGGGAAACCTTGGAGGAAACGTGGTGTAGGCAAAATTGTAGCGTGCATGTGATGGAATATATGGAGGCAACTCCAACTTATCCATTTTTTCTGAAAATTTCTGTTTTAAAGTCACTGCTGCTTCGCCTATGGTTCGACGAAGATCATTTGGCCTGTAAATAGTTTCAAAATATTTTTGAAAATTTTGAATCTCTTTGATGTGTTTGTCCGTACCTTTCTTATTTTTATCCTGCACAAAAGCAAAAGTGTTCGTCAGGTGTGTTGTGAAAGTTGTTACGTCAAAGAACTTGTTGAGGTAGTATTCTTTCCACCAGATGTCGAAGTCCTCAGTGCATAGATGGGTTGGTCGAAAAATTACAGGGTGGACTTCCAAGGATGCGTCGAAAAATTTGTGATACAGTTCTAAACTTTTTTCTAAACTATGAAAGGAATTGTAGAATAAGATAGAACCTTTCTTGGGATAGATAGGTTTTGTTTTCGTTTGGATTAACCCAAATTGTCTAGCCACCAGATTAGGCTGATAGACAATAAGAGAAATCTTGGTGTTATTCAGGCTTTGGTGAGAAAAGAGATGTCTTGGTGTGAGGAATGATTCCCAGATGGATATGTATGAATCCTCTTCCTTCTGGTGTTCTACAGGAAGTTGTCTGGTGAACCATTTGGGACCTACAGTCCTGTTGGCGAAGGGTGCCATGGATGGTGTGAATTTGTAACGTTTTGCAAACATCATTACATAGCTGGTGAAGGCTTGTCGAAGGCTTATCCCTTCATCAGTTGGAGTCAGTTTGACCAGCCTAGGCCATTCGACACGCATGTCCCTTACCTCTTCTTCGTCTATGGGGTTCTTGACGGGGATGCAGTTTTCAAAAGTGGAATTCAGCCACAGTTGTAGAAGCCAGAAAGGACCTGTTAGGTTGATGTTTCCCTTCTCTTTGATAGTCTTCAGGTTGCTTACACTTTCGCTAAGAGACTCATAAAGGTTCGCCAGAAGCATTTCACTTAGACAAAAGGTAACTCCGGCATGAAGTTGGTTAGCAATAGTGATGTAACTCCTGGAAACTTGAAGAGATCTAGTGCAGAAGACAAACTTTGCTAGCCACAGAGGTGAGGAAAGCCACATGCTCTTTATCAGAGACCTCTTCAGTGTCTTTACCTTGGTGATGTGCAATAAACAAGGAGTAACCAGCATGCTTTGTGTCGAAGCCTATATGGTCTTTATTTAAATGTTCAGGGTTGAAAATTTCGCCTATAGGACTAAGACCTGTGATGGCTGCTATATCAAAGAGGGTTGGGGTGACCATCCCACAGGGGAGGTGAAAGTTGTTGTAAGTGTTGTCCCAAAAATATAGGGAAGCCAGCAACATGTTCTGGCAGTAACGTGGTCCTTCTTTCGACAGTAAAATTAGGTCATAGACACCTGTTTTCTTCCAAAATTTTCCCTTAGCCTTTTCGACTCTACTTAGCCAAGCTAGATAATCCGTAGGATCTTTTGTCAAGGGAGGGCTCCTAAAGATCCTATTTTGATTTAAATATGATAAATCTAGGTTTGTCGAAGCTAAAGGGGTTTCAGGTCTTTTGGAGGATGTTTCAGTGGGTTGAAGGTTCTTACTTGCACCTATGGGTTTTGATGCAGAATAAGAAGGGTAAAAATCTTTTAAGTGTTCTTGATCAGCGTTAGGATCAGAAAGTGGACCTAACATTGCTTGGCAAACCCCAGAAATTAAAACAGGAATCAGTACCTGGGATCGGTAGATACTGGCTTTTTCTCTCTCGTTTGGAGGTTCTGGAACATATTGTTGCTGATTTACTTGCATTGGCCCAGGTAGCGTGTGAGCAGGAGGAAGATCAGTGGTCCTTTTTGCTTTCTTAGCACCGTGATCAGCAACGTTCTTTGGAGGAGCCATTATAGAGTGAAGTTTGAGCTGGAGTTGCAGAAGGATTAATGGAGTTGGAAACGTTTTGTTTGATGAAGAAGAAGAAGTGTAAGAGTGTAAAAAGATGAAAGGGTTTGGAAAAAGATATTTATAGGAAGAAAAATGATAAAATAAAAAGAGAAAAGGAAGAAAAGAAACGTTTCAGTTTTGATTATGGGATACGTGTCCTGTTGATCAACGGTGATGATCAAAAAGTGATGGTTGGTGGGAACCCATGATTAGCTAGGGTATAGGGTTATGGAAGATCGTGTCTAAACGTGGGCTAGATGAGACGTTTTCAGAAAAAGTGAAATCATGGTTTTTTCTTGGGACTTAACAAAGTCACGTTACAATTAATGAAACTGACATGGTGTCAGAATAATTTCGACAGCAAATGATGATTTCTCCAGAGTTTAGTCGAAACATCTTTGCTGGGGGACAATTTGTAGGCACATAATTTCGACATCATGAGTTTAAGATGTAAAATCATTTTTTGGCTAAGGAAATAGTCATCAGATAGAGGAGAAAAGAAATAAAGATATTCAGAAGTTTTTGACAAGGCCAGATGCTCAAGTATTTCGACAGAAATACAAAGAATGTTTCAGCAAACAAAGTTTGGAGATCTTTTATAGTTCAGCATTTGACAGAATTGGTATGCTTTTCAACATTTCGACAGAAGATAAGGTTTTCGACAAAAGCATTATCTTGTAAGGTTTGAAGAGTTTTTGTCCTCTTCGACAATTCGACAAAACGAAGAGATGCAACGTTTCGTCACAAAGAGGAAGAATTCAAATTTAAAAGTTACAACATTTGGCAGTTGGACGCGTGGAAGTTTCAGGAAAAGAGGAATGCATGCAGACTGACAAGTGTCATTTAGTTAGGATTTTTCCGTTTTAGGCAGTTATTTTATTTGTATATAAATAGGGTAGTTGTTGTAGAATCCTGTGTGTGAAAACTTATACAATAATCCTGTAAAATACTCTAAGTACCCGGTGTGAGAGAAATGAGTTTGATATTTGGAAAAGTGTTTGTGTTAAATACCATCTTTATTTAAGTTATTTAAATTACTAGTCTTGTTTCGTCAAATTATTTTACTTTCAGTCTCTTTATTTTCTGCAAATTTTATACTCTTTATGCCATTTTCTTACTTTTGTTCAACTTTTACTTTACTTTACTTTTTACATTCAAAACATTCAAAAATTTTACATCATTAACAAAACAAACCACAAACAATTATCAACGCTAAGAGTAATTCGACAACAAATTGCACTTGTGTCCTAAGACTTGTTTGGTTTGTCCTGCAAGTAACCCAGTTTTGTAAGAGATTGGTTAACCAGAGGTTGTTCGTCAGAAATCACAACGAACACACATTTAGGATGATAGTTAAAATTAGGATTCTTGTCAAGGCTTTGCAACACTCTATGAAGATATTCCACCACTTTAATTAACATTAAATGTTATTTTAACTCTAAACAACATATTATTTATATTTATTATTTTAATACATTGTTGCTATTATATTTAAATATTTTAAGGTTGTTGTACATTGCTTCAGGCACTATTTTGTTGCTTCAGAATGCAACGTGATGCCACCCTGGCAGACTATTCTTCAACTCAAATGGGGATTTGTGAGAAAAGTGAATTACATGCTTAAAAAAACCTACCGCTGTAGATTCTCTAACATACAAAATTCATTTTTCATTCATTTCAATATTTGATTTACATTTTTCCCGCTATGACTTTTTCTCATCTTCCACCTTTTGCACTATAATATGGTATCAGAAAAATATACCCCTTCCTTTTTCATCTTCCTCATTCGCATCTTATCCTTCCCTAATCCTTTACATTCTTCTCTTTCATGGCTTCCGATGATGATACACATTCCATCAAAGAAACCCCTAAAGCTAATTCACCCAAGATTGATCCCCTAGATCCGATCTTGAATCCTCGTAACCCCTATTACATCCATCCCAACGAAAACCCCAGTGTCATCATCGTTGTTCCACCATTGAATGACAACAAATACCATAATTGGAGAAAATCTATGAGGTGAGCTTTGACATCCAAGAACAAGCTATCCTTCATCAATGGTACTCTTCTCTCATCTTCCACCTTTTATACTATAATAATAGATATCATATTTTTAATTAGGAATGACAAAATGGATTCGATCCACCCGAAATTTTTCGTTTTGTCATAAACATTTTGCGGAATGAGTTAAAATTTTATGTATGCACCCTCTAATGTATTGCCTCGTTCCATTGTATATAAAAATTTGTCACACGTGCATTAACATAATAATTTTTAGACTTTAGTTTAAAGGTGTAGTGTCTCCGGATTCTCTTCTTCTCATCCTCATTTTTCTTAGAGGGATCAAAATTTTAAACTGGCGCTTTTAACTATGTATGTCCCACTCAACCTCATTTTTAATGGGTTTGCTAATGGAAATTTGCCTGTCAGGTACCTTGGTGTACCCTTGTAAAAAGTTGAACATCATTCATTATCTCCCTCTAGTGGAAAGAATTACTAGAAGAATGAATCATTGGACAACAAAACTCTTAAGTGTTGTTGGTAGAGTCCAGCTAGTTAAAAGTGTTTCTCTAGATGTAGTTCAATATTGGATTATGTGTTTCCCTATTCCTAAGGGTTTATCCAAAAAAAATGATTCTATATGCAAATCCTTTATCTGCTCTGGCCAGGAGAAGAGCAAAAAGAGCCTAGTAGCTTGGAGGAAAGTGTATAGTCTAATCAAACATGGAGGGCTGAATATGATTAACATGGAGACTTGGAATAATATTGCCATGATGAAGTGTTTATGGAACATAAGCATGAAACTGGACAATTTATGGGTGAAGTGGGTCCACGTGTACTATCTGAAAGGGGAGGATGGTATAACAGCTACCATAAAGAATAATAGTTCTTGGATTATGAAGACTATTTTGGCCAAAAGAAGTGAGATCAACATACACCAACAAGTGTGGGATGATATGAAGAACAAACATAAGTTCTCCATGAAGCAAATGTATGATAAGTATATGGAGCAAATTGAAATTGTGGAGTGGAGTCACTTGATTCAACAAAATTTTGCTAGACCAAGAGTTGTGTTGTATATGTGGTTGGCTTGTCAAGGTAGACTAGCAACCAAATTGAGGTTGAAGAAATTTGGTCTGCTGCAAGATGATAGGTCTAGTTTGTGCAATGATGAAGTTGAAACCATTGATCATCTTATTATGTTTGCCTGCAGAATTACCAAGGTTATTTGGAACAAGGTGCTCAACAGGTTGGAGATAACTTATAATCCGCTATAGTAGAAAGATGAATGGTTATGAATCATTAGCAAAACTAGAGGAAAGAGATACAAAACTGGTATACTGAAAATTGCCCTAGTAGAAATAGTATATGGTGTCTGGCTGTACAAGAATACTGTAATTTTTTATACTATTGAGGATGACACAAGTGTTGTTAGGAGAATTATAGATATCATTTTGTATAGAAGGTGGATGAGATCTAAGTATAGGAGACATTTAGCAAGGCTTGTGATATAAGCTCGGTTGTTTAGGTGTTTTTTTTTTTTTTTGTCTTTGTAGTTTGTTGGATCTTAGGATCACTTATATATATATATATATATATATATATATATATATATATATATATATATATATATATATATATATATATATATATATATATATATATATATTGTTAATTTTGAAATATATATTTTTTATTTAAAAAAAATACTGTCATAATTTAATCATATTAAATTAATATAATTAATAAAATTAAGCTTATATAATTAATCTAATGTTATATAATGAATTAATTTGACTAAATTAAAATATTTTAACAATTGATTAAAAATTAATTTAATTTTTATGTAAAAATGATTGGTTTAATTTATGAATTGAAATAATGAAAAAAAATCTAAATTAATTTATATATGAAAATAAATCTCACTATAATAATAATAAAATTGCATGGTTTTTTAGTATAAGGACATTTTTATGTCTTTTCAAATACTAAACACACTTCTTTCTCTTATATTTCTTTCTCTTTTCTCTTGTTCCAATCAACATGTTAAATCTCATCTATTTTTCTCTTTTCATACTCTTTCTCCTCTATTTATCTCTTTATAATTTTCTTCAAATTGTCAAATATATTCTTAAGAAACAACCCTAGTTAAAAAGTGGGTTAATGAAGTTTTTGGTCCTCCTAAATATCTATATTTCATTTTTAGTTCTTTTAAAAATTTCATTTTAAGAATGATGATTCTTATGAAATTTTTAATTTTAACTTTTGATCCCTCTTGCTAAAATTGTCATTAAATAAAAAAACCGTCGCTAAAATCGTCATTAATTTTGTCTCTAAATTGTAAAAATCGTCGCTATCTAGCAGGAGGTACCAAAAGTTAAAATTTTTATAATGACCATTTTTTGAATGATATTTTTGAAGAGATTAAAATTAAAATATGAGATATTTAGGAGTATTAATAACTTCGTTAACCTTGAAAAGTTGAATCAAGGGAAGCAAATACTTTCATGTCACTTTGAATAAATGATGTGTGAGTCAACAATTTAGGAGCAAGCATAAGGTGACATGGCCTTATAGTGTCCAAATCAACTGCTTCCACTTGCCTTAAAAAGAGTGGAAGTGAATGATTCTTTACTTTGATCATTCATCATTCCACCCATTAAAGTTCTTCTCTTCACTACTACTAATATTCTCCACATCAGATCCACATAACCAAATGTCGAATAATTTAACATTTATAGAATCAGAAAAGTAAATGGTGG
The DNA here is from genome assembly GCA_963966055.1 of Lathyrus aphaca. Classification (NCBI taxonomy): domain Eukaryota; kingdom Viridiplantae; phylum Streptophyta; class Magnoliopsida; order Fabales; family Fabaceae; genus Lathyrus; species Lathyrus aphaca. The sequence goes on along the minus strand of OZ014523.1, from coordinate 520,598,101 downwards.
ACTTAATTAGGACAACACATAAAACAATGAGTTTTTCAACTATTGTGGACTTTCACCTAGCATCTTTTTCTTCTTGTAGAACTAATGGTTTCAGGACATTATGCTTCAAATCAAATTCTTTATGATAAATTTCTTTCTTATTAGTGCATCAGAATAAAAAACTCTGTCCAACCTTTTGCTACAAATTACACCACTTGTTCTAGTACATCAACATGATTGATGCATTTACACAATTCCTTCAGTAAACTTGGAACTACATATTTATTTGAACCATCTCATAAAAAGTTGAGAGATAATAACTCTTCATACACATTGCACTCTGCATATAACTACAGTCCATGTAGAGGAAGATGCTCACTCAAATCTAATAAGTACAATCAAATTTCCAAACAAGTAATCAGAAAATCATATCACACATATTCAAACTTCACTTCTGTTTACTAGTGCCAGAATTTTAATATCAGAGACAACATGAACTAATCTATTCAAAGATTCTAATTCCTAAGGAATAACTTAATTCCATAAGCCAGTTCATTGATGCATTTGCAAAATAGTTTCAAAAGGTGAGAACTGGTACCCATGGTGTGTGCCGCGAAGTACATTACGCCTTGGTGATTTCGATTCATGGGAAGAAATCCCACACAATGGTGCTACAAACATGTTTCCTTTAGTTGAACTGAAAACAAATGGCGTACCCTCCTCATCTTGCGATTTCCAGTCATATTCCTGCTTAACCATGCCAAACGGTTTATGATTCTGCGGCTGATTTGCAGGCTGAACTGAATTGTCCGAAGAGGGTTCTGATGAAGGAGATTTTGTTTCGTGGAGATTGAGCACTGTGATGTCATGGATACTGGATCTCCTTTTATCCTTCCCTCCTGAAACTTGCCTTATGAAATACTTCTGAGCATGACTTGCAACTTGAGTTGGTGTCCTTGTCGTCACGAAATTCCGAGAGATGTTTCTCCAGTCACCCTTACCATACTTCTTCAGACCCAGCAGAAATTGCCTGTGGTAGATTAACATGTCAAATGCAAAGAACTAACAAGAAAAGCATTTATGAAGGCAAAATCATGCAATAATCTATGTGGCACCGAGACTTCAAATTTCAGACGGAGGATATGTGTGTGTGGTGTCCAACACGGACATGACACTGATACACATAGTTACATCCAAACACTTCTATTATCTCAAATTATTAGCAGTAGTGTCTCAGTTATTTGAATCAACGATAAATTGAGTTAATCAACAATTTAGACCATGAAATAGAAAGAGATAAGTACTTTGATCACTGAAATAAATGAAATTTTGAAATGATTTCTGAAGTCGAACATCATAGACAAAAAACTGCCTAAACCTACGATTTCGAGGACTAACTTGATGAATGATGATTCACAACATAAACTTGAAAAATGATCTAAATTAGTCCATAACATTGATACTAAACAAATCAACAAAAAGGTTATGATAAGTAATTACTAATTACCTATGCTCCTCTTCAGTCCATGGCACACCTTTCTTCCGTTCCTGCTCAGACGGTCGAGTGGAACCACCCCTCTTCCCACCAACACTGCAAAATTGCTTGAACTCCTCATAGCCTTCATCATTAGCCCAATCCAATGTGAAAGAACTAGTTGTATAACCAGGAACCGGTATCAAACCCGCTTCAATAACACAAACATCTTCTTCAAGCTCCCTATACTGCTTAATCACATCACCTACAGTTTTTCCTGGAATCATCTCTGCAACCCTTATCCATCTATCCGGAGTATCCTTATCATAGTAGGCCAAAGCATTCTCAAACAGCTTGTTCTCTTCTTGAGTCCATTTAGAACCATTGTTTTCTTGAAACAACCAATTGGAATTTTCATTATACAAAGCCGGAGACAGAACTTCAATTTCTCTATTCATTGTTCTAGATAACATCATATAATCTAACTCTCAAATAGAGAAGTTCAAAGAGTGAAAGAGATAAGATAAGCCGCAGAAAGTGGAAGTTCTTATGGTCTAAGAAGCATATTATCAAACAGCATTTGGGTGGTGGAATCTGCTGCTTATTTCAGCTACCCAAAAATCTAAGGAATCTAAATAAAGGACTAATTTCCAAAATACAAGGAAAAATTCCATATTTTTTCAACAGATGCTATACAAAGTAGGAATTTGTATAAGACTAATCAGATCTAAAAGAAGAAGAAAAAAAGTAATTTTTTTCAAAACCCAGATCAAAATTATGAACAAAGACCCTAATTCCTGAACCTAAATGCTTTTGGAGTTAAATTTAGTAACTGGGTCAGTTCCAAAATGCATAAAAGGTGTAAATATAGAAAAGGGTAATTGAGAAAGAGAAAAAGTTGTGAGCTTGAGATGAAAATGAGGATTTGTGGTTGTGAAAGAAGGGTGAAGTGTTAGGGGAGTAGGATTAGTAACAGAAATGTGTATTGTTGGAAAGACAGCGATCTATGAAACAGGGAATTGAGGAGTGAGAAAGAGAGAGGTCAAAGGGGGTGAGTTGTGATTGGTGGAGGTAATGTTTGTGGTGGCTGAGGAATTATTTATATTATTGTTTAATTATGAGTGTATTATGGGAGCCACTTTAGTTAACTTAAGTGAGGTGAAAGTGAGTAGTGGGGTTTATTATTAGTTGCAAATAGTACTTTCTAGAGGTGGAGAAAAGTTTATCATTCAATTGGACCCGATCGGTTCGAAATCGGTTTTGGGTACAAATTGGTTTATTTTGGCTTATGGGTTTTTTTGGTCTATCTGATTGGATATCAACAAATAATATTAGTCGGGCTCAGATAGTAAAAATAGACTTGTCGAAATCCGATCCAAATCAAATATAGTATATAGTTTATATAGATGTTACATTATTAGAGTTAGTTGTTACTATCACCCTACAAGTTAGGGTTTCTGTCATCGTTCCTTTTTCCAGTTCCATGATCTAGGTTTTTGAATCTCTCGTTCTTCTTCTTCTCTTTTTTCTTGAAGTAACGATATGGATGTTTCAGGATTAGGGTTTTCGTTGTTGTTGCGTTATGAATTCGTCGTCACTATAACCTTCACACAGTTCCCATCATCCTCACAACTCAAGTGTTTCCCCATCCTTACTAATCTCCTTATGCATGTTTGAAAGATATTATATGCTCATATTTCTTAACCTCGTCATATTATTATGTAAGGGTTTTATTTGTCTCACAGACTTCTTCCCATAGCCAGATCTTGCTTTGAACGGTGTATACCTAATTTCTCGATTGAACCAGTGCCTTCGTCATTTTGAGAAGGTTGGTATATCTATTTCTTCAAAATAAGCGTCAAATGAAAAACAAGAAATGGAACATACAATGTTTTAGCTTAGTTGTATGGGTTTTGTTGACGAGTCTTGATTTAGATCTGAGTTTTATAAATTTTTATTTTTATTTACTTTTCTACAATAAAATTTATTTGCAATGATATTGATGTTGAGTAATATGTTAAATTTTTCTCCTTTTTTTTCATGCTGCATGATAGTTTATGACATTCTATTTGTCAGGATTAATTTCTTCATAAAATAGTATGGTTTTTATTCCCTATTTTGATACATGATTTGGTCTTTATGGGGATCAAGGAGTTGCATCACATAAAAATTGAAGAATATAAATCCTTATACACATTAAAATCATTTACTACTGGGTCTTTTATACTAGTTCATGAAAGTCAACATTATTTTATGTGTGATACATGTTAGTATAATAGTACTATAATAGACAGTATAAAGCAGGTTTTGAGAGTTTATTGTTGTGTTTGATCTTATTTGAAACATGAATGTAATTTTTAATTGTAGCATTAAACCTAATTTTATTGTTGTGTAGATGAGTATTTGTACCAAAGAATAGGTTGTGCATACTCTACGTAGTCAAATCATCGGTTTCTCAAGGGAATTTCCAAATGCAAGGCATGGGTAAAAACTTATTCCTACTAACAACTAAAATTGTTTTCTTTAATTATCAAGTTGTATTGTAATATTTTATTTTATTTTGCAAACAAAAAACAGCCCCGGTGATGTTCTTCAATGTAGTGGATGCATAGTGGATGTCAGTGAAACTGTTATCACTACTATAAATAATACATTTCATGACAAAGATTTCACCTCAACCAAAACACAATCGAGGTCTAATGCCAAGACACACCATGTTTTATTTATAAAAAAACAAAAATCACATATTCCCTCAATTTTTTATATATCCGAGGGGGAAAATAATCCATGACATTATTTGAATCCTAATTGTTGCAGTTTATGTTTTTATTTGTTTATAAGTGTAAACTAAATGATCTATCCATTCGGTTTCCCTAATAACTGAAGGATAAAATAATCAGATTTTACTATAAAAACATCTGTTTAATAGATTTAACTTCAATCCTAACTTATATGTAGTCGCCTCATACTCTTGTATGCATCATTCTTTGGGATGAATTGTAAGATAGAGAAAATATTCAATGTTCTTCTATCATTGAGCAAAATATTTTTTCTACCCTTGCAATCTATCTCACATAATGTTGTTGATGTTATTGTTATTGTTGTATTTTTTGAACAACGCTTAGTTAAAGTTCTCTATGAAAGATTACAAGTGCAGAAAATATTCTTACTTCAACTTAAACAAAGAAGGGAGTTCAACCTTTGAAAATATTAGAAGTTGGATGCATGCAATGCAACAAAATATGGAATTACAACGACGATGATGAACTTATATTTGTTTAATATTTTATGCAAACAGTGTAATTTAAAAAAATATTTACCTTGGTTTTCTTCTAAAATCAGGGGGTAAATGTATTTTACCTCGGTTGTTGTCAAAATCGAGAGGTTAGCTAAGCGATTATTAATGATATTGATCATTGTCCTTAGACAAATCTTTGTCGTCCATTTAATGAGTATCAAAGCTCAAGACACTACCATCAGACGTGAAACACAAAAAACTTCCATTATAAAAGCATTTTGAATATTCTAAATTGATAATGAAACATCATGAATCACCTGAAACTATCTACATCCACCACTTTAAGGTTTGCAAAAGTATTTTCCATGAAGTGTTCTCTATGATGGATTGCAAGAGCAAAAAGTTATTTAGGTTCTCTATAAAAGTCATCTCACTTGATATGCTCTCTCTCTCTCTCTCTCTCTCTATATATATATATATATATATATATATATATATATATATATATATATATATATATATATATATATATATATTATCCTTCGGTTTATTGATAAACCGAGCGGTATGATGCGTTAGTTTTGAAAATAATAAAAATGCATGGGATTCGAACCCATGTACAGATAAATTTATCCTTCGGTGTTTTAAAAATCGAGGGGTAAAGTGACAGTTTTTTATGACACCCTTTTTCACCTTGCTTATGTAGTTGAGGTTAAACGCATTTCGCCTCTGAAGTTAAATATGTTTTGTATAGTAGTGTAACACTTATTTTCTTTGCTTAAGTGAGAAAGAAAACAATTTTCATATATTTTCTAATTTTGAGATGCTTTAAATCATATTTTAACTTTATTAAATACTCCAGATTGTGAACATGTGATCTTTTTAAATGTATTAGTTGATTAAATAAAACAAGTAATATCTTGTTTTAGATTTTTTACTTATTTTTCAAGAGATTTTATTTCCTTTTTCTCTTTCAAATATTTACAAAATATTTGGTTGTTTTATTTTTTCTTGGTTGTTTTATTTTTTCATTAAGATTTTTTTAATGTATGGATAAATTAGATTTGGAGTTGTGCAAATTTTGAATTGTTTTTAGATGATGTTTATTTAATTCCTACAACTCTTCTTTTTCATTTTTTTAACTTAAGGATTTTCTCTTTATGAAATAAGCATTTTTTTCGACAAAATATTTGAGTCCTCTAATAGGTTATCAAACAAAAATTCCATGATTTTGCATTTATGACAAAAGTCATAAGTGATTACTTCTTCAATGTCAGAGCTTGTCATTAAACATACATTTGTTTCTTCGTCTTCTTCTTTAGAATTTGACTGTTCAGAGTCATCCCGGGATGACATCATGTATTTTTTTCTTGAAGGAAAATTGCATTGGAATTTTGTTTTGTTTTGAGGTACATCTAGTTTTGAAGTGTCCTACTTTGTTGTATCCATAACATGTGATTTATGTTTGTCTATTTTTTTATTGTTTTTAAAAGGTCTTTCATTTTGATTTCTTCTAAAGACATTTATTAGATTTTTCTAGAGATTAAAGCTAGATCATCTTTGGGATGGATTGCAAAATAGAGAAAATACATACCAAGTCACCTTAAGAGAAGCGTTCCTTGATATCTATTCAAACATTGATGGAATTTTCCATGTAAACAATGGATTGGGCAATGGATTCAGATACTAAATTGATGATCCATGAATCCACTAACATGTTACATCTATTCCATGTGCGGTATAAAGGAAAGAAGTTATTTGTGATGGGATCAATTGTTCCATCGATGAACTCAAGTTTGAGTTTTCCACCAAGAGCACGGTGCATAGAACGCGCCCATGAGTGAAAGTTCGGACCTGTAAGTTTCAGAGTGACACTAACCGATGAAGGTCCATTGCTTGGATGAACGAAGAAGGGACTTGATTGATCTTGTTGAGGATCAGCTGATTGATTTTGAGGAGGAGATATGAAATGCGGAAACGATGCTCTCTAAGATCGAGATGCTCAAGATACCATGTTAAGAGTGATAAAACTCCATGTAAACACCATGATAAAAGCTCAAGATAGAAGAAGTGAGAAAATTTGTATATATTCACTTGATCATTACAATGTTATGTATTACACTACTTATAGCGAGTATGAGTGTTAACTATTGTTATCATGTACTCCTTTTGTCCCAAAATAAATGTTACATTTATAATAAAAAATTGTCCCAAAATACTAATCACTTTAGATTACCAATGCAATTTTATATTTAATTTTTCAACTGTACCCTCTAATAAATATTAGTAATTTATTGTTTTCTCACTTTAACATTAATGTTAATTTGAATACACCAATAGTTAATCAAGATAATTTGGTAAAATTACTATTCTCTCTCTTTTATTTATTATTGTTTCTTAATCGCTCTGAAATGATCAACTGCAACAAATAATATATAGGACGGAGGAAGTACTTGCTAATATGTAAACTATGTTGTAACTGAAAATACAAAACAGTTAGAGTAGTTGCAACCAACTAACTAACTAACTATCTGATTACTTAACATGCAAGGCAATTAGACAACTATATTATTCTCTTCTACTTTCTTACTTTTCTTCATATGCAAGGCAACTAGACAGCTATATTATTCTCTTCCATTTTCTTACTTTTCGTCATCTAATATGTTATCATTTAACCATTCTCATTTTTTTGTAAGAAATTAACGACCAACAAGAACAATATTGTTACTATAAATAATCTGAACAAAGAATGACATATCAAATTGAAAACATTCAGTATCAATAAAAAAAACTAAGGTAAGGTTATAATATTATTGGAAAGGGTCTAATTTTGATATAATACAAGAAAATTTGACATTGATACTTCTAAAAGACGTTGATATCAGTACACATGTTGTTTTTCTCTATTATTTTCTTCCTCAAAGACACCTTTCTCTATTATGATGAATCTTTATTACTCTTTGATGAAGGACACATTTTGTTTACACCCTTTTGATCCCTTCTACAATGTAGTAACAAAATTAACGACGGTTTTAGTGACTATTTACTAATTAGCAGCAATTTTAGCAACAACAATGAAAATGCTTTAAGAGAACTATTATCTGACAGAAATATTTTGAAAGACTAAAAGTGAAATATAAGATATTATGAAAACCATAAATATCTTACTAAGCAAATATGTATTATATATATATATATATATATATATATATATATATATATATATATATATATATATATATATATATATATATATATATATATATATATATATATATAGATGGAGTTCTAACTTCAAGAACTGAATTTTGAAGATGTATTTTGGTGAAGTAGAAGGCTGATGAAAATGAAGACTGTATGATGGGACACTCTTTTTTGCAGGAAAGTTTTATGTGCATTTTGTGTAAACTTGTTAATTATGATTCTTTTAGTTTTATAACACTGTTGTCTTTTGGACAGAGTAGCAACAAGAAATGCTTTGAGGTAGTTTATTTCATTGTAAAAAGTTCTATAAATTTGTATAGCAATGTAATTTTTATATTACACTTTGTAGCAAGAACTAGTTTAACATGATACATGAATTATATTACACTTTGTAGCGGGAACTAGTTTAATTTGGTACATGAATTATATTACACTTTGTAGCAGGAACTAGTTTGATTTGGTACATGAATTATATTACACTTTGTAGTAGGAACTCGTTTGATTTTCTACATGAATTATAGGCTTTATTTAGTTTCATAAACTATATTTGTAATGTCTCAGGCTGTTTTTCAGGATTATCGACTGACCCTAAAAACTAACATGGGTCTTTTCAACATGTTTTGTCCTCACTCACATGTTCTAGGAAACTTTCTAGAAGGTCACCCATTCAAATACTACTCTAAGTCAAGCACGCTTAAATATGAAATTCTTATATGTTGGACTACCGAAATGAAGATGCATATTGTTGATATAGGTAGTATCAATTAATCCTTATAAGTTTTCCTTCAACCATAAAGTCAATTCCCTTCACAGCCTTATAATCCCTCTCATTTCTATGTGAATTCGATGTTTCCTAGAAGTTGTTAGGAGTGTCTCATTGTCATGCCTTGTGCAGACAACTAGGGGTGACAAAATGGATCGTGATTTATCGGTCCGGTTCGCGCACCCGCCAAAAGATAGTGGGTTGATAGGGATTTTGGATCCTCCATCCATCAAAGTCTGCCCCGCTAAAATCCGTCGCCCACCAAAGCCCTTACCGCCTATTCGTTTAGTCTGTCTCGCTTTAAGTCCGTCTTTTTTAGTTAATTCTAGTAATTTCAATTCTTGATGGTTTTGTTTTATACAATTAATTGTGAATATATGCAATTTTTAAAGTAAAAATGGTTAAAAATTGCTTTATAAAAAGTTGTTCTAAAAAATAAGTGAAAAATTTCATTGAAAGGTAAAAAAAAACTATTAATCTATTTTTAAAAAAATGAATATAAATAAATAAATAAAATAGGAGAGCAAGCCAGACGCCAACCCACCACCTTGGTGGGACGAGCTTGATTTTTGAGTCAATTTCCACTTGGCAGGCTTGTCCATCCTATTCTTTTTTTAGCGGGCTTAGGGCGGGGCAGGGCGGGGCGGGCGCCTCATTTTGCCACCCATACCGACAACCACTCCCTCGCCTTCGGGTGTTACTTGTAATCACTTCATACCCTTTCTGGCCTTGAGCATTACATGTCCACCAGCTCCTGCTTGGTTCGTTCCTGAACCACATCGTACTGGTAAAGGTCTTCTCCAATACCATTTGTAACGCCCCAAACTGCTTTCAGGATTACTGACTTGCCCGACAAACCAACACGAGTCTTTTTAGTGTGTTTTGTCCTCACTCGTACGCTTTCGGAAAAACTTCCCAGAAGGTTACCCATCCAAATACTCCTCCAAGTCAAGCATGTTTAACTATGGAGTTCTTGTCTGTTAGGTTACCGAAAAGAAGACGCATCTAGTTGATATAGGTAGTACTAATTAATCCTTATAAGTCTTCTTTCAACCATGATATCATTTCCCTTCACATATATATCTCTCTCTCTCATTTTGATGTGAATTCGACTTTTTCCTATAAGCTGCTAGGAGTGTCTCATTGTCATGCTGCATGCACCGAAGACCACTTCTACACATTCAGGTGTTACATGTAACTACTTTCTACCCTCTCCAGCCTCAGGCGTTACATGCCCACCAGCTTCCGCTTGATTTGTTCCTGAACCACATCATATTGGGTTGTGTCTGCTCTGATACCATTTGTAACGCCCTATACTGCCTTTAGGATTACCGATTGACCCCACAAACCAACATGAGTCTTTTCAGTGTGTTTTGTCCCCACTCGTACGCTTTCGGGGAAACTTCCCAAAATGTCATCCATCTAAATACTATCCAAGAAAAATACGCTTAATTAATACTGGAAAGAAGATATGTTTTAGTTTGTTTCATTGTGCAAAATATTGGAATTAAATCAATAACAATTAATAACATAAACATGTTCTACATATTATATCGTATTTACTTTACTGCGGAATAGAATAAATAATACGAACATATATATAATTACAGGATCTACGACATGTTAGAATATGAGAGAAGAGATTGCATGAATACCTAGATATATTGAGAAAAGTTTTGTTTTGATGGTAATCCTGGAAGCTAGAAAGTGTAGAGACAAGTGACCGGTACTTGTTGGCTTGTAGATCTTCCTCAAGCGGTACTCTTAATACCTTAAACACTCTTCAGATGGGGAGAAGAAGTAAACTGCTTGTGTACGGTATATTGGGGACCATAGTCTATATATAGTGTGATGGCCGATTAGGATTCCCATAATTCTCAAATGGGTCATCCTGACATCCACTCATATTTGAACTCATATCCAATTATTTAATTTATTAATTAATTAAATAATTCATAAATAAAATCTAAATAGTCTTTTAACCTTATTTGATCACATAATTTATTTAAGACATTCTATTTAATAAAATAATTAATATAATTAAATATATATTTAACTATATAATTATTGAAATAATATTAAATCCGTAAAATATTTCAAACACAAAATTATTATAACAATACTGTTTTATTCTTTGTAGCTGAAGCTCAATGATAAATAACTATAGAAATTGCACAATTAGACAATGAGACCAATGATAAATTTAAAACTAAAAAATTAAATCTCATCACTATTTCATTAAAATTTATTAAACAAATACAAAAGATATTTACATTGTGTTCATTGCAACTAGGAAATTTAGTACAAGTAGGAAATTCACTGCACTAGGAAATTATTACAATTCATGTTCTAACTATTTCAAATGAAAAAGAAAAATAGCAACTATCAATAGATATTGTGTTTCTTTTTTGCTTCTATTATGTCTTTTTGTTTCTGTTTCTAGCTTCATTCACGGGCTTCTTTTTATTGCCTCGTCCTTTTCAAACTACTAATGTAAAGATAATTTGCAGCTATCAATACACAATGTTCCTGCAAAATATAACAATATACATTGGTGAGAGTATGATAGTTTATATAAAAGAACTACAACTATTCAAACATTTTATTGAAACAAAAATGGAACATATTTTTTTTTATAAACAAAAATAGATCTTGAGGCATCCGGTTCTAATAAACAAATATAGGAGAAATTATGAATCTTCAGTTTAATTGATAATACCCTATAAAAACTGAATTGATAATACCCTATAAAAGGATGGCACATGGCCGACCTAATCAAATTGGACGACACGATCTAATTTAAAATATGAGTCTAAATTTAAAAAAAATACAATTATGATAATTAAAAATAACACATAAAAAATATAATTATATATTAATAAAAAATATTTAATTATAATTATTTTGTATTTTGATCAATCTTATTTTTTAAATATATTGAGTTTTAATCAGCATTTTTTAATTTATTGGATATTCTTATAACATTTTTTTATATTTACTTTGTGTAAAATAAAATTAAACTTTTCAAATTTTGAGGCCCTCTAAAATTTGAGACCCTGTGTGTAGAGCTCGCTGCTCCTGCACAGGGCCAAACCAAAGTACGACGATACTAATATCAGAAAACTATGTCGACGGCAACGACGCAGAGAAGATAAAGTTAGATGATGAACGACAATGATTCAACAAAGATGTAGCGTAAAGAGCAACAATATTGTGACGAAACAACGAGGACGACGATGACGTAATGGTGTAGTGGGAGGGAGAGGACGACGGTGAAACAATGACACAGCAAGAGGGAAAGGACTGAAGAGGACGGCGGTGAAACAATGACATGACGAGAGGACAAGGACTGCAATGATGCAATAGTACGACAACAAGGTATTTCATCAAAGAAATTAGAGATTTCTTTGTAAATATTTTCTAATGTATTTTCTATTTTATTAAATCAAAAATAATATTCTAAACAAATAATTTTAACCATTAAACTTTATTTATGTCAAGTGTCATTGATTAAATAAAGAAATATTGATCCCCATTTCCTACAGAAATAAAGATGTTTGTCTAATGGTTCTTAACTGGTCTCACACATTTTAAAATGCACTTAAAATTTGTATTATAATGGTAAGCTTCATTAGAACTGTACAGAAAGAACTCAGATAGGTCTTCATTGCCTTCAGCTGAGACTGTGGTATGTTGGTGGAGGAAATGGTAGGGTACTTACAAGGTACTCCGACGCTCAAGTCAGTATCTGAATGATAGCTAAAGCGTAAGTATAAGAGGGATAGAAAATTGAATACCTGATTCTCCAAAGATGAAGTTTTTATAAGGGCATATGTCTGTGGGATGCGGACGTGTGACCTTTGACTAGTGCAATTGCCTCTTTAAATCCGTTGAGCAATTGGACGTGTGGAACGCGTTTAGGAGCGTATGGGAAGTCCCCAACGGCTATATGCCAACAGCTTCATTTCTGCAACGGTCATATCCTCACAGATCGCGTAATGGGCTTGTCCCCAGTTACGTACTGGATTGGGCTTCAATTTAGCGCAGGGTATGTGTTAGGCAGTCCAGAACAGGAGCCCCCCAAGTCGCTGTGCCCGAAGGGAATAGTGACTTAAGGTGCTGAGGTCGTGGTCGACATGTGTTTAGTGCAAACGTCGCAAATTCCTTTGCTTTTTCCTGTCGGGCATATGTTCTTAGGAGGAATTCAGACAGACTTTAAACGATTCCCTTTTTTAGAAGATAAAACGTTTGAAATATTTAAGACACGCGTAATAAAGTGTCGTCATGCATTTATGACACTTGGGGCTAGCCCCAGGCAATAGTTACAGTGGCATTTGCGTTTTCCCATGTGTGTTTTAAGACACTATAAAAGGGGAGAAGATATTCATTTGTCCATTTCCTACGAACGTTTCCTCTCACCGTGAACTCTTGTCTGAAACTCCTTTAGTCGGAGCTCTCACCGTCGTCGTCATCTTCTTCCCAAAGACTACCATGGATTCAGGTGAATACTCATCTTTTTCCTTGTTTTCTGGGCTTGGCTGATGAACGTTCATCTGTTTCCCATGAAGTTCATAAGATATTCATGGTTTTCTGGATATTCTGATGAATTTCTAGAAACACTGATGAATATTCATCGTAAACGTATGAATGTTCATCATAGGCGTATGAATGTTCATCAATTTCCAGATTTTGTAAGTACGTTAGGGTTAGATCCATATTAGGTTTAAATAGAAATAATTTGGTGTTAGTTGATCGAGCATAAGTTCGCAGAGGGGCTTATCCCCGCAAACACTAGATTGACAATTGTGGAGGATTAGCTCGGCGTGACGATTTAGCCCTCGCAATGTTTTTTCTTGACTAAAGGGCTAACCCGGGGCATGTCCTCGGGTTTTTTCCGAAGCCCTTTCACTTGATCTGCGGTGGAAGGGTGGATTTAAGTTCGTCGAATTCATTATGTTTCCTTTGCTTTTCAGGTGAATGTAGTCAGAAGAACGCTCGCGAATCCGAGGAAGTCCATGCTCCTGATAATGCGGATGTCCCCGCCCAAGATCGCTTATGGATACTATATGAGTCGCTCGAAATGGCTTCTCGGTTCGCGATCGATGCTTCAGACGCGTGGGCTGGGATAGAGAGGAAGAGGAAGGGGGCCGCTGCTAACTGACGAGCTTTACCTCTGAAGCCTACACAGAGGATATGCTCTCGCTTCCCTGTGTTCGGATTCCCCGTGTACGAATTCGCCTTTTGCTAGGCTGGGTATTGTTTGTCCTTCATTGATTTCCAGCAGACGGTCTTCACGCAACTCGAACTGACCTTTATAATATCTAATTAAATATAAATGTTTAAAATCATAATTTTATTTATTTATCTATGGGTATAAAAATTCACCATTTTATTTATTTGATAATTAAATAATTTAACTTTTAATTATAATGCATGTTTAAAACGAATAATCATGTGAATGCACAAATCTCCAAAGTGTAAGAGTAAAAATAACACAATCAAATCAGAGATAGAGAAATCGTGTGTTGCTTACCATCTTTACATTATGTTAGAAAGAACTCTAAATATTATTAAAGAAAAATGAGATTTGAAGTCTAAAAAAAAATGTAAAGTTTCAAAGAAAAGACCAATCACTACACAATATCATTATTATTAGTAGATTGTAAAAAAGACACCGGTAATAATAGTATGTATCAATAGATTATTATGTGTCATCATATAAGTATTTTATTCATAGGATAATACGGTTTTTTTATTTTGTTGCACTGTGATACAGTAGTACCAGCTGGACAACTGGCAAAAGTTTTGAAAAATTAGTTCCGTTGAAAAATCTCGCGCTGGAAGTGGTTGATAGTACAAATATAGGGATAAATGGGTGTGATTTGAGGGTGAAAGACACATGAGTCCAAATAGTCTAACAGTGTAGCAGGTGACCGTTCCTACCATGACTTTAAGAGTTTCACCGGAAGGGATGGTAGATTTAAATACTTTGGCATGCGAGTTTGAATAAAATTGTGCGTGCTTTCTCCATCGATAAGCTGTTGCAGCTGATTTGTCCGTCTAACTGATCGACGGTGGTGGTGTTATAGTTTGTTTCCGGTTGTTCTGTGGGTGGGTCGAGATCTGGATGGATTGTTGGAAACAAGGAGAAACAAACGGCCTTTGTATTTATGGCAATAGAGTTGCATAAGACTGACTTGAATAACTTTCCATATTTTTCTATCAACAGAGTTGATATGAATCCGCATACAATCATTCTAGTGACTATAATTTTCTCCGGTGAAAACGGGTGATCTATTATACACCCTTGTTGGATCATTATCCATTTTCTAAAAAGTTATATATGAAACACTAGATGAACCGGTGCTCGTGATACCACTTGTTAGACGATGACACGGATCTAGAAGGGGGTTGAACATATTTTTTTTTTTTTAAAATAAGCTTTTCAAAAATTAATTGATAAATAACTTGCGGAAGTTCCCCGGAAAATTTACGTCTAAATAAAATCAAGTCACCGGTGATCGGATATGCGTTCAAAATCAAATGGAATATAAGAGATGAAGAGATGAATCAATACAATACCAATTAATCACTTAAATTCATCACTATTGAATAATCCACTACCAACAATAAATATAGATAAGAAATAAGCACAAAAATTAAGAAGTTGTGTATTTTGAGTTTTTATCAAACATTTGGTGTACACACACAAAGTGTGTTTTAACAATTAGTGTAATGCAATTTTTTTTATTAAGTTGCTATCCAAATTTGATTGCAACAATTTCAGAAACACTTGGTAGGCTCACACCAATGCAAAACATAATTTTCAAGCAACACAACTTCACTTTATGCAGAAAAATTGACAAATGAAAAATACGAAGAACACACGAGATTTGAGATTTGTTTAGGCAGTTCCCCCACCGTCCTCGGTAAGGGTACTCTGCCCCAAATTCACAAACCGAATTGAGATTTTTTTATTGATATTGGAGTGTTAATACAAGAAGAAAATAGGAGCAACAAACCAATCCTAATTTTGATTGTTGCTATAACTCTTCTTGCCCCTTGATTCGAGATGAACCAAGTCCTTCACGCGTGTCGAACAAACCTCTGGTTAATTGCTCCTCTCTTGCAAGAATTCACAATTCTCCAAACTTTGAGCACGGGTGCTTTGATTCGATGCTTGTGAACCCACACCGTTCTTCGTAATCCTCCGGTTACCGTGATATGTATGAACGATTACTTTGATCTTCAAAACTCTTCACTCGGCTGAATCTACGAACGAATGATGTGTGCAAAACCCCCAAATCACAATGATCTTGGAGGACAAACCCTTAAGGTTTATTCAAGAAAAATCCACAAATCTCTCAACCCAAACTGAAATCACAATTTCACCGTTTGAACGTTATCACCTTGATCAATAAAAATTGTTGTGTGCAATTGTTGATGAATGCTAGAGAAAGAGAAGATGAAGAAATCACTTGTGTATCTATTTCACTTTTCTTGTTAGTTAGCACAAAATAATATGACAACTATTTATATGTGTTAGTAAAAGAATAAGAAAACTAAAACACAAGGGAAAGAGAGAATATATTAGACAAAAACCATATAGCCAGAGATATTATTTAGAAGTACATTGCAATAAGATTCAATCATCTATCAAACACACAATAAGCGATGAAAGAACGATAATCAACAAATAAACAAGATAGAATAAACAAGCCAACCAATATGATTAAACATTAACCATTGTCATTTAGAAAGTGGAATAACAAAAAAATGCATATGAAATTGATATGAAATGCAACATGCTCTCATGGCCTTGGACCCCTTTGTGAAGGATGGCGACGATGGTACTGGTTGACGGTCTCGCTCATAAATAAACATTAACATTGAATAATATTAATATAGATAAAATTTGATTTAATATAATTTGTGTTTTTACTTACAGACAAAAATAAATTGTTGATTCAAATAATTTTATACGGAAAATAAATACAGTTTTATTATATTTTGAAATAAAAAAAATGTGCATAGCATATCAATACTCGTGCGAATGCACAAGTATCCCACTAAATTCCAATATATAAGTGATGTTAAAACAAACTTAATATTTATATACGGAATCAAATCCGTTGTTGATTAATTTATTTATATATACGAAAAAATATCATTGATTCTAATATTTTTTATATATGAAATAAATTATAGACACTGAGTTATTATATCTCTTATATTTGATACTTTACTTTATCAATACTTATTTTTAACAATCACACTATAAATTTTAATTTCCTAATGCAATTAATTTTTGTGAAATCCTTTATAATAATTAACTAAATATATATGTTTAAAATCATAATTTTATTTATTTATCTATTTTATTTGAAGACAATTTCTCTACCCACTGTAAAAAGTTGAATAATGTATAATGTAATGTCATATCATTTTATTGTATTACAGATTTATTTAATAGTTTAAAGTTTGTAGATTTCAATACAATTCTAATACAAATTACTCTATGGTATTACTCTATCTAACTTTTTAAAATGAATAAATAAGAATTCACCATTTTAATTATTTGATAATTAAATAATTTAACTTTACCATCTTTACATTATGTTAGAAAGAACTCTAAATATTATTAAAGAAAAATGAAATTTGAAGTCTAAAAAAAAATGTAAGTTTCAAAGAAAAGACCAATCACTAGACAATATCATTATTATCAGTAGACTGTAAAAAAAATAGTGGTAATAGTATGTATCAATAGACTATTATGTGTCATCATATAAGTATTTTATTCATAGGATAATACGGTTTTTTGTCTTGTTGCACTATGATACAGTAGTACCAGCTGGACAACTGGCAAAAGTTTTGAAAAATTAGTTCCGTTGAAAAACCTCGCGCTGGAAGTGGTAGATAGTACAAATATAGGGGTAAATGTGTGTGATTGGAGGGTGAAAAAGGCACGTGAGTCCAGATAGTCTGACACCGTAGCAGGTGACCGTTTCCTACCGTGACTTTAAGAGTTTCACCGGAAGGAATGGTAGATTTAAATACTTTGGCATGCGAGTTTGAATAAAATTGTGCGTGCTTCCTTCATCGATGAGCTGATTTGTCCGTCTAACTGATCGGCGGTGGTGGTGTTGTAGTCTGTTTCCGGTTTTTCTGTGGGTGGGTCGAGATCTGGATGGATCGTCGGAAACAAGGATTTCCTCTTTTTCTCTACGACTGGACATTTCCTCTTGTGAGCGTTAGGTGAGTTGGCCGTGGTGTTTGAGAGTGATGGGGTGGTCTGAGGTGATGATTTTTTGAGTCCCTGTTGGGTTTTGGCTAGAGCTGTTGCGTGGGATAAAGATGCAGTGCTTCAACCTCCCAGCGTATTTCCGGTGAAAGGCCTGAAATAAAGCAGTTGTGGACGATTGTGTTGAGAAGGTATATTCTTTTATTCAAATTGCAGTATTTCTTTTAAACTATAATGTTATCAAATCTTATATATTTCATAAGATCAGCATAATCTTAGAGTTCCATTTTCAATCTTTATGGTATTGTTGATTAATGATATTTCTAGGATAAACCAGTAATCCACTGCCCATTATGAATTCAACTACTACAACATTACTACCAAGGTTTTACTAACTATCTAATTGCGTAACAGCTGATACACACATTATAATCATGAAGTTGCTCCTATTTAAGTACCTGCTAGTTCAATTGCTCAAAATAACACACATTGCCATTACAGACCATCACCAAGTAAGAGAGAAGGCTGCTCCAAAATATTGCAGGTATGTACTTCCTATATGCTAATGTATTAATAGAATATCTAAATATCTCTTATAAAAACATCAGAAACAATGATTCACAATGCTAATATTGCAATGGTTCCAAAACCAGTATCTGTATTCAGGTCAATACATTTCCATTTCACATATATGCTCAATATAGGCAATGAATGACACATATAAAAGAACCTAATTTCTTTTTATGCTTATATGACAATATGTACGCATACATATGCATGTTGAAAACAGGACCAGTATAATGAAAACAAGCATGTTTAATTAAGCACTCACAAAAATAATAGAAAATTGATACACACAGAACAACCTTATCTAAACTATACAGCATCAAAAAATCTTATAAGCTATACAATACAACCTTATCTAAACTATACAACCACTGTAAACTATACATATACAAAAAACCTTATCTAAAGAACCTAATACAACATCAAAAGTCTACTATATATTAACTACATTTTTTCATGACGCATGCAAAAGAATCAACGTGGAAGAAATTATAAATTTAGAAAGCCAAATACTTGGCAATGCGACAAACAACAATGCAGTCCTTGTAGCTAAGAGACTCACTTAAAGACATTCAATTGTAAGTATTAATTGACTACATAAAACATAACAAACTAATCATCAATTCACACTATCGATAACCCTTATCTTACATCCTTATCTCTACTAACACATGCTTATCCCTATCATCAGACTTGCTCATCCCTTGTAATTAATCCACCCATACACGTAGTTGCAGAGTTAAAGTCCTAGTACAACTCACTTTCAGAAGTTGAGTATCAAAATCAATCTGTTCACATGAAAGTAGGGAACTCGTCGATGTCGGTAAGATGAGAACCTACAAGATAACAGAAGTTGCTAATCAAGCACTAGTATAGTATCCTATTATTAGTTTCATATACTGCTATGCTACGATTACGACCATTAATAATACATGTTTGTAAAATTGATTGAGCAAAAAAAGATATTGAAGACTTGTATATGGAAGAATCCATTACTAAAACCTTTGATAATTTTGACCTAGAAGACTTTTACCATTAGTTTAAAGAGAAAATTGAGAATGAAAAAATATTAAATCAACTTCATTCTTATTAGTTTTCAATATTTTTTTTTAATTATCGGAGAGTATTTGAAAAATAACTAAAATGAAGCTGATTTAATATTTCTTCATTCTCATTTTTTTTGAGTAATGATCACATTTAAGTCTTCGATATTTGCATTGATAATTTTACAGATATGTGAAAATTCGTGTGAAGTTTGGGTGAATTGGGTGGGGTTTGACGCGATGGTGCAACGGTCGCGAGCGACGTAATCAAAATTCGGTGGTGGGATAGGGATGTGATGTTGGTGGTGGGTTTAATATGTGTAGTGGTAAGGTTGTTGAGGGGTTTGATATGTGTATTGGTAAGTTTGTTGGCAAGATGAATGTTGTGATTGATATTGAGTGAATGTAAACGGTTGTGTGTATGTATGAGGGTATTGTTGAGTTTGTTGTGGTGGATTGAAATAATTTGTTCTCGGGTTTCGTTGACGAGGGTCGACCATGAATTGTTTTGTTGATGCAAACTGATACACTAGCCTATTTAACCAATATAAGTATTCTGGAGTCGGCTTCTTTTCTCCGTCAAACTTCACCCCAGTCAAACACAATCGTTGTCTGTTAGCCCAAAGATTTTGTTCGGCACGATACAAATCCGTAAAAGCGTAACCCCAAGATGTTTGCATGTGCAATTTGACCCGATTGGATTGATGCATTCAACAACCTGTAAACAAAAAAATGGATGAAATAATGTTCCAAATTAGATGATTGTCATTCTACGGTTCTTGTAATCCTAGATATGACCGCCATATGAATTGATAAAATATAAATAAAAATTATTAGTTCAATGGTAGTAATGTTACATTTGTTGCATCCATGTGATCTAAACCACGATATCACACGAGAAAATGTCTTGGATTATTGTGGTAATTTTTACTTGTTAGGTCGGAACATCATCTGTTATAAAAAAAAAAAAAAAGTTTTAAGTTATTGTAAATTAAAAAGTTAGTAACAAAGAAAAACTAAACATTTAGAAAAATACATACTTTTCATGCATATGGAAATGTTACTTCTAGTCGAGTAATCGTGCTAAAAAGGCATGCGTGTGAACCCCAAGCTTGGAGCAGTAGAACACAGCCCTCATTCAATCAACACCAACTTCAACTTCAACTACATTTCCCTGTACAAAAATGCTAACACAGCCGATCCCCAATTATATTTGTCACATTCAGTAAAATTTTGAATATATATTATCCATATACTATGCACTTGTTTTCCTCATTTGTCGGGGAACAATATATAAGTGCAATACATAAAATTATATAAATTCTGGCACAATAAATTAACTGCTCGTTTGTGGAATGTTCGTCAAAGACATTTCCTTGTAGAATGTTCTTTAACCAACTCAAGAAGACGTGTCTCCCCCGAATTTGTCTCCCTCGATTTTTTTATTCAGGAGGTTGTTGACCCAAAAAATTAGTCCATGCAGATGCGTCTATTTCAATGGGTCCTATGAGGGCTCTACCATCGACACGGAGACCCAACAACATACTACGTCTTGTAACGTTATTGTGCATTACCTAGTGGAGAAATGAAACGTATGTGTTTCTGGTCTCCACCTTTCAAGTAAATGGTTGAAAAAATGGTTGAGAGAATTAATGGTAGAAGTTATTATGTTAGATTGATTTGAAAAATATTGGTAGAAGTTATTGAGAGAATTAATGGTGAAAGTTTAATTTCACCATTATTTCTCTCTATAACTTCTACCAATATTTTTCAAATCAATCTAACATAATAACTTCTATCATTAATTCTCTCAACCATTTACTTGAAAACCACTTGAAAGGTGAAGACCAGAAACACATATGTTTCATTTCTCCACTGGGGAATGCCCAATAACGTTACAAGATGTTAGTATGTTGTTGGGTCACCGCGTCGATGGTAGAGCCTTCATTGGCCCACTGAAATAGCCGCATCTGTATGGACTGATTTTTTGGGTCAACAACCTCAAGAAAAAATTCGGGGGAGACACGTATACTTAAGTTGGTTAAAGAACATTCTACAAGGAAATGTTTTTGACGAACATTCCATAAACGAGCTGTTAATTTATCGTGCCAGAATTTATATAATTTTATGTATTGCACTTACATTGTTCTTCGACAAAGGAGGAAAACAAGTGCATAGTATGTGGATACCATATGTTCAAAATTTTACTGAATGTGACAAATATAGTTGGGGATCGGCTGTGTTAGCATTTTTGTACAGGGAAATGTGTAAAGCAGTTGGTGTTGATGGAATGAGGGTTGTGTTCTACTACTCACGTATGCCATTTTTATGAGTGTTGTGTTCTACTACTCATGTATGCCCTTTTTAGCACCGATTACTCGATTAGAAGTAACATTTTCATATGTATCAAAGTAAGTATGCCATTTTTATGAGTGTTGTGTTCTACTACTCATGTATGCCTTTTTTAGCACCGATTACTCGACTAGAAGTAACATTTTCATATGTATCAAAGTAAGTATTTTTCTAAATTTTTTGTTTTTCTTTGTTACTATCTTTTTAATTTATAATAACTTATTTTTTTATTTAATAACAATAATCCAAGACATTTTCTCGTGGGATATCGTGGCTTAATTGATCACATGGATGCAACAAATGTAACATTATTAGTTTTTTTTTTTAAATTTAATAGGCTTAATTGCAATTTTGGACTTTTGGTCCTCCTATTTTAAAATTTGTAATTTTTTATCCTCTATTTTTATTTTAGTTTTAGTTTTGGTCCCCCTATTTTAAAATCTGAAATTTTGGTCCCTTTATTTTCATTTTGTTTGAGTTTTGGTCCCCTATTTTAAGTTTTGTTTTGGATTTTAGTCCCCTTTCCAATTTGTAACTAATTTAATAGGGGACCAAAAATTTAAAAAAATGAAAATAAGAGGACCAAACTCAATAAAAAGAAAAATAGAGGGAAAAAAATTCAGGAATTTAAAATATGGGGATCATAACTAAAAAAGAATGAAAATAAAGGGACCAAAATTTCCGGATTTTAAAATAGAGGGACCAAAAATAAAAAATAATGAAAATAGGGGGACCAAAATTGCAATTAAGTCAATTTATGCATTGAACTAATAATTTTCATTTATATTTTTATCAGTTCATATCTAGGATTACAAGAACTGCAGAATGACGATGACCTAATTTGGAGCGTTATTTCACCTTTTTTTTGTCCCTTTATTTTCATTTTGTTTGAGTTTTGGTCCCCTATTTTAAGTTTTGTTTTGGTCCCCTATTTTAAGTTTTGTTTTGTATTTTAGTCCCCTTTCCAATTTGTAACTAATTTAATAGGGGACCAAAAATTTAAAAAAATGAAAATAAGAGGATCAAACTCAATAAAAAGAAAAATAGAGGGAAAAAAATTCAGGAATTTAAAATATGGGGACCATAACTAAAAAAGAATGAAAATAAAGGGACCAAAAATTCCGGATTTTAAAATAGAGGGACCAAAAATAAAAAATAATGAAAATAGGGGGACCAAAATTGCAATTAAGTCAATTTATGCATTGAACTAATAATTTTCATTTATATTTTTATCAGTTCATATCTAGGATTACAAGAACTGCAGAATGACGATGACCTAATTTGGAGCGTTATTTCACCTTTTTTTTTGTCCCTTTATTTTCATTTTGTTTGAGTTTTGGTCCCCTATTTTAAGTTTTGTTTTGTATTTTAGTCCCCTTTACAATTGTAACTAATTTAATAGGGGACCAAAAATTTAAAAAAATGAAAATAAGAGGACCAAACTCAATAAAAAGAAAAATAGAGGGAAAAAAATTCAGGAATTTAAAATATGGGGACCATAACTAAAAAAGAATGAAAATAAAGGGACCAAAAATTCCGGATTTTAAAATAGAGGGACCAAAAATAAAAAATAATGAAAATAGGGGGACCAAAATTGCAATTAAGTCATTATGTATTGAACTAATAATTTTCATTTATATTTTTATCAGTTCATATCTAGGATTACAACAACCGCAGAATGACGATGACCTAATTTGGAGCGTTATTTCACCCATTTTTTGCTTATGGATTATTGAAATGCATTAATCCGGGTCAAATTGCAATTCGAATATGAAAAAGAAATATCACCAAGGTGTCTAAAAGGCGAACATCTTGGGGTTACGCTTTGACGGATTTGTATCAATCGACAACGATGGCAGTTTAACGGAGAAAAGAAGTCGACTCCAAAATTCTTATATTGGTTCAATAGGCTACCGTATCAGTTTGCATCAACAGAACAAATTATCTCAATCCACAACAACAATACCCTCATACCCAATACACACATCCACCCGATATCAACCACAACATTCATCTTACCAACAACCTTACCAATACATACAAACCCCCCACAACCTTACCACTACACATACCAAACCCAACAACAAACTTACTTCCGCCCACTCACACGAATTTCCACCTCCATAATTTTTTTTTGAAGATTTCGACATGCTTCTACACAAGATTTAGGTCGACTACGATGGGTCGCGAATTCGGTAACTAATAAGATGTGGAACCGGTAGTTGTTTACCCGATGTAGAGGACGAAGGTGAAAATCAATAAGCTGTATAATTTTCAATTTATTGTAATTTTAGTTATTATTTTAATGATAATTTTCTTTTACTATATTGTATTTTTTTTATTTATTCTATTAATAATATTATTAATTTTTTAATTATAGAATTTTAGTAGAACTAGAATTAAAATAAATAAAGAAATTCAAAAAAATAATATAAAAAAGAATATAAATTATAAACGAAAAAAAATATTAGTTTTTTTTAATTAAATATAATATTTATATTATTATATTATTAAATATAATTTAAATATAATAAAAAACAATTTTTTAAATTAGAATATTATTAAACGAAAAAAAAATACCAAATCCAAGATGACGGACTCCTACAACAGGTGGGACCCAGCCGCCATCTTAAGGGAGTTTTTTTCAAGGGTGACAGAATGAGATTTTATTTTCAGAAAAGTGGCATATAGAGCAAAAACTCGTGTTCCGTTGAAAAACCTTGCGTTGGAAGTACTAGATAGTACAAATATATAGGGTAAAATGGATGTGATTGGAGGATTAAAAACACTTGAGTCCAAATAGTCTGACATTGTAGCAGGTGACCGTTTCCTACCATAACTTTAAGAGTGTTCATCGGAAGGGATGGTACATTTAAAAACTTTGGCTTGCGAGTTTGAATAAAATTGTGCGTGCTTTCTTCCATCCGTATGGTGTCCGTCTAGGTGATCGGCGGTGTTGTTGTTGTAGTCTGTTTCCGGTTGTTCTGTGGGTGGGTTGAGATCTGGATCAGTTTCCGGTTGCAGCTTATAAGGTATATTCTGTTATTCAAATTGTATAATTTCTTGTAAATAATACTTGCATCTTTGTTTTTATGTTCAAATTCATGCTGATTGATTTTTTTTTTTATATTTATGATTTGATGACATTTATTCAACTCTTATTTATCTCCAATTGAATATGTAATAGCAGCTACTTTGATGAGAAATTTTAAGTTGGAGTCATAAAGTTCAATTTTCATCAGATCAGATTTCTAATATCAGCATAATCTTCTAGTTCCATTTTCAATTTTTATCATAGTGTTGATTAATGATATTTCTGGGATAAATGTTTCACATGAACTTCTATAATACTCTAGAAAAATGTAATAAGTTTAACTTGATGAAAATTAATGAATTAAACTACTACAACTTTACTATCAAGGTTTTACTAACTACCTAATTGCCTAACAGCTGCTACACACATTATAATCCTGTTAGCTGAATGGCTCAACATAACACACGTTGCCATTACAAACCATCACCAAGTAAGAGAGAAGGCTGCTCCAAAAAATTGCAGGTCTCTACTTCCTATATGCTTAATAGAATATCTAAATATCTCTTATAAACATCAGAAACAATGATTCACAATGCTTATATAGCAATAGTTCCAATACATTTCCCTTTCACATATATGCTGAATATAGGCAAAGAATGACACATGCAGGAGAACCAAAGTAATATCACTGCCTGTCCAATGATATACAATACATGCATGTAGCCAAAGAATGACACATATAAAAGAACCTAATTTTTTTTTATGCTTATATGACAATATGTACATACATGCATGTTGAAAACAGGACCAGTATAATGAAAACAAGAATGTTTAATTACATACTAACAAAAATAATAGAAAATCGATACACACAGAACAACCTAAAACATGTAGAAAATGGAACAAACTAATGATTTAAGATATCTGATACATGCATATGGAAAATAAAAGAGACTAATAATTGAGACATTGTAGAATAAGCTAAAACCCTTTTCTGTGTCTTTTTAAGCAAGAGCTAAAATCGCTCCTATTGATACTGTATTTAAAGTAATCATTACCGATACTAACATGTAGAGGAAGAATTCAAAAGCATAATTATCATTCATTCGATCCATGAAAAAAAATTGAAAAATCATATGCATGGATTTTCTATACTAATCCAACTATCTTATTATAATAAGTGTGTATAACTATAATTACGCATAATATATTTAATAAATGCAGAAGAATGGAAGATCATACTGAACTGATCCCAGTTGTTTTTGGTTTTGTAAAATAAAATTGACACAGAGAAATTAAGACTTGGTTTTTAGAATCAAATCATTAATTCATCTAGACCGGACCGAAACGAGTCGACCGGGCGGCGGCGTGTGTCTAGATGGCTCATCGATTTTCTATACTAATCCTACGATCTTATTATAATAAGTGTGTATAACTATAATTATGCATCATATATTTGATAAATGCAGAAGAATGGAAGATCATACTCAACTGATTACTGTTGTTTCCGGTTTTGTAAAATAAAATTGGCACAGAGAAATTAAGACTTGATTTTTGGAGTCAAAAAATTAATTCATCTAGGGAAACGACGCGTGTCTAGATGACTCATGGGTGTGTCCTCACTCCTTTTACAAAATTGGGTGTCTCTTGGGGCTCAATCCCAATTGTCCCAGTTGGAATATATATACACTATTAATATTTGTGTTCCCTCTTATGTGAAACTAAAATGAATCTTTTTAAATTGACTTCCAAATTAGTTCTTACTTGTGTACATTTATTGTCCATTTAATGTCAATAATTCATTTCAATTCCCACTCCAAATTATCATCATCCCAACATTATCCCAACAATCCATGACATCACACTAGAAACACATGATTGGGTTGTTAGAATAACTGTTGTAGAAGACATCCCAGAAATGACACGCAGACAGAAGTAAGCATCACGAGCTCTGTTAAAAATCATGTAAGTGTATTAATCAGATATCATAAAATCAACATATCTTATATTAACAAAATATCACATGTCATTTATTAGGGAAACGAGATAATAGGAGCAGTTTTTGGCCGTGATGTGAACCTGTTGTGACCCATGATACATCTATGATATATCAACTGCCGAGGTCAAAAGAACTTCCGATTCCTTTCCGGTTTTTGAGCAATCCACTTCAATTGATATGTCAACTGTCAAGGTCAAAAGAACTCCTGTTTCCTTTCAGGTTCTGAGGAGTCCACTTCAATGGAATATCAAGTGTGAGTATATACATTAAGTACCTCAAAGCAAATATTATCCACCAAAATACAGTTTAGTACTTTTTTTTAAGAAGTTTGAAATCGTAGATGTGATGGGAATTCTCATACGTGCTGACAATGTAAAGGATCTAAATCAAGGCAGAAACAGGGTCCAGAACTTCACCATTATGGATACAGAGTAAGTCAGAGCGACTATAAACTATACATATACAAAGAACCTTATCTAAAGAACCTAATACAACTTAAAATGTCTATTATATATTAACTACATTTTTTCATGTCGCATGCAGAAGAAATGATCAATTCTGAAAGCAAAGCCAAATACTCGTGAATGCGAGCAAAGCAGTCCTTGTAGGCTGCAGTTAAGAGACTCACTTAAAGACATTCAATTTTAAGTATCAATTGACTACCTAAAACATAACAAACTAATCATCAATTCACACTATCGATAACCCTTATCTTACATCCTTATCTCTACTAACACAACACATGCTTCTTTCTATCATCAAAGAATTGCTCATTCTTTACAATTAATCCACCCATACAAGCAGTTGGAGAGTTAAAGTCCTGGTATAACTCACTTCTGTTTCAGAAGTGGGGCACCGAAATCAATCTGTTTCAAAACAGAAACCCACATGAAAGCAGGCAATTTGTCAATGCCGGGAGAACCTACATGATAGCAGAAGTTGCTAATCAAGCACATGTATACTATCCTACTATGAGTTTCATATAATTGCTACTAACAATAATAATATATGCCTGTAAAATTGTCAGAGCAAAAAGAATATATTAAATACTTGTACATGGGAGGGAGATGGGAGGGAGAAGACATTATTAAATTTTTTTTTTTTGTTGATAATTTTGACCCAGAAGACTTCTACTATTATTTATTTAATGAGAAAATTAGGAATGAAGAAATATTAAATTAGTTCCATTTTGATTACTTTATGTTATTGGAGACTTCTTACCAATTAATTTGTACTTAAAATTGTCAATTTTTTCAGATACATATTGGACGATGTCTGTCGAACAAGTCATCAGATTTAATGCAAAGTAGAAGGAGCAACAATAAATTGAGGTACCGACTTCTCAGCTTTCTGCACAATATCTAATCAATTGTTTGTCTGCGATATATGATAATGATCGTTTGATGCAATTGTATAGTAAAGACAGTGCATATGTGTGCAACGTGGAGGACGTATTCCACTTGGTTATGCATACAGACATATCACTTGAAGTCAATGTGCCTTATGAATAGGTCTTCACAAAACACATCGACTTCATAAGGCACATCGACTTGTCTTTTTGCATAACCGAGGTATACGTCATCCGCGTTGTACATATGCGATATATTTACTATACCATTTCATCATATGATCCTTAGTATATATTGCAACAAAATAATTAATTAGACATTGAGCTGAAAACTGAGAATTCAATAAATCAATCTGTTGTTGCTCATTGTATTTCACATTAAATCTGATAGCTTATATCGGCCAACATGTTTCTTAAAAAAATTGACAATTTTAAATACAAATTGATTTAGAAAATTTCTCCAATAACAAAAACAAATCAAATGAAGTTGATTTAATATTTTTTCTTTATCAATTTTCTCCTTAAACGAATAGTAAACGTTTTATGGGTCGAAATTATTAAAGGTTTTCGTAATGGGTTCTCCTATGTACAAATCTTTAATATCTTCTTTTTGCTCAGACAATATTACACGTATGTCATGTCGATACGTGTACTTTTCCCTTGGCATTGGTTTCCTGTCGCACCAATGATTTCAACTTTTTTTTTAAGACGTCTTCTTGCTTGCGGCAACTTCCCTTAAACATTTCTTTTTATATTTTTTGTTTTCATCCTTTTTCTTCTTGATTTTTTTGGAGGGATGACAAATACTGAACATAAAAAAGAATTGTACCATTTAGATATTGAACATGATTTGCAACAATATGACATGAAAGTTGTTGTCTCTGAACAATATAAAAAGTAAAGACAATGGAAATCAAAACCACATGATAGTTTTAAAGTAAGTCATGAAAGTATAAAGAAAAAAGATAATAACATTGTTATGAAAAGCATGGTATAAAACAAAAGAATAAGAAATATTATTCAGATTATTAAACGAAATAATGAGAACAAATATGAAATTGGTCATACAACTAAGATACAGTATATTTTTTGACTGAGTAAGAGACAGAGGGGACTTACAAAAGGTAAGCAAATGAGAGAATAGGATAACTTCCAAGCAAAATGTGAGGAAAACTTGAGACTTGCGAAAGGCAAGCAACAACCGAGATTGGTTATTTGCACAAGACAAAAAGAACTACATAATCCCTCAGGCCAAAGCGGTGTAATTCTTCAAGAGTGGCAACTATATGAATTGGATACTCAAACAACTGTCAAGGAAGATAGGTTATACACCAACTCTTACTCGCACTCTAACTGCAAAGAGCAAACAACAGGTAATTTTCTCATGCGAAAGGCCGAGAAAACTTGCAAAAGGCTAGAAGGAGACTCACAGAGGGTAAGAATTTCAAATAGCAAGACGCTTGGTATATGAATCAGATTGTGAATTGATGGGAAACTGACTAGATGAAGAATGTTTGTAGAAAGCTACAACAAGAAGATATGTTTTGAGGAAAACCCGTGGAGAATACACTTAGGGTTTTTGAGGGATAGTTATCTTCTAAGACGTTCCATCAAGCCTAACTAGGGATGCAAAGTGTTAGAACAAGATCTGTTCTTGACATAATTCTCTTTTGGTTTTGATGATAACAAAGTATTGAAAGAACAATGGTTTATTTAATGTGTTCTATTTATGAAAATTCTATATCATTGTACATAAGTAATTAGAATATGTTTTATATGAACACACTTGCGAGTTGCTTCATTGCTAGCTTTTGGTGACAGAGTCTGAAGAATAATTACTAGTGTGGATTAACGCAGACTCTGAGCTAAAGACCTCAGCATTCAGACGAGTTACTACACTTGGTAGTTCTATATCAACTTCTTATACCATTCAGAGTTGGTGGTAAAGATGTGATTATTCGTACTTCAGAAAACATGTTGCATTGTTTTATCACCTTGTGAGCTAGTCTACTCAGTGCAACCACCGACATCCAACATCAGGCCAAACAACGTTGCCGCTACAAAAACCGACATCCACATCACGCCGAACAAAGCCGCCGCCACTGATTCATCGACATATCACTTTTGCTTTTAGATCTTAATTTGATTTGTTATGATTGTTGTGTTTTTAGTTGAAGTAAATGGAGAGGGAGTGAATCAAGAGTAGTGAATCCTTGTTTTTCATGTATATTATTCCTTTCTATAGCTTAATGGCTTTACCAATACTTTCATCTCTTCCATTTACATTTAACAAAACCCTATTTCCCAAAAATTGATGATTATCTCTACCAATATGGAACTCCAATGTCTATCGTTCAACTCAATGCATGGCAACAAATGAAACTGCAAATGATCTTAGCAAAGAGTTGCTTGACGATTTCATAAAGACCAACCTTCAATTTATTATTATTATTTAATACTTATTTGGACCTATGATTATATCCAGATATTATTATTTAATACTTATTTTTTTCTTTGTATTTTTACATTTATTTATTTATTTATTAGTGCTAACAATTAGTTGTGAATTAATTTAGTTAATGCACGAAGAAATATATGCAAAGAAATCCATAGAGCTAAGGGAAGTAAGGATAATGTTTAACAAAATGGAAAATGAGGTTGATCAACTTGAGTTTATTGATGTGTTGCAAAGGCTTGGAGTTGATTATCATTTCAAGAATGAAATAAAGAACATGTTGGACAATATTTACAACACTCAAGTTTAGTATCTTAAGGCAACATGGTTATGATGTATCTACAGGTTAATATTAATCATAATTATAATTAAATTCGTTTAAATTCTAAAGAAATATTAACTTATGATATGACTTTTTGTTGCAGTCATAACTAAAATCGTTAAAATTCTAAAGAAATATTAATTTATGATATGAGTTTTTGTTGCAGATGTTGCAATAAGTTACTCTTTTGGCTTCTTAAAATTGTGGTGTGTTAACGGCTAGTTCAGTGAGAGTTTGAGTCCAACTCTCTGGTTTAGCCTTTTAAAATGTACAGTAGATGATGTTTTTGCTTGCTTTAGTTTAACCTTTCGGTTCTATCACGGTAGAGGTAATCCACCACTTTTTGGTGTTGCTTGAGAGGCCTTAGACTTGACATGAGAATTAAGGAATTCACAGGTGGAATCAAATTCTCAATTATTTTCGAACCAAAAAGCAAAGGCTAAAAGAAAATGAAGAGATAGATAGAATGTGGAAAGTGATTTTCATTTTTCTTATAGAAACTAAAACTGACATGGTATGTAAAAATAGATAAATACTTTATCATTGGAGTGATTGTGATCGGTATCCGGTTGTAGTCTACTTATAAGGCGCCCCCGTGTCCTTTGTTAATTAGGAATTGATCTTATCATTTATTGTAAATATTTAGTTTCCTGAAATAGGTTAGATAAATTAGACAATAGAATATTTGTCATCATAAGTTGTAATTACGTGTAATTACTGATACGATTATATATAGTATAGAATGCAATTGAGAAAGACATCAAGACAATTTTACTGACATGATATTAGAAGGTTCGATCAAATCAAACCTTTGAAATCGTGTTATTTTGGGCTATTCCAGCGACACCCACCGCGTCGCTCTCGAAATTCTCTTTCATTTCAGTTCGTTGTCAGTTCGTACTGTTGTTTGCGGTTTCGTGTTTTATCTTAATTTTGTCTCGGTGATTCATGATTTGAAAGATTGAGATCATGATTCTCTGTGTTGTTCTAGATTGTCGTTCTTTGTGTGTGATTCTGAGTTCTGTTGTCGTCTCTTGATTCTTGGTGTTGTTCTGGATTGACGTTATTTGTGTTAAAGTTTGGTGGTCTTGCTTTGAGATAGTGATTTAGTATTTGCGATCGGTTTTATCTGTGATTCTGGTTCGGTTTCTCGCAATTTTGATTCATTGTTGCCCTTTACGACTTTACAATCACATTCATTGGAAATGGTACGAGTTGTTTTCCTTCCTTGCGTTACTGGCCATTTAAGTTTGTTAAGTTATTTTCTTCTTTAACATATATCAAGCGGTGGGTGACAGTGTTTAAAAAATAAACGGATGCACGTGCTTGTTTACCACTTATATCATGGTTTCGGAAAATGAAAGAAATTTGTTGTGTCTGTTTTGTCGGTAAAAATTATTCTACTTGGGAGTTTCAATTCAAAAATTATGTGAAGGGAAAAGGATTATGGAATCACTTAAATGATGTGTCTAAGGCACCTACAAAGAAAGTTGCATTAGAGACATGGGAAACTAGAGATGCTCAAATAATCACTTGGATCCTCAGTACTATTGATCCTCAAATGATCAATAATTTACGTTCATTTTCAATTGCTCAAGAAATGTGGAATTATTTGAAGCATATTTACAACCAAGACAATGCTGGCAAACGTTTTTAGTTGGAACTGGAGATAGAAAATTACAAACAAGGTAATTTATCTATTCAAGAATATTATTCTGGTTTTCTGAATCTGTGGACACAACACTCTTCTCTTATATATGTTGATGTTCTAAAGACTTCTCTTGCTGCAATTCAAGAGGTCTACAACACAAGTAGTCGCGAAAATTTTCTCGTGAAGCTTCGCCCATAATTTGAAATTGTCAGAGGTGATTTGCTGAATAGGAACCTCGTTCCTTCTTTAGATACATGTGTTGGAGAGCTTCTAAGGGAGGAACAACGTCTTATTACTCAAAGATCCATGTCTCATGAAGTTGTTATTTTTTAGGCTGTGGCGGTTGCATATGTTGTTCAAAGTAGAGGCAAATATCGTGATATGAGACATGTTCAATGCTTCCCAATTTGGACATATTGCGCGTAGCCGTAGTTAGAAGTTTTGTAATTATTGCAAGCAACAGGGACATATTCTCTCTGAGTGTCCCACACATCCTCCACGGCTAACCCAACGTTCGGTTCAAGCATTCCATGCAACTACAAATTCTGCAGTTGGTCCTTCCAATGGCGGCGCATCAAACGGAGGTGTTATACATCCTGAAGTGATTCAAAAAAGGTACTTTATGCTCTTTCAACATTAGGAATTCAGGATAAGTCTTCTAATGTTTCTCGCCCATGGTTTCTTGATTTTGGTGCATCCAATCACATGACGGGTTCCTCTGAATATTTGCACAATTTACAATCTTATCATGGTAATTAGAAAATTCAAATAGCTCATGGAAATACTTTATCTATCATTGATGTTGGCGACATAAACTCTGACTTTTGGGATGTTCTCGTATCATCTGGACTTGCTTCCAATTTATTGTTGGTTGATCAATTGGTAGATAAAAATTATGATGTTAACTTTTCTAGTACTGGTTGTCTTGTGCAGGAGCAAGTGTCGGGGAAGGTGATCGCGAAGGGGCCGATAGTGGGGAGATTGTTTCCAATACAGTTTATTTCTAATCATTTATCTCTTGCATGTAATAATGTTTTGAATTCTTATGAAGATTAGCATAGAAAATTGGGTCATCCAAACTCGGTTGTTTTGTCTCATTTATGTAAAACTGGTTTGTTGGGAAATAAAAATGTTATTTTTAATGCATATATTTCATGTTCTGTTTGCATATTGGCTAAAAGTAAAACACTTCCTTTTCCGTCTAGTGCTCACCATGCTTCCACTTGTTTTGAGATGATTCGTAGTGATGTATGGAGAATGTCTCATGTAGTTTCTCATGGTCACTACAAATATTTTGTCACATTTATTGATGATTATAGTTGTTTTACTTGATATATTTTCTCCATTTTAAATCTAAAGTGTTTTCCATGTTTAAGAAATATCTGGCATATGTTGAAACTCAATTTCAAGCAAGTGTTAAAAAATTTCGTTCTGACTCTGGTGGTGAGTACATGTCTCATGAGTTTCAGGAATACCTACTACAAAAAGGCATTTGGTCTTAACGGTCTTGTCTCAATACTCCTCAACAAAATGGCATGGCAAAACGTAAGAATTGTCATTTGCTTGATGTAACACGCACTTTACTTCTCCAAGCTTCTGTACCATCCTGATTTTGGGTGGAGGCTCTTTCCACGGTTGTCTTCTTGATCAATCGTCTTCCTTCTATGGTTATTGTCTTCTTGATCAATCTGTTCAATGTGCATTTATGGGGTATAGTCATTCTCATAAGGGTTTTGTGTATTATGATGTCACTAACCATCGTTTTCGCATTTCTAGGAGTGTGACATTTTTTTAAAATCAGTTTATGTTTCCCAATGTTTCTCCTTCCGTGAACGATATTGTCACTCTTCCTAAGTTTTCTACTATGCCTCAATATATAGAACGTTCTAAACTAGGTCATGTATATGTCAGAAAACAAAAACAACAGGTTCCCACACCCCTTCTGGATGTTGAACCATCGCCTAATCATGTACCAGCTGAACCACGAATTTCTAGTCGAATATCTCGAGCACCAGATAGATATCCACCAGACAGGTATAATTCCTCACATACTTCTCTGACTTCCACACCCTCTAGTATATATATTCTTACTTGCTACTCACAGATTGTTAAAGATATGTGTTGGATAAAAGCAATGAATGAAGAACTTCAGGCTCTTCAAGAGAATTTCACATGGGATATTGTCTCTTGTCCCCCTAATGTCAAACCCATTAGCTGCAGGTGTATTATGTGAAATTGAATTTTTATGGGTCCCTCAATCGTTTCAAGGCTCGTTTGGTTGCATTAGGAAACAAGCAAGAATATGGAATTGATTATGATGAGACATTTGCACCGACTGCCAAAATGACAAATGTTCGCACCGTAATTTCTATAGTTGCTTCTAATGGATGGTCTCTTCATCAAATGGATGTGAATAATGCTTTTCTTCATGGTGACCTAACTGAAGATATATATATATATATATATATATATATATATATATATATATATATATATATATATATATATATATATATATATATATATATATATATATATATATATATATATATATATATATATATATATGACGCCTCCACAAGGTATGCTATTTTCATTCAAGGGTGTTTGCAAGCTTAAACGCTCCTTATATGGTTTGAAACAAGCACCCAGAACATGGTACCAGAAATTCTGCTACACTCTACTTGGGTTCTCCTTCACTCATAATCAGTAAGATTCCTTTTTATTTATTCAAAGCACATCTATGAGTATTGTTTTGCTTCTTTTGTATGTTGATGATATGGTTATTGTTGGTTCAGATCATGCTCCCATTCAGCGACTTAAGCAACAATTACATGCCTCATTTCACATGAAAGATCTTGGTATTCTACATTACTTTCTTGGTCTTGAGGTTCATTCTAATTCTAAAGGAACCTTCCTCCATCAACATAAATATGTCACATTTTATTTCTATGGTTGGTCTCGAATTAGCTAATCCAGTGGATACCCCTCTAGAGATTAATGTCAAATATCATTGTGATGGTGGTGATCTTTTGCCTGATCCTTTATTGTATCGACAACTTGTGGGTAGCCTTAATTACTTAACTATTACTTGTCCTGACATATCCTTTGTTGTTCAGCAAGTATGTTAGTTCATGCATTCTCCTCGACATCTTCATTTGGAAGTGGTTCGTCGTATAATTCTCTATTTTAAAGGAACCTTTCATCGTTGTCTCTTTTTTCCCACTGGAATATCTCCCAAATTGAGTGCTTACATTGATGTTGATTGGGTAGGGTGTCCGGACACTCGCCGATATGTCATTGGTTGGTGTATATTTCTTGGTTCTTCGTTGATCTAATGGAAAAGTAAGAAGCAAACAAGAGTCTCTAAATCCTCTATTGAATCTAAGTATCGTTCCATGTCTGCTACTTGCTCAAAAATTATCTGGCTACATGGTCTTTATGCCGATAATACAAGTGCCATCCAGATTGTTGATTATCCTGTCTTTCATGAATGCACTAAACATATCAAAATTGATTGCCATTTAATATATGATGCCTATGATGACCGAATTATAGCACTTCCTCACATCATTACTCAACTTCAAGTTGCAGATATTCTTACCAAAGTTGTTTCGCGCCCACGCCATCTGTTTCTTGTTGGCAAATTGATGCTTATTGACCAGACATATCAATTTGAGGGGGGGGGGTGTTAATGAGGAATTGATCTTATCATTTATTGTAAATATTTAGTTTCCTGGAATATGTTAGATAAATTAGACAATAGAATATTTATCATTATAAGTTGTAATTACTGATACAATTATATATAGTATGGAATGCAATAGAGAAAGGAATCAAGCCAAATTTATTGACATCCTCACCTCACTGGAATATGGAAGCTGGAGCATCATCCCGTCCCGGAGAATCCAAGACACGAAGCGGACGAATACTGCCTCCATAAGGATTCTGCGCCCACGCCATCAGTTTCTTGTTGGCAAATTGATGCTTATTGACCAGATGCATTAATTTGAGGGGGTGTTAATTAGGAAATTATCTTATCATTTATTGTAAATATTTAGTTTCCTGGAATAGGTTAGATAAATTAGACAATAGAATATTTGTCATTATAAGTTGTAATTACGTGTAATTACTGATACAATTATATATAGTATGGAATGCAATAGAGAAAGTAATCAAGCCAATTTTATTGAGATCCTCACCTCACTGGAATATGGAAGTTGGAGCATCATCCCGTCCCGGAGAATCCAAGACACGAAGCGGACGGATACTGCCTCCACAGGGACTCCCTAAGAAGGCATTTTACTCTATTGTTTCAATAATCGTTAGTAATGGTGACATTTATGACTATGATATATTTATATGTATCATGTTTGCAATGCATGAAGCATGTTTGACATAAAATTAGACACTCCCATTACAACCACTAATACTCCACCTCTTTGTTCTGATCTATTATATATCTATTACTAATCAATTGAATGACTTTTCTTTAATGCCCTTTAACCAAATTTATTTTACACTTGCAAAAGGTTTTATTAATAATTAACAAAAGACATTTTTTTTCCACTTCCATGGCCTTTTTGAAGACCACGTGTCAGTGATGCATTGGCATAATGAATATTACTTTTTACATTTTTCTCTCTCTTGCTCTTTCCTTTTCCACTTTTCTCTTTCTTTCTTCTGTTTTCTCTCTTCGATCTCTCAGTTTTCGAGAAACCCTAAAACCATCCTCGCCACCGCGCCCTTTCTCCGCCCTATATACCACCACCCCACCTCCAATGAAAAAATCAATTCCATATTCTTTCTCTTCATCTCAAGATCTTCCTAATGAACCATTTGTAATTTTATTTCGATCAACTTCGTCGTCGACAATTTTTCTTCTTTTGGTCATCAAACACATCTCAGATAAAATGATGGACTAAGTATTGTAACTTTTGTTTGATTTAACTGTGTACTATAGGTAGAGGCAGGGCCGGCCCTAGGGGTAGGCCACCAAGGCTACCGCCTAGGGCCTCAAATTTTATTTTTATATTTATTTAGTTTTAATAAATTAATTTTTAAATATATTTTTTAAATTATTTAATATATCAATTAAATAATAACATATTTTAAAATATATAATAATAACACCGATTTAGAATGTGTATTCTTTAATTTATTAATTTAAATATCACATTTATGAATAAACGTTTTTTTAATTTTTAAGAAATAGGAGAAATTTTATATATATATATATATATATATATATATATATATATATATATATATATATATATATATATATATATATATATATATATATATATATATATATATATATATATATATATATATATATATATATATAATTTAACATTGTTTTTCAATTAAGATTTTTTAAAAAGTGAAAAGAGTGTTTAGATTAATTAATTTTACCATCAATTAAAAATAAAATGTTAAATAAAATTAATTATAATAATTTAATGCTTTTACATCCTAAAAATTTAAAATATATTAATTTTTTAAAAATTATTTTTATTATATTAAAAATATTTAATTTTAAATTCGCCTTAGGTCTCGAGATATGTTGGGTCGGCTCTGGATAGAGGTTGTCTAGGGGAGATATGGTGTTACTTTTTGGTGGGGATCTGGTTGATGGGATTGTAAGTCTTCATTTTTGATCTCTGCGTTTTATGCTTAATTTACAATAATTATGTGTTGTTTTAGCTATTCTTTATTTGCTATATGGATGAATACCTACGAATTTGATGTACTTTCGTGAAACTGAACGCATGTTACTTTTAGACGATTTATTCTAATTCTATGATTCTCACCAACAGTCGGTGCTTGATATTAGGCCTTATATACCATTTTGTGATAGCATCCAAGACATTTTGGTGCCAGATTAGCTTATAGTAACTTTTCATTATCATTTTGGCTTTATTTGTTCCACGAAGCACATACGCGGACATCAGACATAGACCCCACCACAATGCCACTGACAAGTTGCCACAAGTAAACTGATGGATTTGACCGAGGTGGATTTGATGTGGTTTATAAGGTAAGACATTCGATGTTCCGAAATGGTTGAATCATGTTTTTGCTATGCATAATCAGCAAAAACAATTTATACATGCTATAAGTTTTTCTCACAATTTATGTATTGTGCTTGTAGGCTTTCTCGGTTGATTGACTGGTCCTTGATTTTGGAATATGTGATTGGAGAAGTTATTGTTGCTCGTAGCATAACTCTTAATTTGGTATAGTTATTTTAATTGTTGTATTTAATTTTTATTTGATATACATCTATAAAGCATAAACATCGACAATTGACACAACAGTGACAATGTCGTTGATACGTAACATATGTGTCTGTTTTCAATTTTGTCTCCCTTAATAAATATATTTGATTGAATTTAAAGTAAAGATTATCTTATGCAAAGTCTTGATATGCAATAGACATTTATATGATTAGGCGACACATATTGGCGGTGTTGACAACTTGCCAGCATTTTTATCCTATCAACACATTCCTGAGATTGATATTGTTGTAGACCCACTTGCATCAACTATGGTATTCATTGTAACTTGGATCCTCTGTAATGGGATCAAATAGGCAAGAGATAGAGTTTTTTATTTATTTATTGTTGGTGTAATTTTTTTAAGTATTGTCAACCCTCATGTGTTCCTTCTAAAATTTGCATCAATGATCCAACAACTTTTCTGATTGTGCAGAGTACATTGATGCAAAGTATATTCACAATAGTGAATATATGTGTTTTGATGTTTTTCGTAGTAGTTGGCGGTTATTTAGGATTCAAACTCGAATGAGTTGGATATGGTCTCCCAACAGGGTAATTTACATATTTCTTTTGTACTATCCTTATTCTATATATATATATATATATATATATATATATATATATATATATATATATATATATATATATATATATATATATATATATATATATATATATAGTGAGAAAAAATAATTTTATATGAGAATGAGAGGAAGAGATAACAACCGTTTAATTTAAAATAAAAGATTGAGATTTAATATCTCATTACATGATCCTTGTTTTTCTCAACGGTTATATATATATATATATATATATATATATATATATATATATATATATATATATATATATATATATATATATATATATATATATATATATATATATATATTCAATAATAGGTATTTTCCATTTGGGATAGATGGACTTGTTGTTGTTTCTGCAACATCTTTTTTTGCATACATAGGTTCAGATGATAAAAGGAAAAACAAAAGTTAAAACTTCTCAGATTCTTTTCTGTGATTTTTTTTATAGGTAACTTTAACATTGGTATAAAATTACTATTGTGGTATGAAAGAACATTAAACATTCTTTAACACTTATAATTTTACTTTTTTTTCTAAGTTAATCTAATCTAACATGTGCCAATGTGCCAGTGAATTACGATCTTTCTTCCACACCCAAACTTATACTCTGTTTGTGTTGGACCCATTGAACATTGGCAGTGTCACATTGCATCATGTAGTTTGGAAGTCATACGCTAGACTGATATTTTGTGGACTGATTTCGTAGTAGCAAGTCTCGTGTGTCAACAGGTTTGTCAAATTGCAGCAGAAGTAGGCAAATCATTTAGTGGCATTCGATGCGCATGCAGTGGCGCTCGATTCACACGTAGTTTCAACACTCAGTGCAGTAACAGACAGATAGTTAGAGGAGATAGAATATGGATTGTGTCAAATTTGGTTTGT
Source organism: Lathyrus aphaca (assembly GCA_963966055.1). Lineage (NCBI taxonomy): Eukaryota > Viridiplantae > Streptophyta > Magnoliopsida > Fabales > Fabaceae > Lathyrus > Lathyrus aphaca. The sequence continues at coordinate 520,557,678 of OZ014523.1, read as the reverse complement.
GTCTCTAATTGATTGTTAGACGACAAGAAGTGGGATCTGACATAATTGGGGAAATTTATATACGAGTTTAACTTGAAGTCAGTCACAATGGTTTGTGTCTCTAATGATATCATTTGTTACATATTTTTTTAAGAAAATATTTCAAGTTATTAGTGATTTTATAACAATTTATTATTGTGTTCTAAGAAAATCATGAAAGTGATATATGTAAGTTTTACCAACTCTTGTGAATTTTTTCACCTAAATAATTATATTCACGAATCAATATCACTACAATACCTTTTTTATTTTAATATAAAATATTTATAAATATTTATATTAGTGATATTTGTATATATTTTTAGTTATTAGATATATTGGATTTATTATATTGATTATTTGCTACATATTTTTTTAAAATATTTTAAATTATTATTAATTTTATAATAATTCTATATCAGCAATAATAAAATAATTTAAAATATGAATGAACTTACTTGTGTCATTCTACACTGCTAGTTTTGGTAGATCTTGTTGCATAATTGAGCTAATGCTCCATCGACCTATAATTTAATATCAATAGAAAATAAAAGGTATTCCAACTTAAATCAAAATTTAATCACTATTATTACACACTTATGTTTGAAAACTAAGTATTTAAAATATTCATTTGGATGATCATTATTCATCAAAGTTTATCCTCTCTAAAAACAATAGGTATTCCAACTTAAATCAAAATTTAATCACTATTATTATATACTTATGTTTGAAAACTAAGTATTTAAAATATTCATTTGGATGATCATTATTCATCAAAGTTTATCCTCTCTAAAAACAATTTAGAAAATAACACGTAAGTTATTGCTCCACTCAAGTTTTCCAAATCACCAACACATCATATTTTCCCTCTCAATATAAATAATTAAACTAAGCTAGAATAAAGTGTGCTTATGAATAGATATAATTGAAAAAAAATTATTAAGAAAAAAATATGAAGGAAAAAAAAATAGAAAGGAAGTCTTATAAAAATGTAAAGATTGAAAGAATGAAAGAAATCTCTACTATTGACATACTAAAGAGCTGGTAAAATAGACAATCTGATTTTAAATGGGTTAGTCCTGACGGACCTCGGACTTTTCTGGGCTGGGCTCGAAAAACTCAATATGAACTCCAATTTACTACTCAGGTCTAATCATATTTGGGTTGCGAACTACCTGACACTAAACGTACTCATTTCTATAAGAAAAATTAAAAAATTATCCTTATTTGTAAGTAGCAACCTAACATGTTATCCTTATTTTATAAGTAACCTATAACAATTTTGTATTAAACATGAAAATTTATCCAACATAATACACATTTAAATAACTTGTTCCACGATGTTCAAATGTTCATGTTCAACCAATAACCTAACATAAATTATCCAACCTGTAACTTCCAATAAATTACACACAAAGTACATGTTCAAAGGTACGTGATAACACAAATATCCAACATGTAACTTTCAACAAATTACATAGTTGTAAGTTACATGATAACACAAAAATAAGATACATGATAACACAATATTCAACCTGTAACTTCCACAAAATAACAAGTTTTAAGTCATCAAACTTAACACAAAATCAAATAGTCCTAACTCGACTCACAACGTCACTTGAGTTTTCTTCAAAGACATGTTCAAATGTGTTGGATGCTTGACCATTTAAACCATCTTGATTAGTATCATTGTCATTATCAAATTCTACAAAACAAGAAAAGTAGTCGTTAAAAAAATATACATTATTTATAACATGAGTGAATAACTTGCAACATTATGAATCTGTGATAGACTTGAAAAAAGTTAACAAATTTACCTTCAAACCCATATAACCAACTTCATGTGCACATGAGAGCTTGAACTGATTCCTCTTTCATTGAACTTCTATACTCGTTTAAAACTCGAGAGTCAATCCTAAAAGTATATTGATATGTCACATTGGTTATTAGAATGCTCAGTATACACAAGTCATTCTAGCAAGATTGAGAAATCTACAATTAGTTTCCTTCCATTAAGCCAAGATATCAAAACCAACCGATTGAGACAACATTTGCTCATCTAAATAAGAATCAAGTTCAGATTTTCCAGTATTGTTACTTGTTTGACTTTCATGCTCTTCACATTCCTACAAAGTATACATACAAGCCATGATAAAAGTTTAAATTTTGAAATTAAATCAATCAAAATAAATAATAATAAATTGCATTTGTAAGAGGAAAAAAATAGATTTCACTTACTTCACAAATATATAATGAGGACGCCAAAGATTCCTTTCCTCCTCCAAAAATAGGTAACACTTGTGAAAAGTTAGGATTAGAAGAAATCTCATGTTTGACATATTCCACACAAAGCTCATACAACTCACCCTTAATCTTTTTGCAGTTGTCTTCACTTGTTGTATCGTCAATTTTTTTATATGCAAACTTCAAAAAGTTGATTTTTTTATTGGATCAAGAATAGCATCAAAGTCCATGATAACATTATACTCACTCAAATACTTGTCAAATTTGTCTCTTATTTTTTTTAGCCATGTCTTGAATCAAATAATATTCAATTGTCAAATAAGAATTCAAAAGACACTTTATCTTTTATATTGTCCCAAAGTACAAATTAGAAGTAGGATAAGAAGATCCTAAGGTCAAGTTTGTAATGTTATAAAATGGCTTCAAGAGTTCACATATTATTTCAGATCTTGCCTACTCTTCACTTGAAGGAAAACACTTAAAATTTGAATCTCACAAACTCAAGGTATAAAAGGCACGACGATAATTAATCGCACTCTTAAGCATTATAAAATGGAGTTCCATCAAATAAACAATCAAATCTTAATCCAATTGTTGTATAAATCTTAACCTTTACCATCTACAACCCTTACATTTTAAATTTCTCTTTACCATCTGTAACCCTAACCTTTAAAAAATGTTTCCACACTTTAGATGTAAGAGCCTTTTGTTTTTTGGTAGTTGGTTCATAAAACTCTTCTTGATTAATTTTAATGTCATCAAGATCAATTACATTAGACGGAACAATTAACGGCACATGTGGAGTTGCACTAACTTATGTGGAGTTTCACTAACTTGCCTAGCATTGACCTAACTATCACTATTAATTTCCATAATTATAGTAGACACAAATTACAATCCTTACATGTAAATCAACAGAATACCAACAACAAGAATCATATACATTATTAAAAAAAACTAAGTTAATTTGAACACAATTAATAAATTCAAAATTTAGTTATCAAATCAGTAATCTTGAGTAATGATATTTGAACCCAACAATCACCTTCAGTTATTAAAACAACAACACAACCAACACAAATTTTCAGTAATGATACAACAATGATATTTGAAACCAGCTGTATATCTTAAACGTAGCAATGATACAATAATGATACATTAATGATATTTGAACTCAGTAGTAGATCTTAAGCATTTATTATACAAACACATAAATAGCATAAACAGTAATGATATTTGAACTCATAAACAATAATTATATTTGAACCCGACAGTAGATCTTTCGAGTAATGACACAAACGCATAAACAGTAATGATACAAACGTGTAAACAAAAATGATATTTGACCCCAGCAGTAGATCTTGAACATATTCACTATTGAAACAATATAAACAACATAAACAAACACATTCACTCTAAACACTTATCGGAAACGCAACAATGTTGAACTCGAAAGAGACAAACACAATAGGTCTGAGAAAGAGAGAACATAATAGATCAATAGATGAGAGAACACAACCAAGAAACGAAATGCAGTAGAAGAGCAGTAGTGAACTAACGTTTCGTTGAATCGTTGCAGCTGTTACACTGTCGTGAACGAACAGACATATTCGTTTCTTTCTTTCTGTGGACCAAATTTACATTTACATTTACTAATGAATAATTGAAATTAGTTGGAATTATTGCATTGCAAGCTGCAGTTACGGTTGCGTTGGGCCAAATTTACATTTACTAATAAATAATTGAATACAGTGTATTAAATTAATGAGCTAAATAATTATATGAATTGATTACCTATCTTTCCCCCTCATAAAAAGTTGTTATTATCTTATTTAAATTGCAATTAATATTGATCATAAATAAATAATAAATTAAATCAAAAGTCGAACTTAAAGATGGTTACATCTTGTGTTGGAGTCTGTTGTAAAACATGAATAATAAGAAGAAGAAAATGGTATGATGAAAGTTGCACAAAATACACTCCAAAGGGTGTATTTACACTAAGCTTTAAGTTCAATTCGTCTCCCCACCAATTTCTTTCAGGATACTTTGAAAACTTTAACATGAATCGCACATTCACATTAAACATATTGACCAACGATATTTTACAAAATAGTTTAAGTAGCATGCCACCTATTTGAATCTAATCAGTTGTCTCCAATCCTAGTTTCGAACCCACCAAACCAATACAATCATCTGTAATATAAAAGTTTCAATAAATGAATTTACTCGTTGTCATTCATCAAATAAATATTTTGGAAATTTCACCTAACAACCCACTATTTTCAAATATATTTCTAAATTAATTATTCAGAAAATTTCATGATTTCAGATAAAGGTATTATTGTGAAATAATGTCCTCAATAACAGAACAAAGTCATGAGAAAAAGATTGAATTTTTTGAAAAAAAACACAAGAAACCCTATTTAGGTTTACAAAGGAGAGATTAAGTAAGAAGAAGAATTGGTTTAAATTATTTTAGTATTCACTTTCTCGATAAGGGTTCAAAGATCATTAGTGAATAACAACAATTAACCTCTCTCAACAACCTGAGAGAACTAGTTTATTTATAGATTACTAAGTTAACTTAAGCTACAATCTAACTTAACAATTGGGCTTACAAGTAAAACTCAATTTGATATGCTAACTGATCTCACCTGATCAGAAGGGCCTTCCAATGACTTGATGTAAGGGCCAGAGATTGAAATGAGAAAAGGGGGGGTGTACCTGCAAAGCACTCCAATGCTTAAGTCAGAAGAGGTACAGTATAGTATGGTTAATTCAAATGAGTGAGAATACCTGACCCTTTACTGAAAAAGAGTATTTATAATGTGCCCCCAGCGCTGGGCCAAGGTCCCTCAATGGGCTTAATCTAGCTAGGCCCATGGAGGAACTGCCAAGGGACGCGTAAGAGGCGTGAAGACCTAGCTAAAAGATCTGCTCCTTGGTCCAACTGCCCCTATCTTTCAGGAGATTATAAAGGGAAGTTGGGTGACGTGGTAGGTGAGCTGGCAGACATTATCTCTGCCCGTCCTTAGTGTATGCCCGTCGCATAAGCAGACGGTTTGTCCAAAAGGTGCCTCTGCTCGAGCACATGGGCCCTTGCTCGACATGTTGGGTCGTTGCCCTATACATTCTTGCGGTCCAGTCCAGAACAGGAGCCCCCCAAGTCGAGTCTCCTGGTCGGAGTGATGACCTGTATTACAGTCGGGCACATGCGTCAAGGAAAAAAGTAGCGGACGTATGGTCGGGTCAACATGATGTTTATAGAGCTGACTATAGCATTCTTTCCACCGGGCACGTGATGCTCCAATAGTGTCGAGGATGAAGGTCCCCGATGGGTTCGTGATGTTTTCAAGGAAGTCAAGGACGTCATACGGGGTCGAGGACCGTAGAGTCGGGGAGGTATATAGTTGCCCGACGTCGTTCCAAATTCTTTATGGATTGACGTGTTTCAGCATTAATGGTGCGTCGCTTCGTTTAGTGTGCAACGGCGGCATAGGTAGTAGGCAATGATGGCTTGGCGCGTCAATCCATGCGCCTGTGACTATAAAAAGGGGTTGAGTGATTTCATTTACACTTTTTCGCTCAGACGTTCACCGGAAGCTCTGAAGAAATTTTCCTGTCTCCGCCCGTCTCGCCACCTGAACCACCGCTGTTGCTCGAGCGCCGCCGTCTCTTTTTGACTTTCATTATGTCAGGTATTGTTTTTACCTTCTTAATCCTCTATTTTCCATGTTTTTATGCGTTCCATAGCTATGAATGCATGTTTCATCTGTATAGAATGATTAGATTTAACTTAGAAACGGTTAAATAGGCTGTAGATGTGAAAAATAAGGTTAGGATTAAACTGTCCCGGGCAGAAACTTCACGTGTGTGTGAATGTACCGGGCAAAAATTTCATAGCATGTATGAGATTTTTGCCCGGGGCAAAAGGATGTTCACGTGCATATTACTGCCTCGAACACGTGCGGAATTTCTCAACTGGGCCTGGTGGCAGTGGGTAAAGTTTTGCATTAGTGCCCGTGAACGTCGCCCCTATGCCCTTTCACTTGACCTGCGGTGGAAGGGTGGATTTGATATGACGTCGAATTCACTCTTTCTGTCTGCATTTCAGGTGCAACCGGGCGTCTTCGACCGAGAGGAGAAGAAACCAGGCCGCGGCCCACGGATGCGGACATCGCGCGCTTGTCTGTCGAGGAAGGAAATGCCGGAGGTGGTACTGAACATGTCTCATCATCTGGGCAAAATGACCTCTCTTGGGTTGCGGATGAACCCTTGGACGAGGAATCTTACTTTTGCGACGAGGCGACCCACGCTTATGCCGTGGTGGAAAATCGAAGTCGTGAAGATCCTGAAAACTGGCAGTGTCATGCTCCCAAAGAGGCGGACTGGATATGTCACCGTTTCCCGGGGAAGCAGTTCGCCATGTACGAGTTCGCTTTCCGAGAGGCGGGGATTAGGCTGCCCTTCAACTCCTTCCAGATGTCTATCTTCAAGTGGCTCCGGCTGGCGTCGTCACAGTTACACCCTAATGCCATTGCTTTTATGCGGGCGTATGAGTTGGTCTGCCGCTTCCTCGGCATTGGGTGTACTCGGGCCCTCTTCTTCCATATTTTCCATCTCCAGCGGTCCGGTCTTCGGGGGCATCACAGCCGGGTCTCCTTCAAACAACCTGTGCGGCTGTTCAAGACGTACGTGGACTCTGCCCGTCACTTCAAGGGGCGGTGGTACGTAGTGAGACCGATCACCCGTGCCGCCCTGCACTCTCTTTATTACTACAAACGAGATGCGGACGGGGAGGAGAAACTAATGTCGAAGATACCGCTGAGGTGGCAGCGCGACCATTTCGATCTCTCCACCAGCCACTATCGGGTTAAGTTCGCTATGCTAGGTGTCGAGGATAGGCTCGCTTATAAGAAGCTGGTGGAGTACGTGCAGAGCTTCAACCTAGGTGTGCCTTATCTTGACGAGGTCGGGATGCCGATCTGCGAGCCTCGTCTTATCAATACCAAGGCATTGCTCGAGTGTAGAACCGAGGAGGAAGCCATGGAATTATTAAGTAGGTGTTTCTTTTATTCTTATGCCTTTTTGTTTATGTTTTCGTCCGCTGACGTATATGTCCCCGTTTTGTAGGTGCTATGCCTTCTGCTCGCGATCGGGTTCTCAAGCTGGCTAACCAAGCAGATGCCCCAGACAGGGTTTCAAAGAAGAAGAAGAAGGCCGCGCCTCGTGTCCAGGAGGTAGCTGGTGACTCAGGGGCTGGGACCTCGAACACAGCGAGTCCAGTGCTCTCCTCCCCTCCTCGCGTATCTATGATCGACATACCAGACAGTCCGCCTCCATCAACCTCCCCTCTCCAGAAGCGGAAGCGCCCGGATGGGACACTCTCCAGGTCGACCTTAGCGGGGAACGACAGTCCGGGTGGCCCTGGAAGTTACTTATTGCCCCCCTGCTATGTAGAGCAGGCCTTTTTCAAGACCGAGGACGCTATTGCTGTGCCAGCGCCCGAGGCGAAGGCTATCTTGAACCGGGAGGCTGGTGTCCGGCGCAAGGAATTGGCGAGGGATTTGGCCGCCGTCATCAGGGTGATGGAAACGGCCATGGTCCTGACTGACACCTCTGTGTCCACTGCCTCTTTGGAAGATGCCCTTCTGCAGGTTCAGTCTGAAAAAGACAAGCTGTCTAAGGACTTATCGGATTATAAGGAGGAGCATCAGCTACAGGAGGGGCTGAAAAAAGAGTTGGACGAGGCCAAAGAGGAGCGAGACCTGCTGAAGGCGGCCAAGGCAAGTCTGGAGGAGCAAGCTGCTGAGCATCAGAAGGTGGCTGAGGAGAATGCTGGATTGCGTGCTCGTCTTGCTTTGCTCAAGGACAATGTACGTCTGTTGGCTGATGAAACTGAAGAAGAGCTTGCTCTCGGTTCCCGGGGTGAGTTGGTGGGGCACATTCGCTCCCTCAACCAGGACCTCGTAGCTGTATTCAAGGAGGGTTTTGATAACGTCATCGAGCAGCTGAGGATATTAAATCCGGAGTTGGTGACGGAGGGGTCAGCCCACAATTATTGTGTCCAGGATGGGGAGATTGTGTGTCCTTTCGAGGCTGAAGAGGAGCTGGGGGAAGATGAAGGAGAGGAAGAAAATTTTGAAGAGTAACTCCGGGCGGAGTCTTAGGAATTTTAATTTGTTTTGTTTATATGGCCTGCGTGCCCGTTTTGTATGGCCTGCGTGCCTATTTTGTATGAATATTGGCCTTCGGGCGTACTTATCTTTTGCTTTGGTCATCTTTAATGAATGAATATCTCGTTTTTAATTATTCATCTTGCTCGGTTTTTTATTTAGTTCGTATCTTGTATTTTATGGACTGTTTTATGCTCGACCATGTTAGTCTCGTCGGTTTAGGGAACCGACGAGGTGGCGGGCGTTGTGCCCGTTTAAGATCGAAACCGAGTTCGTGGTTCGGAACTCTGGCCCGAGGCTTGGGCTTTCCCATCGCGAGCTGGGTGCCCTGCCGATCTTGGTACTGCGACTTTGGTGCTCGATCGAGGTCCCAACCGTCGGGGAGGGTTGTGTTCGCTGGAGGGGTGTGTTCGTCCCCGGGTCGCGCGGTTCCTCTTTGTAGTTTTGGAGGCGAAGAGCGTGGTCGTACCTCCCACGTCTCCCCGTGACATATTCAGCTGTAATATTGTCTAAGTTTCTCTGCGTTCCATGGTCGAGCAAGTTCTTCGCCTTGTAGGTTTTCTAAATAGTAGGCCCCGTTGCTCGTCCTATCACGGACGCGGTAGGGGCCTTCCCAGTTGGCGGCCAATTTACCCTCACTTGGGTTTTTTTGGTTTCTTCTGAGGACCAGGATGCCCACCTGGAACTCTCTTTTTATGACCTTCGCGTCGTGGCGCAAGGTTATTTTTTGTTTGAGGGATATTTCTCTAAGGGCTGCTTCGGAGCGGATCTCGTCGACGAGGTCCAGCTCGGCTTTGAGTGCCTCATCGTTCATTTCTTCGTCTAGGGGTTATTCTATGCGTCTCGTCAGTTCTCTTATTTCTACTGGGATGACTGCTTCGGTGCCGTATGTTAGTCGGAATGGGGTATCCCCGGTTGTGGAGTGAGGTGTTGTGCGGTAATCCCATAGGACGCTATGTAACTCCTCGACCCACGCTCTCTTCGCCTCGCCGAGCCTGCGTTTTAGTCCGCGCAGGATTACCCTATTGGCCGCCTCCGCTTGCCCGTTGGTTTGAGGGTGCTCGACGGATGTGAAATGTTGTTTAGTACCTAAGCTCGCCACGAAGTCTTGGAATCCCCCGTCCGTGAATTGCGTTCCGTTGTCCGTGATGAGGACCTGGGGTACGCCGAACCGAGCGAGGATATTTCGTTTAAAGAATCGGAGAATGTTTTGTGATGTTATTTTAGCCAGCGCCTCTGCTTCGATCCATTTGGTAAAATAATCTACCCCTACGATGAGGTATTTATTTTGGTACGATCCGGTTACGAAAGGCCCGAGGATATCCATGCCCCACCATGCGAAGGGCCATGGAGAGGAGAGTGTCTTTAGTTCGTTCGGGGGCGCGAGGTGCATGTCGGCGTGCCGTTGGCACTTGTCGCATTTTTTGACGTGTTCCTTGGAGTCGTGTTGCATAGTCGGCCAGTAGTAGCCTGCTCGAAGTGCCTTTCGTGCCAGTGATCGTCCGCCGGGATGTTGGGCGTTGATTCCTCGGTGTATTTCCCCCAATATGTCGGGAACTTTCTCTTCCTCAACGCATTTGAGTAATGGGATGGAAAACCCCCTACGGTAGAGTTTCCCTTCGAGGAGAACGTACGAGCATGCTCTTTGTTTGGTGGTGGCCGCCTCTTTAGGGTCGGCGGGGAGCTCGCCCCTCGTGAGGTAATTATAGATGGGCGTCATCCAACAATGAGTATCCCCGATCACGTTGACCTCAAGTGGAAGAGGTGGTTTTTCGATACTAGGTCGAGGAAGGATTTCTTGGATTACTGATTTGTTTCCGCCCTTCTTTCTCGTGCTAGCTAGCTTTGATAAGATGTCGGCCCACGTGTTGTGCTCGCGAGGTACGTGTTGCACTTCCCACTTCTCTAATTTTGCGAGTCTTTCTTTGACCAAAGCTAAGTACTCGACAAGGTTGTCGTTCTTGGTCTGGTACTCTCCTCGTACTTGTGATGCCACGAGCTGGGAGTCTGTCGATATTTTTACCTCCTTTGCTCCTAGGTCTTCGGCCAATCTCAGACCGGCGATGGAAGCCTCATATTCGGCTTAGTTGTTTGATGTCGGGAAAGCCAGTGCTAGTGAGACCTCGATCATGATCCCATCCTCATTCTCGAGGATGATTCCGGCTCCGCTGCTCGTCGTACTGGAGGCGTCGTCGACGAAGATCGTCCATTTATGGGCGCCGTCCGTCGGTGTCGGGCTGTGGGTCATTTCCGCGACAAAGTCGGCCAGTGCTTGAGCTTTTAGGGCCTTCCTGTTCTCATATTGTATATCGAATTCGGAGAGTTCCAGCGACCATTTTAGCATTCTGTCGGCCATATCTGGTCGCCCGAGGAGTTGTTTGATTGGCTGGTCAGTTCTCACTTTGACCGTATGGGCGAGGAAGTAGTGGCGTAGCCTCCTTGCCGCATTTATGAGAGCCAGGGCGACCTTTTCAATTTGTTGGTATCTGATTTCGGGGCCTTGGAGCGCTTTGCTCGTGAAATAGATGGGTTTTTTTCCTTCGTCAGTTTCCCTTATTAGGACGGCACTGACGGCTTCGGTTGCCACGGACAGATACAGGTATAAGGTCTCTCTTTCCAATGGTCGTGATAAGACTGGGGGCTCAGAGAGGACCTTCTTCAAGTGGAGTAGTTCCCGTTCACATTCGTCGGTCCATTCGAAGCTGGCCTCCTTACGAAGGAGTCTGAAGAAAGGCAGCGCATGCTGGGCAGATTTGGCGATGAAACGGGAGAGAGAGGCGAGCACCCCATTTAGGGATTGGATTGATTTCTTGGTCTTCGGAGTTGGAAATTCCGAGAATGCTCGGCATTTGTCGGGGTTGGCCTCGATTTCCCTCTCGGTGAGGTAGAAACCCAGGAATTTTCCTGCCCGGACGCCGAACGTGCATTTTTCAGGGTTAAACCTCATTTTGCACTGTCTCGCCTGCTCGAAGACTTTGTAGAGGTGTCGAGCATGGTCGACCTCCTCGTGTGACTTGATGATCATGTCGTCCATGTATACCTCGAGCATATCCCCTATCTCTCCCCTGAAGACTTTGTTCATCATGCGCTGGTATGTGGCCCCGGCGTTCTTGAGTCCGAAAGGCATTACGTTGTAGTAGTAATTGCCGGTCGGGGTCATGAACGCCGTGTGTCTCTTGTCTGTGTCCGACATAGGGATTTGATTATATCCGTTATATGCATCCATGAAGGACAAGAGTCTGAACCCTGCATAATTATCAACGAGTTTATCTATGTTAGGGAGAGGGAAAGCATCTTTGGGGCAAGCCCTATTAAGATCAGTATAATCAACACACATGCGCCATTTTCCATTATTTTTCTTAACGAGGACTACATTAGAGAGTCAGGTTGTGTATTGGGCTTCAGAAATAAAATTTGCCTCTAAGAGGTCTTTTACAGCTCGCTCGGCAGCCTCCGCTTTCTCGGGGGACTGCTTGCGCATACGTTGTGCTATGGGTTTGACTGCTCGATCCAGAGCTAGTTGGTGGCACGCGACCTCAGGATCTAGGTCGGGCATTTCTGCGGCGTTCCATGCAAAGAGGTTGGAGTTCTCCTTGAGGCACGTCGCGAGCTGCTCCCTTGTTTCCTCGGGCAATCCTTTGCTTATCCTTACTGTTCTTCCAGGGTCGTCGCCCAGAGGGATGAGCTCGAACTCTCCGTCTGGGATTGGCCGGAACGGATGTTCGGGAGTCCGTTCCTCGGTGGGCTTCCATTCTTCAGTTTCGTCCTGGCCAATGCGGCAATCGAGGTCGATGGCGTTGATTCCCTGGAGGGGAGGATCTTCGGTCTTGGGTTTTTTGTTGCTCTTTGTATTGACCGTAGCCTATCCTTTTACCGCAGCGTCATAACACCGTCGGGCAGCCTCGATGTCGCCGTGGACGGTGACTACGCGGCCTAGTTTGGTGTAGTACTTCATCTTCAGATGGACGGTAGACGGGACCGCGGTCAGTTCGGCTAATGTCGGGCGGCCGAGGATGCAATTATAGAGAGAAGGACATTCTATGACCAGGAATTGAATTTTGATTTCTCTGGCCGTCTCCTGCTCTCCGAAGGTGACGATGAGCTCGACGTATCCCCACGGTTTTGTCGTGGCTCCGTTGAATCCTTGGAGATCGGATCCGACGTAGTGAGATAGGTTGGTTTTGTCTAATTTCAGAGTCTTGAAAAGGTGGACGTACATGATGTCCACTGAGCTGCCTTGATCGACCAGAATGCGTCTGACGTTGAACTGGGCCATCTTGGCTCTAATCAATAGTGGGATGCCCAAATTTGGGGAGCCGCCCGGAAGCGCTTCCAAAAAGAAGGATATTGGGTTGGATTTGCCCCGGTATTTTGTTAGCGTTGCCTTTTGCTCGGGTGCGGTCAGAAGTAGCTTGTCGAACTTGCGTTTTACTGAAAGGGCTACGGCCTCGCCGTTCATCCCTCCGCCCGATATGACAAGGGCGGTCGGGAAGTCTTCCCAGGGGCTGAGGGCAGCGATCCAGCCTTCGGGCAGTGTCTCGGGGAAGCTAAAATCCTCTGGACGTGATACGCAGAGGGCCACTTGATAAGGAGAGTCGTCAGGGGGGTGTATCCTCCTGAGGCCTCTTCTTCTCCGGCTCTTCGTGCTTGGACGTTTCGTTCCTCCTAGTGTACTGCTTAAGATGCTCTTCTTGGATTAAGATCTCTATTGCATCTTTTAGGTGAACGCAGTCTTCGGTCACATGCCTGTGGCTCCTGTGGAACCTGTAGTATTTGGATTTGTCGGTGTGAGGCTTGGGTGCGGATGGTTTTGGGAACCTCACTCTGCCCTGTTTGAACTCGGAGTTGATAAATTCGGCGAGGATGCGCTCGCGGGGAACTGTTAGTAAAGTATACTCGTTGTATCGGCCTGCGGGACCTCTTCCTTCTCGAGGTTCGCGGGGCTTCTCTTCCCTTCGCCTATCTCTGTTGCGACGGGGAATGTTTGAATCTTCACGCCTGGGGTGATCGGTACCCCCAGTATTACGGCCGCTACGAGCGTTGTGGGCCACCTGCTTTTCCTCGTATCTGATGTAGGCTTGGGCCTTATGTAGGAGTTCATTCAAGGTGCGGGGAGGCTCTATCCCAACGGCTCGACTGAGCTCGCTACCGGGCAAGAGTCCCCTCTCGAGGAGGTATTTCTTCATGTGTTCAGTGGTGTCCACCTCGACAGCCTCTTGGTTGAATCGTTCGATGTACGAGCGTAATGTTTCATTTTTCTTTTGTATTATGGCTTCAAGGGTCGCTTCCGTCTTGGGATGGCGTCGGGAGGTTGTGAAATGCCTCGTGAACATGGATCTCATAACTCTCCAGGATGTGATGGATTTTGGGGCCAAGCTTTTGTACCAGGCCATGGCCCCTTTCCTGAGGGTCGTCGAGAACAGCCTGCACTTGAGATGCCCGGTGATGTCATTGCGGTAGTCGAGCATTGCATTGACGTTGTCGACGTGATCGTCGGGGTCGGTGGTCCCGTCGTACACGGCCAGGTTAGGAGGTTTCTCCATGCCTTTGGGGAGCGGAGCTTCCCTTATTGCCCGTGATAGGGGGCAGTGCAGGTCTTCTTTGTCGCTCCTTGGTGGAGAGAGCTCGTTGCGGTCGGGGCTACGATCGCGCCTCGGTGAGGTTCCCGATCGACCGGTGTCACGGCGGGCGCGAGCCCTACTGACGTTGGGCTCTGGGGAGCGACGTCCTCGTTTCTTTATTGCTTCTGGACGTTGTTGTGTCCTCCTCTCTTGTTGAGGTTGGACCTCTTGTCGATCAGCTTCTAGGGCCATGATTCTCTCATGTTGCTGGTAGAGCATGGAGCTGGCCTGGTTGAGGGCGTTCACCATAGCAATCATGGTGACGTCTCCTTCGACGGGAATGGGGATGGGTTGAAACGCCTCAGTCCCCTGGTTTTGAACTTGAGGGGGATCCCTATTATTCTGGGGCTCAAGAGACGGGGTGGCCGGACGGCCATCTCGGGCGTCTGCCTCATAGTACTGCAGGCTGTCCTCCGTTGTGTAGTCGACGAGGGGACGGCTGCGCTCATTAAGTTGTTCTCCGGACATGCTGGAAGGACGGTGTTTGAGCTTTGATCTTCTGTTGTGGAAGAATGGGAAGCTAGTTTCCCACAGACGGCGCCACTGATCTCACCTGATCAGAAGGGCCTTCCAATGACTTGATGTAAGGTCCGGAGATTGAAATGAGAAAGGGGGGGTGTACCTGCAAAGCACTTCAATGCTTAAGTCAGAAGAGGTACAATATAGTATGGTTAATTCAAATGAGTGAGAATACCTGACCCTTTACTGAAAAAGGGTATTTATAATGTGCCCCCAGCGCTGGGCCAAGGTCCCTCAATGGGCTTAATCTAGCTAGGCCCATGGAGGAACTGCTAAGGGACACGTAAGAGGCGTGAAGACCTAGCTAAAAGATCTGCTCCTTGGTCCAACGGCCCCTATCTTTCAGGAGATTATAAAGGGCAGTTGGGTGACGTGGTAGGTGAGCTGGCAGACATTCTCTATGCCCGTCCTTAGTGTATGCCCGTCGCATAAGCAGACGGTTTGTCCAAAAGGTGCCTCTGCTCGAGCACATGGGCCCTTGCTCGACATGTTGGGCCGTGGCCCTATACATTCTTGTGGCCCAGTCCAGAACACTAACAATCTTAGCCTTTGGACTACTGTATGCTTGAGCATACTTCGATTACATCATACAGGATCAACATATGAACAGACTTTGACTTCATGCTAAATCTTTTGTCGAACCATGAAATTATCCTTGTAGACACTAGAGTTCAATCCAAATACCATAAATTTCCACCTTGGAACAAACTTTACACTAACAAGGGAACAAACTAGCTTTAATCATGCAGCTTTATCAACTGCGTATAGTGGAAAAACTTGCTACTTGGCAATGTCTTGGTGATCATATCCAGCTTCTTAGCCAAGATTTTTTCTTTACTCATCTTGAATGAATACAAAGCTTGCTCCAAGTAGAGACGATTGACCAACGACTTCATCATGTACAAACCTTCAAGTTTTCTCCACAAACAGGTTGTCGTCATATCCTTCGAGACCTATCGGAGAACCTTATCACCAAGGCTCAATATGATTGCATTGTGGGATTTTTGTTTCATCATTGTTTTCTCCTTCTCCTTTAGGGCAACATCCATCTTCTCTGATCATTTTAACGCTTCTAACAAACCTTGTTGAACCAGTAGGGCTTGCATCTTCAAGCACCACAAACTGAAATCATTCACACTAGTGAATTTCTCAATCTCATACTTTGTTGACAACATCTTCTACTCCACGCTCATCGCACCAGTTTGATATGAAACGATGTTGTCATAATAGAACAAAGTTATGATATAAAGATTGAGTTTCTTGAGCAAACACAAGAAATCCTATTTATGTTTATAAAAGAGAGAAGAATGAAGAAGAAGAATTAGTTAAAATTGTTTTACTATTCACTTTCTTAATAAGGGTTAAAAGATTACAAGTGAATAACAACAATTAACCTCTCTCAACAAACTGAGATAACTATTCTACTAATAGACTACTAAGCTAACTTAAACTATAAGCTAACTTAATAATTGGGCTTACAAGAAAGACTCAATTTGACATGCTAACAATCCTAGCATTTCGACTACTGTATGTTTGAGCATACTTTGACTAAACATACATGATCAACTTGTGAACATACTTCAACTTCATGCTAAACCTTTTGTCGAATCATGAAGCTACCCTTGTCGACATTAGAGTTCGATCCAAATACCACGTGTATCTTACGATTTGAACCATTACTTAGTAAGTTAAGTTTTCACTCATCTCCGAATAGATTGGAAGACAAGTTTTGAAACAATTATTCATTAGAACAAGTGTGTATAACTCACATATGAAATCTCGGTACCGTTGATAGAATTATCAATATGACACATTAAATAAGGCCTCGTGTCTCATATTCTTTTCATGAGAATTTAAGAGTCAAACGTGAATACTATGAAGTGACACCATTTTATTCTCATATAGGTAGACTATATTAGAAATGCACACATAATTACGAATTCCAAAAAACATATGTTATATGTTTATTAAGAGGAAAATCTCATCCTATCACACTTATTCTTATAGTCCAAGTACTTTTACCTATTGGGATGCATATATTGTCAAGTACTTCAATCACTCTAATATTATACTTTCATCATTGACCTCAAGTCTTAATGTTAATTAAGTGTGAGTTAAGTTTCCACTATATATGATTAATTAGATATGGACTTATTCCACATCCTAAATGATATTTTCATTGTCTTCAATTATATCAAATAAATCATATCCTTGTTAATAATTCTTTCGTCAAAGAATTGCAAGATTTTTCAAACTTTAATAAACTTTAAATATTCAATCTTTAAAATAGTCATGTCTATGATTATTGTATGTAATCTTGATAGTATTGACCAACTATCATAACCATGAAACTTTTGTCATATTAGTACAATCATCGATTACAAAATATATTTTCTATTCTTGATAGTTTTGACAAACTATCACAATGACACTTTTGTCATTTATTTTATACATAAAGTTTATGTCATTCTTCATTTTCTAATAAAATATTGGCAAAATACCATTTTTTATCCCTTAACTATATCCTTGGATTCAGTTTGGTCCCTTAATTTTTTTCGTGACATATTGGTCCCTTAACTCTTAAAACGTACCATGTTAGTCCATTTCGTATAATTAGCATGATATATGTTTAGAGTTAAGAGACCAATTTGACATGGAAAAAAATTAAGGGACCAAACTGAACTCAAGGGTATAGTTAAGGGACCAAAAAATGGTATTTTCCCTATTATATTTAATAACGTTTGTAATTTGAAGTCTTACTCCTGCTTGAATATATCAAATATACATTCAATGCATTAAATATGTATCACAAGATCCATGATCATAAATATTTGATAAGATTAACTACTATTTTATAAAGAGGTTTTAACATGTAAGTCTGACACGGTGCAAGCGTATAGCAATATCGAAGTAGTAAAAAGGGTTGTTGTGACACCCAAAATCCCCATAACAATTTTTATTTTTTTTTAATAAATATAAAACATGAATTAATGAATAATTTTTTCATGTGATCAAATAGAGAATCACATTAACATAAATAACATAAACCTTATCATAAATAAGTATTTGATGAAAACATAGAATCAAACATAACAATGTGAATATTATTAATCTTGGCCCCGATGTCACAATATCATAACCTTATTGCAACCAACATACAAGTTGAATTATAATTTTAGCAACAATAAACATAAATAAAACTAAAGAAGTGGTCTCCTACACCTTCTTGTATATCCTTACAGCAAGACGACTACTTCTCAATCTCGACCTGAGAATACTCTGCATATAGATCCACATTGGAGAATATAGAAACAGAGAGGTGAAAATACATTCTACAAAATACACGGTATAATAACAACAAATGGCAGTATAATCACATACATACAACATTTACACGATATTATGATATTTCATATAATCATGCAATGTTATGTTACATACACATGGATGTTTATGCAATGCACTTATCCTCTTCTCTAATGCATATGGTAACATCACTGAACTCAAATCTTTTTTTCACGAGTTCTAATATTTTAGGAGAGAATATTAGCTACGTCCCGCACTATAACACTCTCCTAGACGTTTGTAGACTCTACAGTGTCTAGGGTGACATGTGAGCTACTACACACTGCAACACCCTTCGGTAAACTCTACTTGTAAGAGTACATGCGAGCTACGACTATACCATGACACTCTCCTAGACGTATGTAGACAAGTAATGCATATGAGCACATGTGAGCCATGTTGTACTACATAATGTCTCTAGACGATACCTACTCCGATATAGTATGATGTGTGATGATCAGACAAACAAAAATTCCATAAGAACATCCAAACCATATTTGAAACACATTAACCTTGATTACCACATTAGAATTTACACAAGGTTTATCTCACATTTAATTCAAATGCCACATTATGGCTCCACATTGGTTCTTATTGAACCTTCAACATTATTGCCACGTTATGGATTTACATTGATTCTTATCTAACCTTCAAAGTAATCGCCGCATTAGGGATTCACAAGGATTTTATCAAATTTTGGAGTCATGTCCTAAGATTATTCTCACAATCATTAATCATTCACATCATGATTTGTAACAAGTATTTTATCAAAACATTAGACTCATGTGTGAAGAAGATGTTCTTCATATATCTTAGCTTAGTTTTGATGAAGACAAAAGCTTATCATAGAAGAAAGATCAAAGAAGAAAAATACTGAAATCAAGTATCAAGATGGCATAAGATTTGGAAATCAAAGGATTAAATCATGAAGAGTAAGATAAAATAACAATTCATATGTATATAAGCTTTCAGTGCTCAATATCTTTTAATCAAAACCATTCTATGTTTATTAAACATTCATGTATGATTTCCATTCAAATCAAGACTTTTAAAAGGCAAAATTTCAAGTTTTTTTTAACAATCGACTGTACATTGGACCAATTGATTGTCATGAATCCCTTGTAAAAGAAAATTTTGAGATTTTGAACAGGTACAATTGATTGTCCTCCAATGACAATCAATTATCATGTGTAAAATTTTGAATATTTTTTAACGCTTAACTAGCAAAAATTGATTGTCATGTTATGACAATGGATAGTTTTTGAAAAATCTGAATCATTGCAATACCTCTTCACTGAACATGTTCATGAAAACTTTTCACAAATCTTTGCAATTAATCATAGACATTTTTCAAACATTCCTACTCATTCAAGAGACACCTTGCGATGTATTTAAAGCAAGATTTTTTAGATTTCAAATTACCTCTTCCTATCTTATTTTTCATACAATTCATCTATTGTTTCTATGTACTCATAACTTTTTGACATAAATTTTGTGTGCATAAATTTTATACATGAATTAAAAGTCTTAAACATATCAAACATTTAAGAGTTAAAAGTCTTATATATATATATATATATATATATATATATATATATATATATATATATATATATATATATATATATATATATATTCTTGAATTATATTCAAGTGGAAGATAAGATCAAAAAAATTATATCTTGGAACTCAAACCAAGTTGAAAAGATTATTCAAATTTGTATTCATAATTTCTATTGATCACCAAGTGTGTGGTGACATTTCTTTATAATATAAAGTTGTGTGTTTACTAAAGTATTGTAAACAAAAAGTGATATGATTTCTTGTTTATGTGATAACCATCATAATGTTGGTGATTATTGGAAAATGTCCTTTAAATTAGTTTGATTCAAAGTCCACCATAGGTTTGGTGTTTGAGTTAGAAAATTAAAAGAGTCTTAGTGTGAGGCTATAACATTTTCTAACATAGTGAAATCTCTCACGGATGTGAGGGGACTAGTGTAAACACCCCAAATTTGCCCTCACCCATTCACACCATGGCTTGTGATCTCCTCATATGCATAAACTCAATCATAGCATCTCATATCACATTTTTGATTCACTGCATAGATTCAAAGTCATCTGCATCTAGGGTTTGTGATCTGAGCAATCCAAGAGCTTCTTGAGCCACTCCAAAGGCCATCAATCACTTCAAAGGGGTCTATGTATGTTCAAGAATCATATTATATCCTCTCAAAGTCAAGAATGTCAAAGAATCACAAGAATTGAGAATGGCATGGAAGTAGAGCCAGGTTTGACTGCACAGATGACCTAGAATTAGGGTTTTGGTTTCAGAGGCCATAACTCCAAATTTTTTGGTCATTCTTGTTTCTATTGGTCTCTATATGGTATAAGGAGTATGCATATCAATTTTCATGAAGAAATTCCATGGGGAAGTCATCTGATCAAGGGTTGACTTTCTAAGCAAGTCAGTGCAAAATCAGGGTATCTGAGGCCCCCAATGACCTAACCAAAGGGTGTTCTTCATCATTTTGATTGTGTATGATCTTTATTTGATCATAGAAGATGTTGGAAGTTCACAAAATTGGAGAATTTCAAGTCTTTTGCAAAGTTGACTTTTTGAGAAAGTTGACTTTTAATGAAATTGCCATTTTGGGAAACTTTTTCAACCCTTGCTTTTTGATTCAAAAATGATTCAAATGAAAAAACTTTGGTCATGAAAGTTGTAGAATGGATCATTCCCTTTTCAAAAAGTACAAGAACATGACCTAATTCATTTTGGATCAAAAGTTATGGCTTGTCAAAGTTGGCTAAAATCACAAAATTTGAAGTTTTCTACCAAAGAGACATTTTGCAAAATGGTTTGTTCAAGTGTTCTAAAGGCCTCAAATGTGTATCATTTCTTCACAACATGATCATATGGCATCTAAAATTCAGAATGGGCCAAAGGATCACTCATTTTCATGACTTATGGAGCAAGATTTCTCAAAGGAAACAAAAGTGAAGCAAGTTGCAAAAACTCACTCAAGTGTGAATCCACTTGCTTGCTGACTCCACAAACAATCCTATGGCTCTCCACACATCTTGCTGCGCAGGACACCCCATCTGTCCTTGGCTAGCTAGTAGCCCATGCCTCTCTTACACAAACTTGACATTTTGGCAACTTGAGCCATACCAATCACAAAATCATACATCAACTCATCTGACCAATCCCATTTGTTTATACAAACCAAAAGCAAGCCAAAGCACATACACACAAGCCTGAAAGCTCCAAGAACACAACTCTCTCATTTTTCACCCCATTTGCAAAAGCTTTCGAAACACTCTCCACAAGCTGCAAACACACAAACCAACTTCACAAATCAACTCAGCATACCTCACTGGTCACAAACCACCCATCACCATAGCCTGAAACCCTCAGAAACCAAAATACGACTTCTGCCCCTCTTTGAGCAGAACTTCAGCCATCTCTCAAACCAGCCATCCTCAAAGCTTTCTAAGCTTCATTTCATCATCAGGGGGTTCAAAGGAGTGGACTTGCAGCAAAGGAAAGGCCAGGAAGCTCAGGACCAGAGGTCTTCATCTCAGGTAGCCATCTCAAACTTTTTTTCCAGAAACTCCATTTTAAGTTCCTAAATGTTTCTATGCACTCCCCTGATCATGGGGATATGATTATTTTTGAAAATGGTTGAGAAACCAGGATGTATGATTGCTCTGAAACTTTCTGACCTAAAATTTGTTTGTTTCGATTCATGTTGTTCTTGAGTGATAAATGATTTTTGAGGTTTGATTCGTGTTTAGAATGGTTTAAGGTTTGATTCTGGAGCTTTAGGGGGTTTGGGGGGAAGTTTTGAGGAAGTTAGCAATTTTCAGGTGGGGGTCTGGCCGGAGAAGACGACCGGAAGTCTTCTCCGGCCACCTGAAACTCATTAGGGCTAATCTGTGTAATTAAATGAAGTTTGAATTTGGTGCGTAGGATAGGCTGACTTTGTTTGACCCGCGCGCAAATGAACGTCCCAGATGCATTGATTAAACCCTAATCCAGTCATTTGTGTAATTAATCAGGATTAATTAAATTCAAATTTCAGAGTGAATCCCAGCCATTCAAACGCGTGCCAGTCAATTCCCGCGTGTCAAATTTAAATCCTGGCCACTGGATCAGCATACTTTTCATTTAATTCAATTTTATTTGCATTTAAATTCATTTGTTTTGTTCATTTTATTAAAAATAGTAAAAATCATTGAAAAATTCTGAAAATTTTTATTCAAGCTTTTATTAATTTTCAGAAACCAAAAACATTTTTATTTTTATTTTTTGCATTAAAAAATATTTTTAAATCATTTAAAAGTTTATTTTTAATTAGTTAATGAGAATTAATTAATTAAAAATACTTTTAGGTATTTAAAAATCACAAAAAAATTCATGAAACATTTAAAATCATTTAGAAACATTGTCCAACTCTCAAACCAAATTTCTTTTTTGATCTTGATGTCTTTTGACAATTTTTCATGGAATTAATTTCTTTTCAAGGCATTATTTTGATCCAATCTTCAAAAATTCATTTCTGCCTAGTCTTTAAGAGTTGGACATTGATTCTTCTTGCATTGCATCTTGTTTAGCATGTAGTTTAGATGATTAAATTGGCATGATTTGATCTTGCATTTTCAATTTATTTGACATTTTCCTTGACAAGGTACCTTAAAACCCTAACAATCTTAGGAAATTCATAACCCTCATTAGGTTAAGAGTTGGAACCCCTCCTTTGGGCAGTGAGTTTGTATAGGTTTAGGGTTCCTTTGAATGCATTTTCAATTTTTTATCATGGTGTTTGCTTCTGGTTTTGGTTTTTGTTTTGTGCATTGATCATAAACCCTAATTTGGGCTTTCATTTGCATCCATCTTCCATTTGCTTGCATACCATGACTTGCCATGACATTTTGTGCATTCATTTGATTCATATTACATCTTAAGACATATTAGAATCATGTTTGATCATTGCATCTTTCATTTGCCATGTTGTATGTCATTTGCATTTCATAACTTTTCATATATGTTCATGGTTCTAAGCATGCTTCTCTTGCATCCATATGTTTGTATGATCATTATAAGGCCTTGCCTCATGTTTGCATCATCTCTTAGCATCACTAACATCATACTCATGCTTCTGGTTTTGGTTTGCATCATCCCATTTCATCTCATTTTGCATTGCATTGTATTCCTTTCACTAACTTTTCAGGTGGTAAGTAACTTTGAGAAGTGAATTTGCCTTCACTTCTCACAAACTCTTTTCATCCCTCTTATGCATCATTGCTGCATTTTGTCTTGTGTTTGAGATTGAGCTTGTTCATTCTTATTCATCTCACTTTCTTTCTTCAAGTGACTTGTCTTCTTGAATGAAGCAAGTTACTTTGCTTCTCTTTGCTCCTTTCATCTGTTTCCTGGTGGTTCCTCTAAAGATCTTTCTTGTAAACCTCACAAACCTTAGGAACAACCAAGCATGTCAATAATTAGGGTTTTGATTAGTCCCCCACTTAGTTTTTACCTTTGTGTCTCATTGAGTCTTCTCTTCTCATCTCATAGTCAGGGACTAAATCCTAAAGGCTTTAAGGCTTTGTGATTAAGCTTATGCCTGCATCCTTCTATTAGGATGGAGTGTATAACTTTAATCCTAAGTGTTAAACCCTTAATGTGTTTATATCCTTTAATCAATTCACTTAATAATCATCAAGACATCAAGCTTGTAACTTGGGCCTTGCATTAGGGTTCTAATTCTTCCTTAATTGGTTAAGAAGGACTAACCCTAGTGTTAATGGACAAGTCCCCCTCAAGTTGTCTTACAAACCATAAAACTCACTTCTTCATCATATCATTAAATAAAATCCACTTAATAAAGGCTTTGTTTTGTCATGGGTTTAATCCCTAATCATGGTTTAAGTTGAGGAGTCTTCCTCAGCTTAAACATTCTCATCTATTATCCTTCTATTAGGATGGTGTAATGAGTCTATTTAATCCCTGATTATGGCTTAGTCTCATTACTTAACACTAAACAAAAACAACAAAAACATCTAAATAATCACAAGTAGGTTAATGATCTTAATCCTGCATCAAATGTGATTAAGTGTGAGAAGCTGACTTCACACTTAAGGTATTCTCATTACCCCTAATCAGAGGGAAGATGTGATGAGTTTACTAACCCATTGATTTAGGCTTAAGCTCATTAGTCTATGACAAACTTCAAAAAGCAATAAAAGACTGAAAACTCAAAAACAAACAATAATCGTCTCCTCCGGGATTCTTTTCTCATCTCATTCACTCACAAACGAGAACTCGCTTCTTCCGTCTAATGCAAGACAGTTTGCACCTGAGCCAGACAGGTCATACACTTGAGCATAGACAAGTAAGCAGTTCACAAGTCAATCTACCTTTCAGTCTCTTTGGGTCGAACTACGGTGTTCTGACTTCCTCATTGCACGAGAGGATACGTAGGCATAACTTAACTGTTATCGAACAAAAGTCTCTGTATATCCCCCCTCTTTCCAGTATCCTTTTCTTAGCCTCATTATCACGAGCCTTTCACTTTTGTTCTTACACTGACACTTCACTTATACACTTCACACTTCTCTTACACTGACACCTGTACATCCTTTTCCAGCTCTTTATACACAAATTGCACTGACACTACCCCTTTTAAACACAAATCTTTTAAGCGTGGATCCCGTCGAGTACGACGGACAATCTGGGTGCTAATACCTTCCCAGGTTGTAACCAACCCCCTTTATCAGTCTCTCTGGTTCGCAACCGTCTTATCCATATCTTTTCTTAGGTTTATGCAGCATTACCTTTCCTCCGGGATAAAAATGCCTAGCTGGCGACTCTTTTCTTTTCCTGTGAGTCCACTCCTGTGTGTTCTCACATTTCTCTTTCGCCGACCGTTCGCGTCTGTACCTTTATCTGGGTCATGTCCCATTTATCGGGAGCGACAGCTTGGCGACTCTGCTGGGGACCCTTATACTGTAACCAGGGCTTCTGGTTCTTTTTGTGGGTTCCTCCTAGCGCTTGTTTGATTTGTGTTTACCTGGGGTGTTATGTGTTATTAGTGTTAGTATAGTTGCTTTTATTTATTGCTTTATGTACAATTATTTATTGCTTTCTTTACAGCTTTATATACATCATACTGTCATACTGTTTTGGCTGGATCTGGTTTTGTTGCTTTGGTGGGTGGGTGTTCCATTGAGAGTTTAAGGTCCTATACCTGGGACCTGAGTGACACCTAGGCTAGAGTGGTTCATGTTCTTTCCCATTCCATTTCGGTTTGGTGCGGGAATATGAAACACAGTTCAGATATGGGTTTCTTCTTGAGAACTCTGTGCTACAGATCTCCTGTAGTGATAGGGCTATCTGGGAAGCCTGCTAAGTCTGGATGACCTTTATTATTGACCTTCAGAAACTGAGGTGAATTAGAGGAGGATCTTTTATGGTTATTGTAAACACTGTACCTCCGGGTTAGAAGTGTTTACACTTCTCATAACTGATCCAAGTCTGAGGATCCTTGTTTTAGAACATCACCTGTGAGGGGGTTGGGTTGTTTACAGGTTTGCAGGTACCCTTGACCTCAACATACCCTGTTACTTTGATTTGATTAAGAGTACTCCATTTTGGGACAGTTCTTGTGATTTTAACCCTGGACATGTGACTCTTTATTTGAGTCCCCCACCTTGGTTACTGGACTTATGAACCTCCATCTGGACTTCTTAGACATACATGGACTTATACCAAGGCAGTAATCAGATCCAGCTTGATCACAAACCCTTTGCATATCATTTGCATACATCATTGCATCATTTAACATATGTTTATTTGTTTTTCAGGGTATCCATATCACACTTGGCTTGGTTTTGACCCCTTCATCTGCATAGACCTGTGTTCATCAGCTTTTTGTTTCAGTTATCTTCACCAGCTACCCTGCTTCAGTCACCTGCATCATCAGCATCAGCCTGTCAGTGGCTTATCTCCAGTGTTAGTCATCATCATCAGCATCAGTCTCAGCTCTTCACCAGCAGGCATGGCACCCAAGAAGAGCAATATCTCCTACCATTTCTTTGAGCCTGAGCTGATTGGCATCAGGAAGATCCAGGCCCTGATTACTCCAGACCATATACCACTATTCAGAGAACATTATGGAGGCATCCTTGATGTGGTTATGGATTTGGACCCTTCCCAGAGGAGTTTGATTCATACTTGCCTGCAATTCTATGATCCCCCTCTGAGGTGTTTTACCTTCCAGAATTTTCAGTTAGGGCCCTTGTTGGAAGAATATTCATCACTGATTGGTGTACCTATCAGGGGTGGACTCCCCTTCAACCCTGAGATGGCTTTTCCCAGTAATGAAGAGTTGGCAAAGGCATTGTATCTGGAACCAGTTCTGATTGAGCAAAACATGACAGCAAAGGCTGGAATCTCTGGTCTACACTTGGATTTCTTGACCTCTCAGGCTATTCTGAAGGCCTCCTTGGGAGAGTGGAAGGCAGTCTGTGCATTATTAGCCCTCAGCATATATGGGGTTATGTTATTTGCAGATGAGCCTAAGTTTATTAGCAAGAATGCAATCCATCTTTTCATCCCGAGGAACCCAGTACCCACCTTACTGGGAGATTTCTACTACTCTGTTCACCAAAGGAATGAAAAGCAAAGAGGAAGGTTGGTGAGATGCTGTGCTCCTTTGTTCCATACCTGGCTGCTCAAACACTTGCCCAAAACTGATGCATTCTTGAACCCCCACCAACAGAAGAATTGGGCTAGGAGACTTGTTGCTTTAACCTCAGATGATATCAGGTGGTGCACTCAGAGCACCAAGGGCAGGGACATCATTACTAGTTATGGGCAGTTCCCCAATGTGCCTCTGATAGGAGTGAAGGGTTGCATTAACTACAACCCTCTGCTATTTAAAAGACAACTGGGCTATGCATTTGTCCACCCTCCTAGAGTACAAGATCTAGCTGAGACCCTTTATTGTGAGGTCAAGCCTAATCTGGCCATTGTCAGGCAAGCATCCTGGGCTTGGGACAATGTCCAGACTAAAGGAATGGCCATTCTTGGGAGATGCAACAATGTGGCCTCAGCTCAGTATTATGAGTGGTCTCATGCCAGGGCTCAAATTTCTGGGATGCCCTTCACCATTGAGGATGCACCTGGGCCATCCACAGCACCACCTCCAGCCACTGTCAGCCTGGAAGAGTTTGAAAAGCTAAAAGAGAGGAATGAGAATTTGTCTGAAGCCTTGAAGAGAACCCTCTGGGAGAGGAGTGATGGTCGTCTGGACATTGAAAGGTTAGAAAAGCTTAAGGTGGAGCATCTAGCCAGGATTGAAAAGTCAGAGGACTACATCAAGAAGTCAAGGGCTGGAGAACAGATCTTGAAGAATGCCTGTAAAGAGGCCCAGTATCAAAAGGCTAGGACTGATCTCTATCTGAAAGAGAGCCAGGCTAGGTGGGTCAGGATCACTGAAGCTCGCACTCAGGAGGATAAGAGAACTCAGGATAAGATTGAGCAGTTGGAGGCTAATGCAAAGGAGCAACAGGAAGCCCTGCTAGCAGCCCAGAAGGAGATCTCAGAATTGAAGCTCAGGGCTGGTGTGAAGAGGTCCAAGGACCAAAGCAGACACAAGAAGCTAACCACTGCTATCACCACCAGGAATCTTCTTATCAGGAACCTCACAGAACATCCAGCTGACCCTGTGACTGAGGCACTTTTGAAGGAAGTCCAGGAGGATGAGTTTGGTCTTGGTGTCTGACTTTTGCTTGTTGTTGTTTTCATTTCATGTACTTTTCTTTTATGTTGTATTTTGACCCCTCAGAGGGCATGTATTGTAAAAAACAAACTATGTATGATTAACCATTTGTAATATATTCATTAGTTTGTTTCATCTGAGTTCTTTTTCTTAAGCAACATCAAGAGCATCTTCTTCAGGGGTCTGGAAAGGTCAAAACCAAATGCCAAGCCGGATACCTTGGAAACAAATAAGCATACTGCATTGCATACTAACTTTTGTTTTATTTTGTAGGTTTTGTTTTGTTGTTACTAACTCTGTTGTGATTCAGGAACTATTGCTCGACGACGGGTGTTCCCACTCAACCGTCCACACAGATATCCCACTCGCAACAACCTTCCGGGTATACAAATGGACCAAGTACAGCAGGACCTTACAGAGGTCAGGACTCAAATGGCCAATGAGAGACTGGAAATGAGAAATCAGATGACCCAGTTTATGGAGGTGATGAATGGATTGGCACAGAGCCAAGAGAGATTAAGGGCATTAGTAGAAAGGCAGAACCAGGAGGAACCCCCTCTAGGGACTGGGGGAACAAGCAACAATGAGAGGGTTCAGCCTCATGTTAATCCTCCTGTGTATGGGCCTCACCTTCATCCAGAGATCAACATCCCTGCTAATGTGCAAGGGAATGCCACTGCAGGCAGAGTATTACAAGAAGACCCCCAGGAAGATCAATTCACTGTGATGGGAGCTGGGGATGAAGCCTATGACAGAAGGCTAGATGAAATTGCTGAGAAACTGAGATCTCTGGAGTCTCAGAATTCCTTGGGCTTTGATGTTATGGACATGGGTCTAGTGGACGGGGTAAGGATTCCCCATAAGTTTAAACCTCCGTGCTTCGAGAAGTACAACGGAACTTCCTGTCCCCGAACCCATTTACAATCTTTTCTGGGAAGGCTGAAGGCATATACCATGGATGAAAAGCTATGGATGTTTTATTTTGAAGATAGCTTAACAGGAGCTTCAAGGGAATGGTACTCTCACTTGACTAGAGCAACCATCAGATGCTGGAAGGACCTAGCTGAGGCCTTTATCAGACAATACCAGTACAACTTGGATATGGCTCCTAACAGGACCCTCCTGATGGGAATGTCTCAATCATCTAGGGAGAGCTTCCGGGAATACGCCCAGAGGTGGAGACAGCTTGCTGCTGCTGTCCAGCCACCCATGTCGGAAAGGGAAATGGCCGACATGTTTATGAACACCCTTCAAGGAACATATATTGACAGGCTAGCTTCCTTTTCTTCCACCAGCTTCGCTGACGTAGTCATAGCTGGAGAAAGGATTGAAAGCCTATTAAAGATGGGCAAAATTTCTGACAATGGTGCAAGCTCGTCCAGCAACCCCAGAAAACCTTTTGTAGGTCCAAGAAGAACCGGTGAGACTAATGCTATTCAGGCCAGCAGGGGCAGACCATAATATGTTCATAGGTCAGTGGCAACAGTCACCATTCCCACTCCAATCCCTCAGCAACCAGCATATCAACAACAGCAACAACCCCATTACCAGCAACAAACTCAGTATCCTCCTCAAAGAAACTACAACAGCAACAACAACAACAATCAGCAAAGACCATTTCAACATAGACCATCTCAGGCCAATAGGGTGATTGATCCAATCCCTATGCCTTATGCCGCTCTACTGCCACAGCTCCTGAAGCTCAACCTGGTTGAGTTAAGGATGTTGGCACCACCAGATCCTTCCAGTCTGCCAAGAAATTATGACGCCAACGCCAGATGTGCTTTTCACTCCAATGCACCTGGCCATAGTACAGAGAAGTGCAGAGCTTTACAGATGAAAGTGCAAGACTTGGTAGATTCTAAAGCTCTAAACTTTGCACCCCCGCCAAATGTCAACAAGAACCACATGCCTCACCATGGAGGACCCAGAATCAATGCTATTGAGGAAGATAAGCCGTCTTTCTTAATAACCAGTGTTGGACAGATCCGGACACCCCTGGTAGAGATTAAAGCTCAACTTCTTGAATGCCAGATATTCCCTGGGTGTGAGCTCGGGTGCGGTTATTGCAACATTTCGGTAAATGGATGTGATGACTTGAGAAGCGGCATAGACAGTCTTATTCAGAATGGTCTACTTCAAATCACAACATCAATACCTTCAAATCCAGCAAACTCTCTGACAACAGTTCCTGAGTCTCCTACAACTGCAACAGCAATTATTCCAAACAATTCTTCAGTTTCATCAACAAATGCTTCATCTATCACTTCAACGAACCAGATATCAACAAACACTCCTTCTACAACATCAGCACCCCTTTATTCAGAATCTCCTTCTACAACACCAGCAAATATCTCAGCAGTCACTATCTATTATGATCCGTCAAGTATTCCTCCGAGCAACAATTTTCAACAACAAACAATGGCACCTCTTACCAGGTCACCGGTTACCATCTACTACGATCCACATACTATTTCAACACCCTCCTCTGCTGCAGTCAGCCCGGTTACCATCACGGTACCTGG
Source organism: Lathyrus aphaca (assembly GCA_963966055.1). NCBI lineage: Eukaryota > Viridiplantae > Streptophyta > Magnoliopsida > Fabales > Fabaceae > Lathyrus > Lathyrus aphaca. The sequence goes on along the minus strand of OZ014523.1, from coordinate 520,527,439 downwards.
GCCTGTTCCATATGAAAGCAGTAATGCCATCCCTTGGCATTACGGCTCTGACCTTTACTGCAATGGGGAGAGAATCACTCTTGACTCTTCAACATCTTCTCCACAGATTGATAATGTCGGGGGAGGCGGAGGCTTCACCAGAAGCGGATGCCTTTTTGCCTCGCAATCACAAAGACCTAATGCTGAAGCTGAAGCTGCCGCCAAAGCAAAGGGAAAAAGTGTAATAGTTGAAGAGCCCATTCTCAAAGAAACACAGAAGACATCTTTTGAACAAGATGTAGACGAGTTTATGAGAATTATCAAGAGGAGTGATTACAAAGTGGTGGATCAGCTTCACCAAACTCCCTCAAAAATCTCCATTTTATCCCTGTTGATGTGTTCCGAAGCTCACCGGAATGCATTACTAAAAGTCTTGCACGCAACATATGTGCCAGAGGAGATCACCATTAATCAGTTGGAGACCGTGGTAGCAAATGTCAATACCAGCCATGGATTGGGTTTTACCAATGCTGATTTAACAACTGAGGGTTGTAATCACAACAAGGCTTTACACATCACTCTTGAATGCAAGGGTGTTGTTCTATCACATGTACTGGTAGACACTGGGTCCTCACTCAATGTCTTACCAAAGAAGGCCTTGGTGAAGCTGGAGTATGATGGCTTGGCATTGCGGCCAAGTAATTTGGTAGTAAGAGCATTTGACGGCTCTAAGAGATCAGTGCTAGGAGAGATTGATCTACCTGTGATGATTGGCCCACAGACGTTTAAAATAACCTTCTATGTGATGGACATTCAGCCGGCCTACAGCTGTTTGTTGGGTAGACCTTGGATTCATGCCGCTGGCGCAGTTACGTCTACCCTTCACCAGAAGTTAAAATTCGAGTGGGAGGGCCAGATCATCACCATCTGTGGTGAAGAGGATATTTTTGTTAGCCATCTGGCTACATACAAATACATTGAGATGGATGGAGAGATCCATGAAACCATGAGTCAGGGATTTGAGGCCCTAAACATTAATGAAGCATCTGCTGTACTTGGAACCTCCATGACATCTTACCAGCAAGCCAGGAAGGTTGTTGAAGAGGGGACTGCCCAAGGCTGGGGCAAGCTTTTGCCTGTGGAAAAGAAAGAAGACAGATTTGGGTTGTTTACAAACCAACTCAACAAGATCAATCAGAGGCTACTAAGAAGCCCAGTTTTGTTAGTGGGGGGATGCTCACCCCCGATGCTGTAAACAACTTGGAAGATGAGTCGGAAGATGAACGCAACCTGGAGAGCTGGATACGTCCAAGGATCCCGGGGAGCCGTATCTCAAACTGGTCTTCCCAGGAAATTATAAGGGTTACTCCTGTAGAGTAATTATTATTTCCTGTATATTTTAAGCATGCATCAAGTCTTTCATCTTGCCCAAGATGACAAGACTCATTTTGTAATCGGGCCATCTTGTAATTTTGTGCAAACAGATCAATCAATGAATATCGGACATCTTTTGCAAATGAGTCTTTTTCTTTTCTGCTCACTGTTTTTCATTTTTCTTTTTGTACAAAAATAAAATGGCAATGTTTTCAAAATGATAAACTTCATTTCACTTTTTCTAAACAAATATTAAAATCAATCACTAAAATGAACAATCTAAACCCTTGCAGAGAGTGCCTTCCAGACTGCACCGACAACAGCACAGCTATGACTTCGTATGACTTTGACAATCCAATCAATCAAGCTGATGAAGGGGTTGAAGAAGATTATGAGCTTCCTGAAGAGCTAGCCAGGTTGTTAAGGCAAGAGGAGAAGGTTATCACTCCTCATCAGGAGGAGGTTGAAACAGTTAATCTTGGTACGGATGAAGACGTGAAAGAGGTTAAGATCGGGGCCTGTTTACAAGACTCAGTGAAAGAGCAACTGATTGATATGCTTCGGGAGTATGTGGATGTGTTTGCTTGGTCTTATCAGGACATGCCAGGGTTGGACACCGATATCGTCATGCACAAGCTGCCTTTGAGAGAAGACTGCCCGCCAGTAAAACAGAAGTTGTGCCGTACTCGCCCAGATATGGCAATGAAGATAAAAGAAGAGGTACAAAAGCAGTGGGACGCGGGGTTCCTTGCTGTAACTAGCTATCCACCGTGGGTTGCTAATATAGTACCTGTGCCTAAGAAAGACGGCAAAGTGAGGATGTGTGTTGACTACCAGGATCTGAACAGAGCCAGCCCGAAAGATGACTTCCCATTACCTCACATCGATGTATTGGTTGATAATACGGCTCAGTTCTCGGTGTTCTCCTTCATGGACGGATTTTCAGGATACAATCAGATCAAGATGTCACCTGAAGACATGGAGAAGACAACCTTCATCACACCCTGGGGCACTTTCTGTTATAAGGTGATGCCATTCGGACTGAAGAATGCTGGTGCGACATATCAACGGGCTATGGTAACGTTGTTCCACGACATGATCCATAAAGAAATTGAATGTTATGTGGATGACATGATTGCCAAGTCCCTCACAGAAGAAGACCACCTGGTGAATCTGCTGAAGCTATTCAAGCGTCTGAGGAAGTACCAATTGAAGTTGAACCCCAACAAATGCACATTCGGGGTGCGCTCTGGTAAGCTGCTGGGTTTTATTGTAAGCGAGAAAGGGATTGAAGTTGACCCTGATAAAGTCAAAGCCATTCAAGAAATGCCTGCACCAAAGTCAGAAAAAGAAGTTCGAGGGTTTCTAGGTAGATTGAACTACATCTCAAGGTTCATATCTCACCTTACAGCAACCTGTGAACCTTTGTTCAAACTGTTAAGAAAAGAACAGACGGTCAGGTGGAACGAAGACTGCCAAAGGGCTTTTGACAAGATCAAGGAGTACTTGCAAGAACCTCCGATCCTTATGCCTCCAGTTGAAAGAAGGCCTTTGATAATGTACTTGACAGTATTAGAAGAGTCAATGGGGTGTGTGTTGGGCCAGCATGACGAGTCTGGTCGAAAAGAGTATGCAATTTACTACTTGAGCAAAAAGTTTACCGACTGTGAACAACGTTATTCACTGCTCGAGAAAACTTGCTGTGCTTTAGCGTGGGCTGCTCGCCGACTGAGACAGTATATGTTGACCCACACCATTTTGTTGATATCAAAGATGGACCCAGTTAAGTATATTTTCGAGAAGCCAGCTCTTACCGGACGGGTTGCGAGATGGCAAATGATCCTCACGGAATATGACATCCAGTACACATCTCAGAAAGCCATCAAGGGCAGTGTATTGTCGGATTATCTTGCTGAGCAACCTATTGATGACTACCAGCCTATGAGATTTGACTTCCCTGATGAAGACATCATGTTCATAAAAGCAAAAGATCATGAAGAGCCTATTCACACTGAAGGGCCTGACCCGGAAGAAGAATGGACTATGATGTTTGATGGGGCTGTTAACATGAATGGTCGTGGTGTTGGTGCAGTACTCATTACACCAAAAGGAGTTCACATGCCTTTCTCGGCAAAACTCACCTTCAACTGCACTAACAACGAAGCTGAATACGAAGCTTGAATTATGGGTCTTGAGGAAGCCATTGACCTCAGGATCAAAACATTGACTGTATTCGGAGATTCAGCTCTGGTAGTTAATCAAACCAACGGCAAATGGTATACCCACCAGGATCATCTGATACCTTACAGGGATTATACAAGGAGGTTATTGACTTTCTTTACAACGGTCAAGCTTGAGTATATCCCTCGAGATGAAAATCAGTTTGCAGATGCTCTAGCTACCATTTCATCCATGATCAAAGTTCAAACTGCCAACTTTGTACCTCGGATTTCAGTGTCCAGACTCGACAGACCAGCATATGTATTTACAGCAGACGTTGTCAAAGATGATAAGCCTTGGTTCCATGACATTAAGTGCTTCTTGGAGGATCAAACATACCCACCTGGGGCATCTTCCAATGATAAGAAGACTTTAAGAAGGCTTGCTGGTAGTTTCTTTCTGAACACTGATGGTTCCCTGTACAAGAGAAACTTTGATATGGTACTCCTCAGATGCGTTGATAAAACAGAAGCAGACTTGTTGATGCACGAGGTGCACGAAGGGTCCTTTGGTACCCATGCAGGAGGACATGCCATGGCTAAAAAGTTGTTAAGATCGGGCTATTACTGGATCACAATGGATGCCGACTGTTGTGCATATGCCAGAAAATGCCATAAATGCCAGATCTATGCGGATAAGGTGCATGTGCCTCCCAACCCTCTGAACGTGATGTCTTTACCCTGGCCCTTCGCCATGTGGGGCATTGATATGATTGGCAAGATTGAACTGACTGCTTCGAACGGCCACAGATTCATTTTAGTTGCCATTGACTATTTTACTAAGTGGGTTGAGGCAGCTTCCTATACAAATGTTACAAGGCAAGTGGTAGCCCGATTTCTGAAGAGAGACATCATCTGTCGGTACGGAGTGCCCGAGCGAATCATTACTGATAATGGTTCTAACTTGAACAACAAAATGATGGCAGAGTTGTGCCGGGACTTCAAGATCCAACACCACAATTCTTCTCCTTACCGACCAAAGATGAATGGCGCTGTTGAGGCAGCTAATAAGAATATCAAGAAGATTGTGCAGAAGATGGTAGTCACCTACAAAGACTGGCATGAGATGCTACCGTTTGCCTTGCATGGGTACCGCACATCAATCAGAACATCTACTGGGGCAACACCGTATCAGCTTGTGTATGGTATGGAAGCAGTCCTACCTGTTGAAGTTGAATTACCCTCCCTACGGGTACTGATGGATGTTAAGCTGAGCGAAGCAGAATGGGTCCGATCCCGATACGAACAACTGAGTCTGATTGAAGAGAAGAGATTGGCTGCAATCTGTCATGGGCAGTTGTATCAGAAAAGAATGAAGAAAGCCTTCGATCAGAAAGTCAGGCTCCGAGAGTACCAAGTAGGAGATCTTGTACTGAAAAGACTCCTCCCTCCTCATACAGACCACAGGGGCAAATGGACTCCGAAATATGAAGGACCATTCGTAGTAAAGAAAGTTTTCTCTGGTGGAGCACTGATGCTCGGCACCATGGATGGTGAAGACTTCCCGTCCCCTGTAAATTCAGATGCAGTTAAAAAATACTTCGCATAAAATGACCCGCTGGACATAAAAACAGAATGAAAGTCCAGGCAAAAATAGGGCATCCCGGCGAGTCAAAAACAGAATAAAAGACTCGGGCAAAAATAAGGGAAAATAAACAAAAAATGTACACCCGCTGGGTTGAAAAGCCACATTGGACAACTCAGGCAAAAATGGGTATCCCGATGGATTGAAAACCCGAAAGGGCGATCCATGCAAAATAAGGGAATAAGCGAATGACTGCACTCTGAATTCGTCTGTATCACTTACAACTTGGTAGACCTCGAAAGGATCGAGCCTCTTTCAGAATCAGCCTTCTTCAGAAAGCAAGACGAGAAGAGCGTCAAATGTCATACGAGTCATAGCAAGAGGGAAGCTCCTTGAAGCGTCGTCAACATTGCCAACATTTTTGTTTCTCAATTCGTAACAATCTCCTCATTTTAGGAGATATGTTTCTTTGACTGTATCTTGCCAGTTCAGGGCATACGAATTAATAAAATCAGATTTCCAGTCATGTCTCGTCTCGTACATTTTATTTTTCATTTGCAAAATGTCCGATGTCTACAAGATACTGATTGCATAAACACAGATGTTTCTTTTCTAAAGAATGCGTGCTTGCAGGAAATATACTTACTCCCAGGCGTGTTTAAACTCCTATGATGGAATTCGGTAAGGGACACCTCGGGATTACTTGTGCGTTTCTCTATCTTTTCAGGATTGCAGGCATTCAAAGCACGACATGGGGCATGAAAACTTCATCCCAGCAAACTGACAAGTCAGCACTCACTCAGTCTTAGCACCCGAAGTGCTTTCTCCCCTGCTGAGTTGCCACTTGTTATTTCTCCCCAGCCGAGGTGCCAATCATTCTTCCTTTTCAGCCAAGTACAAAGGCCAGGAAACCACTTCCCCACAGAGTGTCAACCTCTACCCGGAAAAGCAACACACGAAAGAATCACAACAGAGTGACGAAAGCTTCTACAAACCCCAACTGGGTCCCTCCTCACCAAGAATGGGTCTATCAGTGACCTATTCCTCCAAGCAGATACATCTCAATGGTCTCATCCCCAGCTGGGATGTTCACTTTAGGCAGATCAGCCAGAGATCTTCGTGGCAACGGGATCCGAATCCCGGATCATTATCTTTTGCATAATCATGGCATTCGCATCATATTCACCCCCACAAAGCGTAGCATTCCGTCTAATACGGAGCATTACGGCAAAAATCAAACATATTGCATAATCATAAGTCATGGTCTGAATCAAACACTTGTGAATAATAACACTATACAGAATGCTCCCCAGATTCCCCAGTAAAGTCGCCCGAGCTTTTCTTTACAAACAAACACTTGTATACTACAGATACTTCTCGGCACCCGTCCGTGTCACATCCCCAGCAGAAAGCCAAAGCATCCCCTTTGCACTCACAGATACATATACATATATATAACTTTCTTGACACACGTCCGTGTCACTTTCCCCAGCACAGTTGCCTAAACACCTTGTATATCAGATACTTGTTTATACTATACTTTTCTCCATTTGACACTCGTCCGTGTCACCCTCCCCAGCAGTTTAGACACTCGACTATACACCACTCATACCTATTAATCCTGTTTTCACTCATATACAGATACTCGTTTGTACCTTGTACATATCACTCAAATCCCCGCAGATTCGACACTCGTCCGTGTTCTTTGTTAACCAGTTGGTACTCGTCCGTACCATCATCTCAGAACATGCGTCAAGCGTTTGTTTCTACCTGATACTCGTCCGTATCATAGTCTTAAGGATGCTCGTCCGCATCTTTAATCCATACACTGTGTCAAACACTCTTGTCTTTTTGAATTTAGACACTCGTCTGTGTCTACTTTCCCCCCAGAAGAGTCCTCTCAGAATCAACACTCGTCCGTGTTCCTTGTTAACCAGTTGATACTCGTCTGTATCATCATCTCTGAACATATGTCAGTATTTGTTTCTACCCGATACTCGTCCGTATCGTAGTCTTAGGGATGCTCGTCCGCATCTTTAATCTATACACAACGTCAAAACACTCATACCTTTTTATTTCTTGGATGTAGACACTCGTCCGTGTTTACTATTCCCCCAGTAGATAGCAAAGCAATTTTCTTTTTATCTGACATTCGTCCTATGTCATGATAAACCCCGAGAGCAGCCGTACCCTGCTAGGTGATCGTCCTTCACCTCTTGATGATCGTCCTTCATCATGCTCATCCGATGGCCGTCCCCGTCGTGGTCCTTTTTCCTTTTCCTGATGATCGTCCTTCATCATGCTCATCTGATGGTCGTCCCCATCGTTGACCTTTTCTATCCGGCATTCGTCCTATGTCGTGATATTTAGCAGCCATCCCCTACTAGGTGATCGTCCTTCACCTCTTATCCGATGGCCGTCCCCATCGTTGATCTTCTTTATCTGACATTCGTCCTATGTCACGATAAACCTTGAGAGCAGCCGTCCCCTGCTAGGTGATCGTCCTTCACCTCTTGATGATCGTCCTTCATCATGCTCGTCCGATGGCCGTCCCCATCGTTGACCTTTATCCGGCATTCGTCCTATGTCGCGATACTTTCGGCAGCCGTACCCTGCCAGGTGATCGTCCTTCACCTTAGATGACCGTCCCTCATCTTATCCTCCTCAGAGCAGCCGTCCCCTGCTAGGTGATCGTCCTTCACCTTTGATGACCGTCCCTCATCATTATTTTCATTTATTCTTTAACCCGATGGTCGTCCCTGTCGTGGTCCTTTTTCCTTTTCCTGATGATCGTCCTTCATCAGTTTAGCCCGATGGTTGTCCCCATCGTTGCTTACATTACTTTATGAACCTGATGGCCGTCCCCATCACTTTTTACATATTCACCAGAGAATCTTACAGCTTTACTTGATGGCCGTCCCCATCATAATCTCTTATATCCCCAGCATGTCGGCCGTCCCCGTCATTGCTTTATTTCCAGCATTCTCCCCAACATGTCGGCCGTCCCCATCATTGCTCTTTCCCCAGCAGTCGTCCTCTGCTCGACGGTCGTCCTCCGTCGCCCGCACTTTATATTATACTTTATTTCCCTTTTACAATCTATATCCCTTTTCTTCTTCATTCTGTGAGTGCAAATTTTGGACTGTCTTTGGTATTCAACCACAAGTTGTCCTGTTCGCCTGATAAGCCGTCGCTTACATCCTGCACAACTAACTCATGTTTGAATAGGGGAAGCTGTAAACACCCCAAATTTTCCCTCACCCATTCACACCATGGCTTGTGATCTCCTCATATGCATAAACTCAATCATAGCATCTCATATCACATTTTTGATTCACTGCATAGATTCAAAGTCATCTGCATCTAGGGTTTGTGATCTGAGCAATCCAAGAGCTTCTTGAGCCACTCCAAAGGCCATCAATCACTTAAAAGGGGTATATGTATGTTCAAGCATCATATTATATCCTCTCAAAGTCAAGAATGTCAAAGAATCACAAGAATTGAGAATGGCATGGAAGCAGAGCCAGGTTTGACTGCACAGATGACCTAGAATTAGGGTTTTGGTTTCAGAGGCCATAACTCCAAATTTTTTGGTCATTCTTGTTTCTATTGGTCTCTATATGGTATAAGGAGTATTCATATCAATTTTCATGAAGAAATTCCATGGGGAAGTCATCTGATCAAGGGTTGACTTTCTAAGCAAGTCAGTGCAAAATCAGGGTATCTGAGGCCCCCAATGACCTAACCAAAGGGTGTTCTTCATCATTTTGATTGTGTATGATCTTTATTTGATCATAGAAGATGTTGTAAGTTCACAAAATTGGAGAATTTCAAGTCTTTTGCAAAGTTGACTTTTTGGGAAAGTTGACTTTTAATGAAATTGCCATTTTGGGAAACTTTTTCAACCCTTGCTTTTTGATTCAAAAATGCTTCAAATGAAAAAACTTTGGTCATGAAAGTTGTAGAATGGATCATTCCCTTTTCAAAAAGTACAAGAACATGACCTAATTCATTTTGGATCAAAAGTTATGGCTTGTCAAAGTTGGCTAAAATCACAAAATTTGAAGTTTTCTACCAAAGAGACATTTTGCAAAATGGTTTGTTCAAGTGTTCTAAAGGCCTCAAATGTGTACATTTCTTCACAACATGATCATATGGCATCTAAAATTCAGAATGGGCCAAAGGATCACTCATTTTCATGACTTATGGAGCAAGATTTCTCAAAGGAAACAAAAGTGAAGCAAGTTGCAAAAACTCACTCAAGTGTGAATCCACTTGCTTGCTGACTCCACAAACAATCCTATGGCTCTCCACACATCTTGCTGCGCAGGACACCCCATCTGTCCTTGGCTAGCTAGTAGCCCATGCCTCTCTTACACAAACTTGACATTTTGGCAACTTGAGCCATACCAATCACAAAATCACACATCAACTCATCTGACCAATCCCATTTGTTTATACAAACCAAAAGCAAGCCAAAGCACATACCCACAAGCCTGAAAGCTCCAAGAACACAACTCTCTCATTTTTCACCCCATTTGCAAAAGCTTTCGAAACACTCTCCACAAGCTGCAAACACACAAACCAACTTCACAAATCAACTCAGCATACCTCACTGGTCACAAACCACCCATCACCATAGCCTGAAACCCTCAGAAACCAAAATACGACTTTTGCCCCTCTTTGAGCAGAACTTCAGCCATCTCTCAAACCAACCATCCTCAAATCTTTCTAAGCTTCATTTCATCATCAGAGGGTTCAAAGGAGTGGACTTGCAACAAAGGAAAGGCCAGGAAGCTCAGGACCAGAGGTCTTCATCTCAGGTAGCCATCTCAGACTTTTTTTCCAGAAACTCCATTTTAAGTTCCTAAATGTTTCTATGCACTCCCCTGATCATGGGGATATGATTATTTTTGAAAATGGTTGAGAAACCAGGATGTATGATTGCTCTGAAACTTTCTGACCTAAAATTTGTTTGTTTCGATTCATGTTGTTCTTGAGTGATAAATGATTTTTGAGGTTTGATTCGTGTTTAGAATGGTTTAAGGTTTGATTCTGGAGCTTTAGGGGGTTTGGGGGGAAGTTTTGAGGAAGTTAGCAATTTTCAGGTGGGGGTCTGGCCGGAGAAGACGACCGGAAGTCTTCTCCGGCCACCTGAAACTCATTAGGGCTAATCTGTGTAATTAAATGAAGTTTGAATTTGGTGCGTAGGATAGGCTGACTTTGTTTGACCCGCGCGCAAATGAACGTCCCAGATGCATTGATTAAACCCTAATCCAGTCATTTGTGTAATTAATCAGGATTAATTAAATTCAAATTTCAGAGTGAATCCCAGCCATTCAAACGCGTGCCAGTCAATTCCCGCGTGTCAAATTTAAATCCTGGCCACTGGATCAGCATACTTTTCATTTAATTCAATTTTATTTGCATTTAAATTCATTTGTTTTGTTCATTTTATTAAAAATAGTAAAAATCATTGAAAAATTCTGAAAATTTTTATCCAAGCTTTTATTAATTTTCAGAAACCAAAAACATTTTTATTTTTATTTTTTGCATTAAAAAATATTTTTAAATCATTTAAAAGTTTATTTTTAATTAGTTAATGAGAATTAATTAATTAAAAATACTTTTAGGTATTTAAAAATCACAAAAAAATTCATGAAACATTTAAAATCATTTAGAAACATTGTCCAACTCTCAAACCAAATTTCTTTTTTGATCTTGATGTCTTTTGACAATTTTTCATGGAATTAATTTCTTTTCAAGGCATTATTTTGATCCAATCTTCAAAAATTCATTTCTGCCTAGTCTTTAAGAGTTGGACATTGATTCTTCTTGCATTGCATCTTGTTTAGCATGTAGTTTAGAGGATTAAATTGGCATGATTTGATCTTGCATTTTCAATTTATTTGACATTTTCCTTGACAAGGTACCTTAAAACCCTAGCAATCTTAGGAAATTCATAACCCTCATTAGGTTAAGAGTTGGAACCCCTCCTTTGGGCAGTGAGTTTGTATAGGTTTAGGGTTCCTTTGAATGCATTTTCAATTTTTTATCATGGTGTTTGCTTCTGGTTTTGGTTTTTGTTTTGTGCATTGATCATAAACCCTAATTTGGGCTTTCATTTGCATCCATCTTCCATTTGCTTGCATACCATGACTTGCCATGACATTTTGTGCATTCATTTGATTCATATTACATCTTAAGACATATTAGAATCATGTTTGATCATTGCATCTTTCATTTGCCATGTTGTATGTCATTTGCATTTCATAACTTTTCATATATGTTCATGGTTCTAAGCATGCTTCTCTTGCATCCATATGTTTGTATGATCATTCTAAGGCCTTGCCTCATGTTTGCATCATCTCTTAGCATCACTAACATCATACTCATACTTCTGGTTTTGGTTTGCATCATCCCATTTCATCTCATTTTGCATTGCATTGTATTCCTTTCACTAACTTTTCAGGTGGTAAGTAACTTTGAGAAGTGAATTTGCCTTCACTTCTCACAAACTCTTTTCATCCCTCTTATGCATCATTGCTGCATTTTGTCTTGTGTTTGAGATTGAGCTTGTTCATTCTTCTTCATCTCACTTTCTTTCTTCAAGTGACTTGTCTTCTTGAATGAAGCAAGTTACTTTGCTTCTCTTTGCTCCTTTCATCTGTTTCCTGGTGGTTCCTCTAAAGATCTTTCTTGTAAACCTCACAAACCTTAGGAACAACCAAGCATGTCAATAATTAGGGTTTTGATTAGTCCCCCACTTAGTTTTTACCTTTGTGTCTCATTGAGTCTTCTCTTCTCATCTCATAGTCAGGGACTAAATCCTAAAGGCTTTAAGGCTTTGTGATTAAGCTTATGCCTGCATCCTTCTATTAGGATGGAGTGTATAACTTTAATCCTAAGTGTTAAACCCTTAATGTGTTTATATCCTTTAATCAATTCACTTAATAATCATCAAGACATCAAGCTTGTAACTTGGGCCTTGCATTAGGGTTCTAATTCTTCCTTAATTGGTTAAGAAGGACTAACCCTAGTGTTAATGGACAAGTCCCCCTCAAGTTGTCTTACAAACCATAAAACTCACTTCTTCATCATATCATTAAATAAAATACACTTAATAAAGGCTTTGTTTTGTCATGGGTTTAATCCCTAATCATGGATTAAGTTGAGGAGTCTTCCTCAGCTTAAACATTCTCATCTATTATCCTTCTATTAGGATGGTGTAATGAGTCTGTTTAATCCCTGATTATGGCTTAGTCTCATTACTTAACACTAAACAAAAACAACAAAAACATCTAAATAATCACAAGTAGGTTAATGATCTTAATCCTGCATCAAAGGTGATTAAGTGTGAGAAGTTGACTTCACACTTAAGGTATTCTCATTACCCCTAATCAGAGGGAAGATGTGATGAGTTTACTAACCCATTGATTTAGGCTTAAGCTCATTAGTCTATGACAAACTTCAAAAAGCAATAAAAGACTGAAAACTCAAAAACAAACAATAATCGTCTCCTCCGGGATTCTTTTCTCATCTCATTCACTCACAAACGAGAACTCGCTTCTTCCGTCTAATGCAAGACAGTTTGCACCTGAGCCAGACAGGTCATACACTTGAGCATAGACAAGTAAGCAGTTCACAAGTCAATCTACCTTTCAGTCTCTTTGGGTCGAACTACGGTGTTCTGACTTCCTCATTGCACGAGAGGATACGTAGGCATAACTTAACTGTTATCGAACAAAAGTCTCTGTATATCCCCCCTCTTTCCAGTATCCTTTTCTTAGCCTCATTATCATGAGCCTTTCACTTTTGTTCTTACACTGACACTTCACTTATACACTTCACACTTCTCTTACACTGACACCTGTACATCCTTTTCCAGCTCTTTATACACAAATTGCACTGACACTACCCCTTTTAAACACAAATCTTTTAAGCGTGGATACAGTCGAGTACGACGGACAATCTGGGTGCTAATACCTTCCCAGGTTGTAACCAACCCCCTTTCTCAGTCTCTCTGGTTCGCAACCGTCTTATCCATATCTTTTCTTAGGTTTATGCAGCATTACCTTTCCTCCGGGATAAAAATGCCTAGCTGGCGACTCTTTTCTTTTCCTGTGAGTCCACTCCTGTGTGTTCTCACATTTCTCTTTCGCCGACCGTTCGCGTCTGTACCTTTATCTGGGTCAAGTCCCATTTATCGGGAGCGACAACTAGTTGTACCCATGTTTGGAAAGAGTAACTAGTATACATCCTTGTGTCATTTATTTTTTAGTGCACTTTATTTTTCCTGCATTTTTATTAATATATTCATCATAACTTTTTGGAAAAATAAAAAATAACCATAACATTTCTAAAATAAACAAAAAAGTTTTAAAACCTAATTTGTCCCTCTTAGGTTGCACTCTATAATTACATCATGTCCTAAGGTTCAATTAACAACTATTCATTATTCACAGTATGATTCGCAACCAATATTTGATCAAAACATTGGATTCATGTCCTAAGGGTTGCTTCACAATTATGTATTATTCATAACGTGTGAAAACTTTACTACAAAATAGGTCTTGCATTAGCTTTCTAACACATTAGGCCTCACCTCAATTTGAGTTTCTAAACTCCAGTTATGAATTTTTAAAAATTCCTAGGCATGTAATCGATTGCACATTTAGTGAAATCGATTTCACTACCATTCTGCCTGATTTTTTACTACAGAAAAGGGTGGTAACTGTAATGGGAAAAAATACACGTGTGAATTTTACCCTTCAAAATTAGGATGGTTAGGGCTTTCTCGCGTCAGCAAGAAGCCTTATATGGTGATTTTTGGAATAGTTGGCATGGGGTATTTTTTATCTTTCTCCACAGGAAATGATGATATTTGTTTGCAAGTCGTTCAATAGCTCAATGATTCAAGACAAAGGATTTCAAGCATTTTATTTATAAATTGTCACTACTTATGATTGCGAAAAGTAAATAAAGGTTTGTTTGTTTGTAAAGTGTTATATAAAAAGTAGTGTTCATTTATCCTAACATATATGTATCCTTTCAATCTTGCATGTGAACTCTGGTCAAATTAATGTCGTCGCGTGTTCTCTCAAACATGTCAATTCCTGGATCGAGCTCGTGAAAAATATCGTTTTCATCGTTACACAATTCCTCGCAATAACAACTAAATAAAACAAGCTTTAACATTTTACACAAACAACTATCAACCATTGATTGATTCCTTGAGTCTTGGCATTGATCGATGAATCATTTTAGATTTAGCTTCATAAAATTTATTCCTAGAGTTTTACTCCACGTAAATGATCATTAAGAATGAAAACATCCACCATACGTTAATTTTCACATGTTCATATACAAGGTCAATCAAAAGGAATATATAAAGCTTAGATAAACTATTTCTACCTTTGATACAAATGGATTTACCTACTCATAAGAGAAGAAGAATGAGCATTTAAGTCGAAGAATCAAGATCGGATGTGAATCCTGCTTCTATCGGAGAAAAATCACTTATTTTTGTGAGAGAGAGCTCAAAGAGTCTAAACTTGGAGGCCAATATTATGAAAGTTGTGTGTAGAAAAAGCAAGAAAGTAGTATAAATAGTTAACCCACAAAATTCCTTGTTCGCACTGCAAACATTTTTTCCGCACTGCGAATACCCTTTTTAGGCACATGAAGTGCCTCCAACTGATACAAGAAAGCCTTTGTTATCTGCCACCTTCACACTACGGACCATTTGCCCCAAGTTCGCACGACGAACTTAGGGTCCTTTTCCTACTGCCTTAGCTTGTTGGGTCTTCACTAGAGCTTCGCAAAGAGAATACTTTGTTGGCTTTTCGCTTGGCTTCGCACGACGAATAAGGTATTATTCATATGAATATGTACAAGCAAAGTCTATACTTCCTAAAATCGAACATATGAATGTGTACAAGCAAAGTCTATACTTCCTAAAATCGAACAATGAAAAAGAATTTAGTTCTTTAAGCAAATATTCTACAATGTTTCACAAAACAACTAAATTTTCATGCTTGAATCACTATACACTCCTCTTCAATTTAGGAATGAAGAAAACAACGCGTTTGGAACCGCGGGGCAATTTCATTCCACTGACAAACAATGCAAATACAATTCAATTCATACATTCATCTAACAATTAACAATGATCCTATGGAAGCAAGAAGATCACTAAGGGCTTTAAGGATTGTAGCTTGGTCAGGTTCACAACAAAGGGACATTTCTTAGGCTATGGAATCAAAATTTGCCAAAGCAAAAGTATAATTCACAATACAAGGCTTAAAACTTCATTCAACTCTTTCTTTTTATCTATTGTTTTTCCTTCCAAACTCCTTATTGCATATTATTCAATCTCTTTTTTTGTTGTTCAAAAAATCATACAATTTTCTTTTGTTTTTCATGATTATATTCACATTTTTCTTTTCTATGTTTGTTTGAAAATTTTCAAATTTTTAGAGTAACCTGCCATTTTTTATTCTTACTCTCCCAAACTTGCATTTAACCAAACCTTAAGTGAATTTTCCTTTCTTGGCAAGTCAATTTGAAAATATTTCAAAGGTTCTAGAAAAAAGTTTTGGAATCCCACAAAGAATCGGTGATGAACATTCTTTTCAAATCATGCAATTACACATGTTCATCACTAAAATCAGGATCCACATTGTTTAGGCTAAAAAAAGGATAGAAAAATCATGCTACTCACGAGTAAGTTACTTTGGATAGTAGTTGTGCTGAATATTAACAAATGTCTTGATTATTTCTAATGTTTCCATAAAATACAAAGTAATAAAAAGATTAAGCATGAATAAACATATCAAACAAAGTTCACCAGTCTTCCTATGCATATGGTAAACAATGGAGGTTATCTGATAAGTGGATTTTGAATCCTAAGTGAAACAAGCATTCCAACAAGTTCTAAAATGAAACACAAGTATATTTGCAAAAAGAAAAAAAAATCTTACACATTCTAACATTCTAGAAAGTGGTAAATAATACTTTGGTTTGAATTCAACCATTTAAATACTATCATCACCATCCATACTTATGAGAATCTTAATTGGATAATTTAAGTAAATAACAACCAATCTAGAAGTTCTCATGATAACTCACCAAAAACGGAAACATTAAATTCAAGCTATCAAGCACAATAACTAGAAACAAACTATACTAAAATTACTAGAGTTAAACATTCATTAACGAAAGAATTCAACTCCAAACACAATTATAAAATGAAACTAAAGTTGAACATTCATTAGCGGAATAATTCAACTGAAATAACATAATATAATGTAAATGGTGCCAAGCACCAACAAAAGTACATACATAATCCCAAAATGATCCAACAAGTGGACAATATACTGAAATATAACAAAAGATAATAATATCATAAACATAAAAACAAAGCAATGATCAAAAGGAAACTTCACTTTGTAGCATCAAAGGAAGTAACATAAGATCATGCTCAAAATAAAAGGATAGAAACATCAAATCTTATGGAAGTTCGAATGAGACTATGTCTCCTCCTCACCGTCACCGACAACCTCCTCGAAACTGGACTCAGAGCCAGAACCAAAACCCTCGACATCATTATCACCACCATCATCATCCTTAGAGGCCTCCTTAGGTGCATCTTCTCCCGCCCCCTCGAAATAATAAGGCATGGCCTCAGGCCAACCAACATGTGCTAGGAACTTCTCCCTAGACATTATTGAGTGCTCCATATAAGGCTCTTGTGTTGTAGTTGCATAACCTGCATATAATCATGAATGTCAATCTTGGTGCACTGGGTAGACGCCATCCAAGCCCAGATTTAGCTAAAAATATCCCTCTGAGTAGGGTACAAACTTTGAAAATCAGTAACGCTAGAAATCGACCCTTCACTTGCACCTCTACCTACGCCCGCAATATCTCTTTGTCTTTGGTACCTCTCTTTCTCTGGCTTGTAGTTGGTATCCACATATTTGTCATCAATCGCGGACGGGATCGTCACCTGGCCGCAAGAGTTAAAATGCACCCTCGCATGCATACACAATGTCATGATCAAGCAAGGGAAACCCAAGGGACAATTCTTTTGTGCCCTAGGTTTAGCCCTACTCTCAACAACGACCTACAGTTCTTCAGAAATAAGCCTCAACACATCAATAGATGTACCCAAAAGAATACGGTGGACTAACCTAGTACGCTGAATCATAATAGTAGAACCAGAGACCTTGACTCGATGTTTTCCAAGACCAAAAGAAATACAAACTGAGCTATGGGGGTCATGTCCTCCCTGTTGTACCTCTTTGCAACCCTATAAGGATTTAGTTCCACATATTTCTCTTCCCTCATAAGAGAACCAAATAAAGCTTCAATATTAACTTGCCTCCCCAAATATTGTTGGAAAGTGTCAATCTCATTCCTACCAAGGGTGTTAGGATTCTCCAATACCTTGTTGATTGTATCACAAACAAAATTCACCTTTCTGCCATAAACTAAAGTAGTCCATGAAAACACCTCTCCATCGTCTATGAGGGATTTCACGTAGAAATCCCTCACACTTTCCACATTATAAATATCCAGGGGTGTAATCAGAGAATCCCACTTAAGTTGGTGCAACCTTGCCACTACCACACGGTAGTCTCCTTCAGGACTGAGAAGGAACCTCTTTTCAGGCAAGATGGTTCGTTTCTCCAAAGTCATATATTTTCCAGCCTGTTTTGATCCACAAAACCAATTAGAATCAAAGGAGATTGGTTGTTCCCTTCAGGTGCTTCTTGTAGTCTTTCACTTCTTTGACGTATTAGCTTTTGGGGGTTCCATCTGCACACACAAACATAACCACAAAACAGTATACAACAACACAGTTAGAAAGGCTATGGATCAAATCGATAAGTGAAAACATTGCACAAAAAATTAAAAATTGTTATCATGTTCGCCTTGTGTTCGCACAACGAAGCCCAACGAATGCTCGCTTCAGGTCCGCACAACGAACTCAAGTCGAACCCACGAAAATTGGAATATTCCAAGTTCTGCCTTTCTAAAAATCAACACAACAACAATCCTTTTTAAGAACACCTATGCAAGTTTCTTCAAAATTTAACTTATTAAGAGTTATCAATAATAAGAACATATTCAAGTAAGTTAGAGATGTTTAGTTCAAATTATTTTAATGTATACTCTCTAACCTAATCAAAACAAGTTTTTGCCTCACTCAATATTTAATAAAAATCAGTAAACTATCCTTTAATCCACATGCATTTAGAGATACTTCTACATTCAAACATTCTCAATCCAACAACAAAGTTTATCTAAATCCTAAGAATAACATTTTTCAAATATTGAAAACGAAAAATCAACAAGAAATTGCAAACTTGTCTCTGAGGGTTGGAAGTGGAGAAGATGAAAAGTTGGAAATGCAAATGAACTTGGTAATATGAGAGAGAGAGAGAGAGAGAGAGAGAGAGAGACAAAAACGTTTTTTCATTCTTGGAAGTGTGAGAGACAAGAATGGAAAATGTGAAGACAAAATAGGTTTACCCCGCAAAATCCAATTACAAGCACTTGGACCACAAAAATGGCCCACCCACAAAATCCACTTAAGTGATGTGACATAGAAAAAGGTAATTTATGTTTGATTCACGTTGTTCGCAGTGCAAAAAATCAACGAGCGCTCGTTACAGGTTTGCATGGCGAAGGAGACATATTTTTCAAAAATAAAATTCTTCTCTTGACAAGTTCTACCACACACTTTTCATGAAACATCTATACTAAATATACAAAATATAGGAATACTTACAATGTTGATGTGCCTCACAACTAGCGTTTTGTTTAACTTCGTTTGAGCTCGACGGTCCGACGATATCGAAACACAGAACGCAAAAGGCTCTGGATGAAATCCTAAATTCCAACTCCTCATCCATTGTCATGGCCTGTCTTTAGCCCATTCTTCCTCAATAATGATAAATACCAACATGATTTTAACATTGCCACCGCATTCTTCCGTCAAAATTCCACTTCATTTCTTTCATCTCCCTCTCTCTTGAGTATAGAAGCAATTCTTTTATCTTCCTTTTTCTTTCTTCTCAACAAAAGCTTGGTATCATCAATTTTTCCCCGTAAAGATATCCCCTTCAACTTGGTTTGAGTAAATAACTCCTTTAAAAAGGGTGAAACACATTTCCTCTTCACTAGTTCCAAGTATTATTGGCGTATCTTCGTCTTCTTCCATCTCCATAACAACAAAATCGATGGGAAACAAGAATTTGTCCACCTTTAATAACACATCCTCAACAATACCGTAAGGACGTGCCCTTGACTTGTCCGCCAATTGTAATGACATGTTAGTTTCTTTCACTTCCATATTCTCAAGACTTCTCACCACGAACAAAGGAATTAGATTTATACTAGCACCCATATCTACCAAAGCATTGCATGTGAAATTGTTAGAACAAATATGGTTCTAAACCTCTAAGAGTTTTGATGATAACAAATGTTATTATGCAAGAATAGAATTTCTAATGACTCTCTTTATTATATGTGTAGAAGAGGAAGTTATTTAAAGGAGATGTGCATTATTAGAAGATACATTGAGCCGTATATAGAAGATACACTTATTGAAGAATCCATCATTTAATGACATGGTTTAATAGCTGCGCATCAAGACTTTATTATTTCTGATTTACGTCTAGAAGATGATGATCTTCATAATGAAGGCATTAATTAAAGAATATATTAATTAATGATGAAGACAAGTATCTCTTGTTATAGAAGGAATTTATGGTATTAACTAATATCCTAAATTAGCTCAAGATGTCTCCAACGGCTACAATATTCAAGAACTATTTAAAGGAATCAAATTGAAGATTTGAGTAATAACACTCACGAGAAAAAGACTGATTCATTTGTGCTAAAATATTGTAACATTCACTTAGTGATCATAGCTTTATTAGAAGCAAAATAGTTACTTTATTATTATTATTGTAAAAGTTAAATAATATCCCTTGAGTGACTAGTTTCAGTCAGAAGACTCAAGAGGACATTGACTGTAAGTCAGTGTGTGTATTCATTTATTGAATAGTGGATTAAGACCTCAGTGATAGAGGCAAAATCACCTTGGCGGGTGGACTGGATGTAGTTTCAGTTCAAACGAACCAGGATAAATTAACTTGTAATTAGAAGTTAATTTTTAGTTGTTAAAGAAAACCCAATTCTAACCCCCCTTCCTTGTGTTTTACGCACCTTCAATTGGCATCAGAGCGCTAGGTGAGATATACACTTAACCGTGTCAGTAAAAGATCCAGAAGTTAAAACACATGGCAGACGCTGGCAATAACAACAATGACTACCAAAATGACAAGATCAACGCAAAACCTCCAGTGTTCAATGGTGACAACTTTGACTACTGGAAGGATGTTCTGGAAAGTTTCTTTCTAGATCTTGATGGAGATCTCTGGGACATGGTGACAGATGGATACATTCATCCTGTTGGAGCAGATGGTCAGAAGATTGAAAGAAAAAATATGACAGCTCAACAGAAGAAGGAATTCAGAAATCATCACAAAGCTAGAACCATACTTCTAAGTGCTATCTCATATACAGAATATGAGAAAATCACAAACAAAGACTCAGCTAAACACATGTTTTATTCTCTGAGGATGACACATGAAGGCAACACTCAAGTCAAGGAGACTAAAGCTCTGGCCCTCATCCAGAAGTATGAAGCTTTCAAAATGGAAGAAGATGAGACAATTGAAAAAATGTTCTCAAGGTTCCAAATTTTGGTAGCTGGACTGAAAGTTCTGGACAAAGGCTACTCAACAGCAGATCATGTAAATAAAATCATCAAAAGCTTGTCAAAGGCTTGGAGGCCCATGGTCACTGCTCTAAAGCTATCTAAAAATCTGAATGAAATATCTTTAGAAGAACTGATCAGCTCTTTGAGAAGTCATGAGATAGAACTAGAAGAAGATGAACCCCAGAAGAAAGGTAAGTCTGTAGCTCTTAAATCTAACAAATCTGTTTCTAAAGCTTTACAGGCAAAAGAAGAAGAAAGTTCTGGATGCTCATCAGAAGAAGATGAATTATCTCTTCTATCCAGAAGAGTTCAACAACTCTGGAAGCATCGTCAGACGAAGTTCAGAAATACCAGAAGAACAAGTAATCACTCTGAAGCAACATCTGGTCACAAGAAACCCAGAAGCAAAGAAGTTGTGTGCTATGAATGCAAAGAACCAGGACACTACAATAGTGAATGTCCAAAACTCCAGAAAGAGAAACCCAGAAACAAATTCAAAGAGAAAAGAAAAAGAGTCTCATGGCAACATGGGATGATTTTGAATCATCTGAGGCAGAGTCAGATTCAGAAGATGAACATGCTAACATTGAACTAATGGCAAAAATACCAGAAGATGATTACTCATCAGAATCAGAATCAGACTCAGATACAGAAGAGGTATTCTCTAAACTTTCTAGATCTCAATTAGAAGCTAGCCTCTCAGAAATTCTTGAAAAATATCAGAAGCTTCAATTCAAATACAAAGACATGAAACAAAGTCTGGTATCTGAATTAGAAGAAGTTAGAAAACTAAAAACAGAAAACTCTGAGCTGAAAGAAAATATTTTTGAATGCAAAAACTCTTATGAAAAACTTAAAGCTCAGAAGAAATCTGAATTAGAAGATCTAATCAATTCTGATAATATCATAAAACAATATGACTATGGTTTTCAAAAATTCCTAGCTAAAAGCATAGATAGAAGCAAAATTGCATCTATGATCTATGGAGTTAGCAGAAATGATAGAAGAGGCATAGGTTATATGAAAACTAAAGAAACTATGAAGTTTAAAAAGATTGATGACATTGTCATAAAAACTAATACTCCTCTAAGTTCTCATTTTATCTATGGTCATAACCATGATTTAATATATACTAGTGAGTCATCTTGTTCCACAAGTTCTGATTTGAAACCTAAAATAAATCAAAAGTTTGTGAAAACTAACAAACATGGACCCAGAAAAATATGGGTACCCAAAGATAAATTTTGTATGTTGCAGATGTCTTTAACAGCAAAACTGAAACACCAATCATGGTACCTGGACTCTGGATGCTCACGACACATGACGGGAAGAAAGCATATGTTCCAAAGTCTTGAATTAAAAGATGGAGGCCACGTAGGTTTTGGAGGCAACCAAAAAGGAAAAATAATTGGCTCTGGAACTATTGGTAATGGAAACCTTCCTTCTATCTCTAATGTTCTATTAGTAGAAGGATTAATGCATAATCTATTATCCATAAGTCAATTAAGTGATAATGGCTATGACATAATCTTTAATCAAAAGTTCTGTAAAGCTGTTAGTCAGAAAGATGGAACAATCCTCTTTAGTGGAAAGAGAAAGAACAACATATATAAAATAAAACTTTCAGAATTAAAAATTCAGAATGTAAAATGTCTAATGTCTGTGGAAACTGAGCAATGGGTCTGGCACATAAGATTGGGATATGTTAATATGAGAAGATTATCTCAACTTAACAAACTCAATCTGGTCAGAGGACTTCCAAACTTGAAGTTCAACTCAGAAGCTCTGTGTGAAGCATGTCAGAAAGGCAAATTTTCAAAACCTGCTTTTAAAGCTAAAAATGTTGTATCTTCCTCTAGACCACTAGAACTTCTGCACATTGACTTGTTTGGACCAGTGAAAACTGCTTCTGTCAATGGCAAGAAGTATGGATTGGTGATCGTAGATGACTTTAGCAGATGGACATGGGTAAAGTTTCTTAGACACAAGGATGAGTCAATTGTTGTATTTTCTAACTTCTGCGAACAAGTTCAAAATGAAAAAGAATTTAAAATTATTAAAGTCAGAAGTGATCATGGTGGAGAATTTGAAAACAAAAAATTAGAATCATTGTTTAATGAAAATGGCATATCTCATGATTTTTCTTGTCCTAGAACTCCACAACAAAATGGGGTTGTAGAACGTATGAATAGAACATTGCAAGAGATGGCCATAACTATGATCAATGAGACTAACATGGCTAAACATTTTTGGGCAGAAGCAATAAATACAGCATGCTATATTCAGAATAGAATCTCTATAAGACCTATTCTTGAAAAGACTCCTTATGAATTGTGGAAGAACAAAAAGCCCAACATTTCATATTTTCATCCTTTTGGGTGTAAATGTTTTATTCTGAACACTAATGATCCTCTGATAAATTTGACTCTAAGGCACAAAAGTGTTATATGTTAGGATACTTTGAACGTTCAAAGGGATACATAGTATACAACACAGAAACACATATTATCATAGAATCTATTTATGTCAGATTTGATGATAAGCTTGGTTCTGAAAAACCAAAGCAGAATGAATATCTTGCAGATATAGAAGTTGAAATTTCTACAAACAGAACATCTGAAGAACAATCACCTACAGAACAAAACAAGACAATCACTCCAACAAGCTCTGAAGAACCCACTCAGAAGAAATTATCCAGAAGCAAGCTGAATCATCCAGAAGATAAAATCTTGGGAAAGAAGGATGAACCTATCAGAACAAGATCATCATTCAGAAACTCTGAAGAATCTCTAATGGGACTAGTCTCCCTGATTGAACCAACTTCTGTAGAAGAAGCTCTCTCAGAAAATGATTGGATTCTGGCTATGCAAGAAGAACTTAATCAATTCACCAGAAATGATGTATGGGATCTAGTTCCTAGACCCAGAGAATTCAACATCATTGGCACCAAGTGGGTATTCAGAAACATGCTAAATGAGCAAGGAGAAGTTGTCAGAAACAAAGCAAGACTGGTTGCACAAGGTTATAGTCAACAAGAAGGAATTGACTACACAGAAACCTATACCCCAGTCGCCAGGTTAGAATCAATTAGACTTCTAATTTCATTTGTTGTAAACCATGATATCATTCTATATCAAATGGATGTCAAGAGTGCATTTTTAAATGGTTATATTGATGAAGAAGTGTATGTACACCAACCCCCTGGTTTTGAAAATACAAAATTTCCAGAACATGTTTTCAAACTCAAAAAATCTTTATATGGTCTGAAGCAAGCTCCCAGAGCTTGGTATGAAAGACTAAGCACTTTTCTTCTGGAAAATGATTTCATCAGAGGGAAAGTGGATACAACACTTTTCAGTAAAAACATTAAAAATGATCTTCTGATATGCCAAATTTATGTAGATGATATAATTTTTGGTTCTACTAAAAGTGCCTTGGGAAAGGAGTTTGCTAAGTCTATGCAGGCAGAATTTGAAATGAGCATGATGGGAGAATTAAAGTTCTTTCTGGGAATCCAAATAAATCAAACATCAGAAGGAACATATATCCATCAAAGCAAATATGTCAAAGAACTTCTGAAGAAATTTGATTTATCAGAAAGTATCATCTCTAAAACTCTCATGCATCCTACATGTATTCTGGAGAAAGAAGAGGTAAGTAAGAAAGTAGATCAGAAACTCTACAGAGGTATGATTGGCTCTCTCCTCTATCTAACTGCTTCTAGACCATATATTCTATACAGTGTATGTTTATGTGCTAGATTCCAATCAGATCCTAGAGAAACTCACTTAACAGCAGTTAAGAGAATTTTTAGGTATCTGAAAGGTACTACTAATCTTGGTTTATACTACAGAAGATCCAAAGATTACAAACTTGTAGGATACTGTGATGCTGATTTTGCTGGAGACATAACAGAAAGAAAAAGTACTTCTGGAAGTTGTCAATTTCTGGGAGATAATCTAATTTCTTGGTCTAGTAAAAGGCAGTCAACCATAGCATTATCAATTGCAGAAGCTGAATACATTGCAGCAGCTGGATGCAGTACTCAGATGCTCTGGATGAAAAATCAGCTTGAGGATTTCAACATTTATGAGAGTAACATTCCCATCCTCTGTGATAATACTTCTGCTATTTGTCTCTCTAAAAATCCAATTTTACATTCTAGAGCTAAACACATAGAAGTTAAACATCATTTCATTAGGGACTATACTCATAAGGGAATTTTAATGTTAAAATTCATAGACACAAATCACCAATGGGCTGATATTTTTACAAAACCCCTTCCTGAAGATAGATTTAATTTCATTCTAACCAACCTTAGCATGAAATTATGTCCAGAATGAAAATGCTTTAATTATATGTCTTTAACTTTTAGAAGTTCTGAATTTAATCCTCTATTTTATTCTTTCAGAAGATATTTTTTTTAACTGTTAAATTCTGAGAACTTCTGTTCAAAGGAATAACATGCAGATCTTTACTTCAACAAGTGTCAACAAGGCTCTAAGGAATCCTATCAGAATTAGAACAAGTGTCCAAATTCTGAAGAGTGACAGACACATGCATTGGACAACTGTCCTCTACAGAAGGACACCTGTTAATCTTCTGGGAAACTGAAACAATTGACTTGACACCATAAAGGCAAATATCTTTTTGGTAACTGTTCCAGAATCTTTTTACGCCTTCCCCTATGTCTGCTGCATTAATTACATTCCATCATTGATGTTTTTAAATTAAAATTTTCCCACAAATTTCTCATTTTATTAAATGAAATTTTTTCTATATAAACAACTTTTTACCTTCACTTTCATTTTTTACTTTCATTATCTTTTTACCTGAAAAAAATTTCACCTTCACTTTCGTTCACTCTGAATTATTTTTTCTTAAAATCCTAAACCCTAAAAACTCATCTTAGTAACAATGGCTTCCTCCTCTCAACAAACAACAAGACTCAACAGTGTGCTCTATGTTGAACCTATGAAGACCCTTCTTACTCCAACTGACAAACTTGAAGTTCTGTGTGAGCTTTTTGTGGATTTTAACAGCTTGAAAGATAATGGTTTTGACCTACTTCCTGCCGTCGAAGCTCAAGGTTGGGAGAAGTATTTTGATCGTCTCATGGGACCAGTTTTCCCAAAATTAGTTAAGGAGTTCTGGGTGTATGCAAGTGCTTCTAATACTCATGTTACTTCATACATGCTGGGAAAAAGAATCATAATCTCTGAAGACCACATTGCTAGGCTCATTGAATCTGATGGCAATGTGATCAAGTGTTAGTGAAATTGACAAACTGTCAGATACCAAACTGATAGCTAAAGAAATCTTCACTTATGGCCAACCTTCTAACAAGATAAAGGATCTGAAGCTTGCTCTTACAATTTGGGCCAAGATCATTCTTGGAAGCATCTGCCATAGGAAAGCAACCAACTCCCCAGATTATATAAACATGGATCAACAGTTTCTTGCTGTACTTTATTGCTAAGCAGAAGAAGGTTAACCTTGCACACTCCTTATTTATCCATCTGAAAAACAGTGTGAAGGAAACAAGGGAAGGAGAGAAAACTAAGAGGGATTGGATTCCTCTAGGGCGTTTAATCTCTGACATCCTCCATGAGAATAAATTCGTGGACTATCTGGCTGAAGTCAAGCAGATAGAGCTTCTAGAAACAGATGTTGGTAAGCCTTTAAATGCAAAGAATCTGAAGAAGATGAAGTTCATAACTTCTATCAAGAAAGACCCTGTCCTCTACTCCAGAGAGGTCATAACCACAAGGAAGATTCCTCTGCAGAACTTCCCACTCTTCTCTTCTGACACACCTCCAGAGGTTGTTGTCAGATACTTGGATTCCTGCATGCAACATGGTGTAGATCCAATGTTCAAGGCAACAGAACTTACTCAACAAACTCTAGATGTTGCATCAGTAAGGAGCAAGAAAAGAAAGGCTGGAGAAGGGACGTCTCAGAAGGCTCCTAAAACTACCAGAAGAACAGGTAATACTTCTGCCTCTAACTCTGAATTCATTTCTGTAGTAGAAGCAGTTACATTAGAAATGTCTGAAGCACCCTCTGACCCAACACCTTCTGATCAAATTCCTTCTGCACCAACTCCTTCTGAACCAACCCCATCTTCTGAACCAACCCCATCATCTGAACCAACCCCATTCTCTGAACCTATTCCACCTTCTAACCCTATTCCCTCTGTCATACCTGCAACTGCTGCTGTTTCATCCATTTTATCCTCACTTTATCCACCAGAAAATGAACCCCACCAACCACAAACCCTATCAGACTTTGATATTCCCATTGACACAACCCCTCTATCTGATATAGATCATTCACCATCAGCTGAAACACACACTGCCCTTCAACATGTTCTTTCTGTCATTGATGATTTCCAACCCCCTGAATCTGGAAAAATCCCTTCTTCTCAAACTTTTGAAACACACCACCATAGCAGTTTCCAACCACAAAATTCTGATGGCCTTGTTTTTAATCTTTCACCAATAAGAGAAAGCTTTTGTCTTCCTATGAGTCTACCCCTCCTAACTCACCAACTTTCATCACCATTCCTGACACACCACCAGAAGAAGCTGAACCTGAAAATCCTCTTAGAACTTCTGTCAATATTGAAGCTCTACAAAAATTATCCTCTGTATCAAATAAAACTGCCATACCAGCACCAAAACCAAAACCCTCAAAAACAGACATTTATGCACTGCTGATTGCTTTTGAAACAGAAATGAAATTCAGGATAGAGGATCTGAAGGTTGCTTGCTCAGAGCTTCCTGATCCAGCTGCTTCTGACTTTCTGTGGGCCAAGTTCAGAAAATGGTTCAATGCTGAAACCAAAAAGCTAAAGGACATCTGCTATGACCTTGCTCATCAGAACTTCTGTGAGTATCTCAAAGCAGTTGTTTCAAACATTGAAAAGAATAAACCATTTCTGCTGGACAACAAACCCTGGACAGAGTCAGAACCTCTGGATTCAAACTCTGGACTTCAAATGGTTTTGGTTCCATCTGATGAAGGTCAGGATGTTGAATCTGCTCAATCACCAGCAACTGAAGAATTTTCTGAGAATCAAGATGCTCCAGAAGTTGAAGAACCTCTACCAACCAATCTTGTTCTGAAGACCTTGGAAGAATTGAAGAAGGAAAATGAGATGGTTAAGCAAAGGCTGGATAAGCAAGATGAAACCAATGCTGAGTTAAAGACAATGATTGGAAAGCAAGTGGAATCATCCTCTGAGATCAAGTCTCTGCTGGAGGCTTTAGTTACTAAGATGCATCCCTGATTTTCTGTTTATCCTCTGCTTATTTTTTGCTTTATCTTCTGTTTATCATGACTTTTTAAGTTCTACTGGTTATTTTCTTGTTGGCTTTTAATTCTGTTTAATGAAAAATTATTTTGCTTCTACACTCTTGCATTTTTTCTGCATTTATACTTTTTGATTATGACAAAAATGGGGAGAAACGTAGAAGATCTTGATCTATAGCAGCTATCAAGATTTGCCTCTAACATATATATTCTAATAAAACTATTTGAGTTGTGATTCTAAAATAGAAACAGGTTAAGTAATCAACTCAGGGGGAGCTAAGGCTAATGAAACTTCTGAAGGATAAAACTTCTGAAGAAACCTCTAATAGAAATATATGATTTAATTTAATCAAAGGGAGTTCTTCTAATCCTATTAAACTCTATTCTTAAAATCTAAATAAATGTTTTGTCATCATCAAAAAGGGGGAGATTGTTAGAACAAATATGGTTCTAAACCTCTAAGAGTTTTGATGATAACAAATATTATTATGCAAGAATAGAAGTTCTAATGACTCTCTTTATTATATGTGTAGAAGAGGAAGTTATTTAAAGGATACGTGCATTATTAGAAGATACATTGAGCCGTATATAGAAGATACACTTATTGAAGAATCCATCATTTAATGACATGGTTTAATAGCTGCGCATCAAGACTTTATTATCTCTGATTTACGTCTAGAAGATGATGATCTTCATAATGAAGGCATTAATTAAAGAATATATTAATTAATGATGAAGACAAGTATCTCTTGTTATGGAAGGAATTTATGGTATTAACTAATATCCTAAATTAGCTCAAGATGTCTCCAATGGCTACAATATTCAAGAACTATTTAAAGGAATCAAATTGAAGATTTGAGTAATAACACTCACGAGAAAAAGACTGATTCATTTGTGCTAAAATATTGTAACATTCACTTAGTGATCATAGCTTTATTAGAAGCAAAATAGTTACTTTATTATTATTATTGTAAAAGTTAAATAATATCCCTTGAGTGACTAGTTTCAGTCAGAAGACTCAAGAGGACATTGACTGTAGGTCAGTGTGTGTATTCATTTATTGAATAATGGATTAAGACCTCAATGATAGAGGCAAAATCACCTTGGCGGGTGGACTGGATGTAGTTTGAGTTCAAACGAACCAGAATAAATCAACTTGTCATTAGAAGTTAATTTTTAGTTGTTAAAGAAAACCCAATTCCAACCCCCCTTCCTTGTGTTTTACGCACCTTCAGAATTCACTACTGTAACACGGTGGGAGAACTGACTTGGGCCTTTTTGTTTCCAAAAACTATATTGCGGATAACAAGAGTCACCACCGACTTTTATTTTATCCAATAAAGAAAAGGAATAAAAGAACAGGAAAAACCTTTTTTAAAAAGATTTGAGTTCGGGGGGTAAGTTATTCAAAGGGAAGCTGTTAGCACCCTTTGTATCCATGGTTATCCATGGGCTCTTAATACTTAGTTCACTTTACTTTGTTTAAAAAATTGTGTAGTGTGTGTTTAGAAAATATTTTCATAAGTTTTTAACTTTGCAATGATCCTCGTATGGATGTATACAAAGTGTTTAGTTTTGAAAATGTTTGAAAAGTGGGGTGTAAAGAGTATTTTGAAAAAGAATGAGCAAGCACTTAAGAACTACTTACCCTAAGTTGTAAGGTCTTTCTTATTATTTCTTTCCTTTAGGGGTAGGAATGTCCTTACTATTAGTGAGTAAGTAGTCTTTACCTTGGATGTTAAAGGGACGGGCGTATGGTCATAGAAGGAAACCTTACAGGGGTATCTTAGTAATTCGAAGGAACGATCATCATTTTCGTAGGATCATCGAGGGACAAGATTATTTATTCATAGGGACTTGAAGGGACAATGAGGGACTATGATCGTTATATCGAAGGGACTTGATGATTTTATTTGTAG
This sequence comes from Lathyrus aphaca, assembly GCA_963966055.1. Lineage (NCBI taxonomy): Eukaryota > Viridiplantae > Streptophyta > Magnoliopsida > Fabales > Fabaceae > Lathyrus > Lathyrus aphaca. The sequence goes on along the minus strand of OZ014523.1, from coordinate 520,497,313 downwards.
GCAACTTTACTAAGATACCCCCACGTTCGAGGGACTTGACTATATTGTAAGGAAACAAAGAGAAGAAACCCTAGGGGTGCAGATGACAATCGTATAACGATCGACTTACGTGTGTGAGGGTATTTATTTCAGATATTTTGTCTTAGAAGTTAGTGGGCTAGGTCCAATTATTTTTGCATACATTCTTTTCACACTCTAGTTTACTAACCACACACTTTAATATTTTTGCGGAATTCAAATGCGGAAAATAAAACTTAAACTATTACATCATGGGGAGGGGGATACATAGTTTAAATCGGGGGAGTGCGGGAAGTAAAAGTGCGGAAAAATAAATATTACAAAATAATTAATAATCCTATACACTTGTTCTAATAAAAATAAATGACGAAAAAATAAAATCGGGAAAGAGATAATCATGAAGGAGGAAGAAATATTGGAGGATTCGATTGAAATTGTTTAATTGAATTTATAAAAAAAAATTATAATCAAATATTGATTTAATTTTATGAAAAAATATTCTTTATGCATTTTTGTTATTAAAATAGAAATAAAAAAAGTTATTAATTTTTATGAATTTATTTTATTTACAAAAGAAAAAGAAAAGAATTATTACTCTTTTTAAATATTGTTATTGATTAAAAAAGATTATTAGTTAATTAATTAATTATAATAAAAAATAGAAGAAAAAATAAATAAGTTAAGAAAATAGAAAAAGAAAGGAAATGGGCTAAAAAAAGGGCGTTGGGTTTATTGCTACGATTTTTCTTCCATTCAGCTACGATTTTTCGTAGCTAATTGACCATGGCCCTTCTTCATACTTGCACCTAAACCTGAAAACAATGGATCTAAATGATCCTAAACATCAAATTAAATGCATATATGAATGAAACATCAATAGAAATAACATGTAATAAGAGATTCGAAAAGAAAATAAAAAGTGAGAATGTCGGCCATGCATGGAGGTCGTGTTTCACGAATTTTCCACCTTCAACAATAGTGGGGATTGTCTCCTGGAACCTTCTTAGAGATGTTTGGACGTGGAGAAGTGAAGAAAACCTGCTACAAAGTACTTTGGTAGTTTGACCTAATTTACCTTCTTTTTTATTGAATTTTTTTTAGGGTTTTATTGGTGTAAGAATTTTGTGTCCGTGACTTCTGAATATGATAGATATATATAGGAGTGTATTTTAGGTCAAAAAGTTTGGGCTTGGGTGAAGGAAGCTTGGTTGCTTTGGAGTGAAGAAAGAAACTTTCTATTTTGGTCAAAAAATTAGATGAAATCATACTCTTTTGGTCTTGCACGAATTTGGACACTTACAACATCATAAACATCAAATATTTGATCCCAAAATAGGCCTAAGATCAAATATTTGATTTTTCAATATTTATCTTGATTAAAATTGAATTTTAATGAATTAAATCCAATATAATATAAAATAAATATAAAAAATCATATATTATGATCTATGGGTTGTGTATGATCTTATAATTGAGTATGGGTTAGAAAAACATGGGCCCATTTGGAAGAAACTTGAGTTTTGGTCATTTTTGCTTCATACACCTCCTCAAAATTGCCTAACTTCAACAATACATAACTCTCTCAATTTTTATCCCATGAAGGTGTTCTAGTACTTTTTAGAAATCTTAGATTGTCCTATAACTACTACTTTTGGTCCCATGTCCATTTGATCTTCCATTATTAAGTTATGAGCTTTTGAAAAAGTTGACTTTTTGTTGACTTTTAAAAGGACCTGTAATGTCTTGGCTCACATCTCTCAAATGAAACATTTTTGGACTTGGCTTGTGAGACACAAAGTTGTAGAGAATTGAATTTAATTTAAAATGAGCTTTGGATGGGAAATATTTTATTGAATATTTGAAAATTATGGCTGGTCAAAGTACAATTGAATTTTCCTACACAAAACCCTAATTTAGTAACTCTTGATTCTTGATGATCCAGAGGTTTCCTTGATGAATCATGATCAACCCTTGATAAAATTATTAATTTAACATCATAATTTTGATGTTAACCAAAAATCCTGAAGTTTGGCTTTGTGTTGACCATAATTGACTTGTTGACTAAGTTAACTGATTTTTGATTATCTGAGCATCTGACTGATCAAACTTGTAGGGAAAGCCTTGAAACTTGACATGAGGATTCTCCGAGGTTTATGGGATACCATGAATTCCACTTGAGGCTTTGGAAGTCCAATTTTCTTTGATAAACTCAAAACCCTAGTTTCATATCCATTGCTTAGGAGGAGGCTTTGTCTGATGAAACCTTGAATCCTTTTGAGCAATTGAGAATATTGTGATCATTAGAAGACCTATTGAGACATATTGTCTTGAAGATGTGAGGGAAAATTTTGGGGTACAACAACTACCTATTGTAATAAGTAGGTCACCCTTTCCGAATCTCCTTCTTTCTGAAGAAGTATACTTTGAACAATGGCGCTAAAATTTTCATTTAGCGCAGTGGTTTCCTTATCCATGTATCTTTTCTTCTTCGAGATAATGTCGTTCATAAACTTAGCATACTTTGGAATTTTTTCTAAAGCCTCGAAAAATGGAATATTCACTTGCAATCGGCTAATATATCCAAGAACCTAGTATAGTGTCGATCATTCTATTTTTTAGTAGGAGCATTGGGGTATGGTAATTTTTTCAATGGAACTTCCTTCACATGCTCATTTCCTTTCAAAATTCTTTTTCTTTTCTCTTATCTCCATCTCTTTCGAATTCCTCTTTTTCAACTAACTCCTCATTGTTTTCAACTTCCTCCTCCATAATTACATTATTTTTTAAAACTTCAACCTCTTCATTCACAATATCTTTTTCAACATCCACAACAATAGTCCTCCCACTCCTAGTAAAAATAGCCTTGCAAGTAGCATTAGGATTCACTTGAGTGTTAGCAGGAAAAGTTTTCATATGTTGATTGGCTAACTATTTGGACAATTGTCCAACTTGATTCTCAAGGTTTCTTATGGAGGAATCCATACTCTTTTGATTGGACATGGACATTTGCATGAATTTGTTAAAAGTCTCTTCAATTTTTGAACCTCCTCCTTGAGGTTCTGATGGTTGGTTGTAACTTTGATAAGGTTGTTGGTTTGAAGTACCCGACTCATTTCTCCACCCTTGTTGGTAACCTTGGTTATTACCCCTCGGTTGATAACCTTGGTTGTTTCTTTGATAGGGTGGTCAAGGTTGATAACCTTGATTTTGATTCACTGCATAATTTGCTTCTTCTTCAAGTAACGGTGGACAATAATCGGTAGGATGATCGCCTTGACAAAGCTTACAACTAGAAACTTGTTGATCATTGTTGGGAAGCTCTTTCATTTCCTTGATTTTTTGTGGAATCTTTGACATTTTTTTCGTCAAAAGCTACACTTGTTGCGAAAAACATTTGTTTTGTGCGAGTAAAGCATCATTTGTTCCCAACTCTAACACGCCCGACTTTCTTTGAATAATCCCACGATTATGTTGACCCTGATGATCATTGATTGTGTCATACCCTAAATTTTGACCCTAAGATATATACATTATTAGAAGAAATCCACTGGCCAAAAGATTGTGCCAGACTGGTTTGAACAGTATCCCCGCATTGAATCAGGATTCCTGAGTCCCTCAGAGGATTCATGCAAAGGACCAATCATCAATACATAATGTTTTAAACCTTTAAATCACAAATCAAAGGATTAAGGAATCTCAAATAATAGAAAATATTTCAAAGATTGTACAAAAGTTTCAGTGATCTAGGCCCCGAGCCATCATAATCACCAATTAGGGTTTCAGTCCTCTGAGCCTTCCAAATGAAATTTTCATGGGAAAAAGGAGCCAAGGAATCCACATATAATCAATAATGTTGACATGACCATGAAAAGCCATTTACAAGTACAAAAGATGCAGATATCAAAGACTGCAAGATTAAGGTTTCATAGTGCCCAGGTTAGGGTTTCTGACTAATCGGGGGACCAAAAGTCAAGATTTTCATCTATATAAGAGCCTATCCCATGGGGAATAGTTTAAATAGCTCATATACATCATAGAAGTCCATTCTAAGGACAAAATACCTCAGAGGATGTCCGGTTGAAAAATCAGAAATCCAGGGGTATCCGGTGTAATTTCCATTTGGACCAAAAAGTCAAAGTTTGACTTTTTCACCCCAAGATGATCCATGTGACCTATATTTCAAGAATATATGGTCTATGAATGCATTTGATCACAAAAAATCAAAAAATTGAAGATAACTTGTAAAAGAGACAACCTTTGAAACTTGGAAAAATAAGTTATGGAAAAAAGTGTTCAAGTACCATACTTCCAAGCATCATAACTTGTGATCCAAGCATTAGATTTTGGTAAACCAAAGCTCAAATGAAAGATATTACAACAAAAAACAAATGATTCAACTAGGAGAAACTCCAATTTCTTATGGATTTCAAGTTGAAGATGGATCAAAATCAAGAAAAAAACTGATTTTCCAATACTTAGAAAAAATCTGCCTAAGTGTAAAATCAGCAAAACATCAAAACTTGGAAGGATTTTACACCAAGTTCCAAGATGATTCAGATCCTTTTCTAAACACCAATGTTTGTTATAAATGTTGCAAACAATTCAAAGAACCAATTGGCATGAAAAGATCTTACTTGTACATGAAGAAATCATGGATCAAAGTGACCATCCAAAATTGTTTTGCAAAAACTGATTTTTCACAAAGGTCATGTCGAGAGGTTCTATGACTACACACCTCTTACTGCGACCAGGGAAAAGATCCTGTCGAAATGCGCAAATTTCGAATTTCGACAAGCAGGGGTCAGATTCCCAAAACAACTGCCGAATAAACCAAATACTAATAAAACGAAGTACTGTCGTTTCCACAAGTCGCACGAGCACAACACTGAAGATTTTGAAGGACGCCATTGAAATAATCATCTGAGACGGCCATCTTAAACAGTTCACGAAGAATAAGGATGTTCCTCGACAGGAAGTGCAGGAGGCCCGAAAGGCTAAGGACGTACCTCCGCCGACCACAGAGACAAACCTTCAGGTTGCCCTCAACATCACGCGTCCAAAACATTTCTCTGTCCCCGTGTTGCACCCCAAAATTTGCCCTCACAATACAAGACTTTGTGTTCTAAAGAAGGTTCACAAGGTTCACAAGTTTTCCAACACTTGCATAACCTTTCATGAGGTTCAGGAGGTCTACAAGTCACTTCTTGAAGGTTCACAAGGTTCACAAGTTTCTCAATGCTTATATAACCTTTCATGAAGTTCATGAAGTTCACAAGTTACTTCTTGAAGGTTCACAAGTTTCACAATGTTTACAAAGCTTTCCTGAGGGTCATGAGGTCTACAAAGCCACTTCATGAGGTTCACAAGGTTCACAAGCTTCACAATACCTCCCATGAGTATCACAAGACACTTTATGAAGATTCACAAGGTTCACAAAGTTCACAATTGGTCAAAGGAGTTGACAATTCCCTCAGACAATGCACCTCCTAAGCAGTGCATCCAAAACTAGGGTTTTGACTTTAATCAGGCTAAATGGACTTCCAATACCTCAAGTGAGTTTCATAACATCTTATATGTGTGTAAGAACCCCCATGACAAGTTTCAAGACTTTTCTCAAAAGTTTGCTCAGTCAGATGATCAGATAAGTCAAAATCAGTCAATGCAGCTAAAAAGTCAAACTGAGGTTAACTGTGGTCAAACCAAAGTCAAACTTCATGATTTTCTGCCAACATCAAGTATATGAAGTAAAATCCATCATTTGATCAAGGGTTGATCATGATTCATCAAGGAGATTCCAGATCATCAATAATCAGGAGTTTCTAAATTAGGGTTTCCTCAGTAAAAGTCAACTGAACTTTGACCAGGCATAACTTTCACATAATTCATCACCAAGTCTCCATCCAAAGCTCATTTTGAAGGAAATTGAATTCCCTACAACTTTGATGTTGAAGGTTAAGCCCAAAAATGCTTCATTTGAAAGATATGATCTAAGACATTATAGGTCATTTCAAAAGTCAACAAAAAGTCAACAACTTCAAAAGGGCATAACTTGAGATTGGTAAATGATATGGACCTGAAACCAGTGGGGTTGGTTAGAGGACTCTTCAAGCTTTCCAAAAAGTCCAAGAACACCCTCATACCTTTAAAATTGAGGGAGATGTGCCTTTGCAAAGTTGGGCAATTTTGTGATGGTTTATGTTGAAAAGGGAGGTTCAAAATCATTTCTTTTCAAATGGGCCATTCAATTTGTGACCCAATCCACTTCATAATGCCATGCACGAAATTTTCATGATATTCTCATATTTTTTATTTTATTTTATTAATTTATTATGATTTATTACATTTTAAATCATTTTAAATTTTAAAAAAATATTAAACATGAAAGGATATTTTTGTGATTGGATCTAAAAAATCATAAATGGTGATTGGAGTCAAAAGAGAAGGAAATCATGAGATTACTCCCAAAATAGTAAGGTCTTATGATCAAATATTTGGTTTTTAACACTTAATCTTTTTGAATATTTTTTGGATCAAATATCCACACAACAAGCTCATGTTTTTGACCTAAATTACTCCCACATATATACTAATCATAAACCTAAGGCATAGACACGAATTTGAGCAGCTCATAGGTAAGTTCAACATTCAAAAAAATCAACAAAAAGTGAGAATCGGTTTTTGAATTTGAGAGCTTTAGAAGGTAAATGAAGAACATAGACATGTTCATTGACCATCCATGAAGCAAAATCATCTATCATATGCATCTCATGACCTCTGTATTGGCCAACCCGAAGCAAGTTTTGGCTTGAACATATTTTTTTCGATTCTAACCATTCATTGTGTATTAATGATTTTTGATTATGTAAACTTGTTTGTCCACTCCTATAGATGAAATCTGGATGATTTGGTGAAGAACCATGGCCTAAAACAGAATCCACCATTATTAGGGTTTGACCTTCGAATTAGGGTTAATTGATTTGCTCATTATAAATGAATTTGATTGATGAAATTGAATTGTACAGGTTATGAGGAATCCGAAAATGCCTTCAATTTGAGGAAATCGTATTGTTTAATAGTACTTTGAAATTCGTAGGTTTTATGAGTGCAGGTAAAATCGCAGGTATCATTGCAACAGAATCCGCAGCAAATTTCAAAAATCCTGAGGTTGAAGACGAACCAGGCTGGCGCGAAAATTAATATTTAAATTTCATTTTAAAATATAATTGATCTTTTCTGTTTGTATCACAAGCTAAATGCTTGGCCTGGTGGTAAGTTGGGCGTGTGTTTGTTGTAAAGGGCCTGGTTCGATTCCTGGCCAGGCATTGTTTTTTTGCTTATTTTTTCAGGATTGGAGAGAATATAATATATTATGCGTTAAAGTCATTCAACAAGCAGGTAGGCTCTCCCAGCCAGGCGGTAAGACGCGCGTATGCACATCCATAAGGTCCTGGGTACGAAACCACCCCAGGCCTTTTGTTTTTTCATATTTTTCTGGATTTCTCAAAACAAAGAATAAAACAAATCTCTTGCTCTCCTCTCTTGCCTGCGCACCCAATGGCCCAGTGGTAGTCTCTCTTGAAGGCAAGCATAGGGGACTGGGTTCAAACCCCAGCCCCACCAGGTTCCTTTTCTTATTCTTTTCTTTTTATTTTCATGTTTAAATTAATTGTTTAAAATAATTAGTATATTATTATTTATGTTTTAAAATATGTATATATATTATATAGTTTAATTAACCTTAAAATAATTCTCTAAAATATCACAAAACTCTTGTTTTTTTATTTAAAATTTTATTTTATATAGGTTATATTAAAATAATACCATGTGATCATTAAAAAATAATTTTTTGTATAAATCCTAATTCTTAATCTTAAAAAACTATAAAAAACCTAATTTTCCAATCTTAAAATATTTTTTCTAAATAACATTTAATTCTGTTTTTTTTATTTCCAATATAATTATAATTTGTCATAAAATTTTGTATTTATAATTTAAGTTAATTTTCTTTTAAAGTTTAGAAATATTTTAACTTATGTATATTTTTGTATATGATTGAAAATAATTTGTAATTATAATGATTAATAGAATTAAACTTTAACATGATATCTTAAATAATATGTATATAAAATATGTGTTCATAATAATTAAAATGTTTATGATTATAATAATTTAAATAATTATGTGAATTAAAAAAAAAGAAATATCTAATTATGTATGCTAATTATTTACTATATTATTAATTAATTTTTTTATAATTTCATTAATCTTTTAATTTTTATTACTAACCATGTTATTATTTATATTTTATTCTTATGTGTCTAACTTTATATATTATTTCTAATTACTAACCCATTTATAATTTTATTATGTTTACTATTATTATTATTATTTACTAACCCCCTTATTATTTTATTGCTTATTTTATATTTGGTTTACTTTTATTTAATTATTTTTGCTTATTATTTTCTATTATAATTTTGTAATTGTTCCTGGTTGTAAAGTTGTAATTATTTTAATTATTATCGTCATTATGGTTAGTAATTAGGGAGTGATAACATGTATGATATTTAAAATCAATTTAGAAAATTTTTAATAAAGATAATTAAAATAAACACTTCACACACGTAAGTCGATTTTAAATCGCCGTCTCATCTTCTAAGGATATCCCTCTTGTTGCCTACGAATAAATGGTTAAGTGGGGTGTATAAAGCAAGTCCCTCGAGTAAAAATCATCAAAGTCCCTTATGTTGCCTATACAAATCAAGTCCCTTCGGAAAAAATGATGATAGTCCCTTAATATGCTTATTACACCCCACCATTGCCTTAAAAAATCAAGTTGTCCCTCACATGTCCCTTAACATCCAAAGTAAGGACTACCTACTCCATTATAGTAGGGATAGTCTTACTAAGGAAAGAATAAAAAACAAGAAAGACCTTTATACATTAGGGTAAGTTACTTTTAAGTACTTAAGCTCATTTCAAAACTTTCTCCACACTTAAACAATTTTCAAAACAAATTTTCAAACATGTTTTTAACACATCCTTACATGGATTATTTATTAACTATTCTGAAAATTTTATTATTCACACACTACACTTTCAAAACAATTCAAAAGTGAGCTTAAGTACCTAAGAGCCCATGGATAACCATGGATGAAAAGGGTGCTAACACCTTCCCTTTTCATAACCTACCCCCCGGACCCAAAATATTCTCTAAGGTCTTTCCTGTTCTTTTATAACCTTTCCTTATGGATAAAATAAAAGTCGGTGGCGACTCTTGCTATCCGCAACATTGTTTAAAAGTCAGTTCACCGGGTTACAGAACTGGCGACTCTGCTGGGGAACTATTTTAAGAGGGGTATCCTTAGGAATTAAGATCACTTTGAATTGCTTGCCTTGTTTGATTTATGTTATCCTGTTGGGGTGCTCTTATGTGTGAAAGGTCCTAACCCGGATCTAGTGTACCTTAGGTAAATGGCAATAGACCAAGGAAACTGTACGACGTATATCGATACGGTTGATCTGGTGGCCATAGTTAGTGCGACTTCTTGGTTGGTGCTTATATTCCTTAAGTCAAGTTGAGGATAATATTGAGGCTGCCATATGTTGTCAATGCACTAACTAACTTTTAGAACCCTAGTTAACTCATCTTGGCCTTTAGAAAGTAGTGAGGTAACCGGCTTTGGTGCAGACTGAAGTTGGTTGACACTCGATACTACACTCATTGAGATCTTAAACTTGGAGGGTTTTGGTTGGCAAGTAAGTTGCCTTCTGATCAACCGCCCTTGTGAAGGATCAATGATATTGAGATCCCTTAGAACCTGGTTACTTTTGTAGGACAGGATGAACCATCCAACTTCAGGGGAGGGTACTTACCTTTAAACCTCATGCAAGCCTTTAAACTTAGGGCTATGGTGTGACTTGTTTGTGCGTGCCACATGTTTGTGATTGAGCATAACATCATGACATCATCATGCATCATAAGCATAGCATTTTCACTAACCATTTCAAGGACCAAAGGATTTATCTTTGTTCTCTGTTGTAGGTCATGACTTCAGCTCGTAGAAACACCATCAGGATCAACTTTGTGGGGATACCTCCTAAGCTTAAAGAGTTGGTTTCTCAAGTGTCTGATCGTTCCCAGTTCATCAAGAGACATGGTCACCTATTGGATCTAGTCACTTCAGGGTTCAATGAAGACATGATGAGTGTGCTGTTTCAGTTCTTTGACCCTAAGCACCATTGCTTTACATTCCCCGACTATCAGCTGGTTCCAACCATGGAGGAATTCTCTAAACTTCTGGGTATACCTGTTCTTGATCAAAGACCTTTCACAGGTTTGGAGAAGGAACTTAAACCAGAGGTTATTGCCACAGCTCTACATCTGAAGAAGTCTGACATTGTTCTAGAAACGAGAAGTGGAGTCAAGGGTATTCTTGCCAAAGTGCTAATGGATAAGGCTCAAATGTTCTTGAAGGCCATGAGCTATGATGCTTTTGAGGAGATCTTAGCCTTGCTGATTTATGGCTTAGTATTGTTCCCCAATCCAGATCAGTTCATAGATGTTCATGCCATCAACATTTTCCTGAGTCACAATCCAGTGCCTACATTGCTGGGAGACATCCTGCATTCTCTTCACACCCGTACTACAAGGGCAAGAGGAACTTTGATGTGTTGCATACCTTTACTTTCTAGGTGGTTTATTTCTCACCTTCCTCGCTCGGTAATGAAGAATGAGCAAGGATTCAGATGGTCCAAGAGGATCATGTCACTTTCTCACTCAGATATTCATTGGTGCTCCAGATCTATGGAGAATGTCATTATCATTGACCGTTGTGGAGAGTTTCCCAATGTGCCACTTCTAGGCATAAGGGGAGGCATCACCTACAACCCCTCTCTAGCTTTACGACAGTTTGGTTACGCCCGAAGTGATGGTCCACATGACATGTTGATTCAGGGCATTGTGTTTGATTACGACAACGATCTTCAGGGTTACCGTCAGAGATTCATACGAGCTTGGGGAAGGGTAAACAGGATTGACAGCAAGACACTGGAGCCTAAGTACACTATTCCTATGGAGGCTTATCTCAGATGGGTACGATCTCGTGCTCAGACACTCGTGATGCCATATCCTGCCATCCTACCAGTTACCATGGAACCTGTTGCTGAAGGAGACACTGCTTATACCATCCTTCACCCAGACATGCCTACTGATATGGAAGACTTGCAGAGATCATGGATCCAACTGAAGGAGCAAAGGGATACTTTCGAGGCTCATTACAAAGCAAGCCAAGCAAGGATCCTAGAGCTAACAAAGCAACTTCACGAGGAACGAAACCTCAACTCTTACCTCAACACAAAGAGGAAACGTCCATGGGAGACTTAAAACCCCGTCTTTTGTACTTATTTCACTTTCATTTTTTGTAAGCCTAAAAGGCAAAACAAGTTATTACTAATAAAAAGTTACTTTCTTGTTTGTTTAAGCAAATTTAAATTCTGCGGTCCTTGAAAACATTGCATACGCATTCGCATTACCATTTCATTGCATCACAGGTTTATAATTGTGCACAGGTTTCTCATCTTCTCGCTGTTTATTTCAGCAATGGCACTTGAACAATCAGTTAAGGATCTTCAGGCACAGAATGCACAGTTCCAAGAGCTGATCTTGAACCTATCCAAGGGGCAAGATGAATTGAAGGCACTGCTGGCCAAGAAGACAAAGAAGACTAGGAGGTCTGCTGGGTTGCTCAACATGGGAAGAAGGTTCAGAGGTCCTGTCAAAACTAAGGAACAGGTTGAAGACTATGAATCTGAAGAATCTGAGCAAGAGAGAGGTAGTCTTCACAACACTATGGGGGACTCTGATTCTGAGGCTAACTACTACCATGAGTCTAATGAAGACAAATTCAAGATGCTGGTGGATAGGATGGATGCTATGGAGTTGCAGAAATCAGCTGGGCTGGATTTTGAGGATTTGAGTCTGATATCTGGGGTGGTCATACCTATGGGTTTCAAGGTTCCTACATTTGTTGTCTATGATGGGGTCTCTTGTCCCAAGCTGCATCTGAGGTCCTATGTCAGAAGAATTCAACCCCACACTGCTGATAAAAAGTTGTGGATCCATTTCTTTCAAGAGAGTTTATCTGGAGCTCAGTTGGAGTGGTATTATCAGTTAGAGAGTGTCAACATCAGAGACTGGAATGATCTTGCTGAAGCTTTCTACAAGCAGTATCAATACAATGCTGACTTAGCCCCCACTCGCATGCAACTTCAAAGCATGTCTATGGGTGCCAAAGAAAGTTTTAAAGAGTATGCTCAGAAGTGGAGAGACTTAGCTGGAAGAGTTCAACCCCCTTTGACTGACAGGGAACTGGTTGATATGTTCATGTGTACGCTGAATGGTCCGTTTTACAGTCATCTCATTGGAAGCTCATCATCTGGCTTCACTGAGTTGATCATGACAGGAGAGCGGGTAGAGAATGGTATCAAGAGTGGTAAGATCCAAGTGGGCACTTCTTCATCAGGTGCTGCAAAGAAGCCTCCCACTGGAAAGAAAGAATCTAATGCTGTTTATGGTCAGCCTGATCGTAACAGAAGACATCAGTCTATTAGTGCAGTTCATATTTCAAATCCAACTCCTGCAACAACAGAGCAGCCTCAGGGACACCAACCAAAGACTAGAAGACAGTTCACGAAGATCAACATGTCAATGGCTCAGGCATTGCAACACTTGTTGAAAGCTGAACTTATTACTCTGAGGGAGGCTCCTCAGAATCCCAATGTTACCTCTCCCAAGTACAATCCCAATGCACGATGTGCATATCATTCAAACTGTCCAGGACATGATACCAATAACTGCTGGGTCTTGAAAAACAAAATTCAGGATATGATTGATGCTGGAGAGATTGAGTTTGATCCACCAAATGTGATTACAGCACCACTGCCAAATCACGAGAAGACTGTCAACGCCATTGATGAAGACATTGAGGAGGATCTGCATGTCTATTCAGTTATGGAGTTGAGCACACCATTGTCTGTTATCAAGAAGAGGTTAGTACAAGCTGGGATTTTTCCAGGTTGTCGTGAAGATTGTCTGTATTGTACTTATAAGCCGGATAGTTGCTTCATTTTGAGAGATGGAATTCAACGTCTCATGGATAAGTATACTATAGTGTTTGAAAGAAGACCAGCATCTGTAGAAGATATGGTGGACCAGCTGACTCAGGGTAAGAAGATTGAAGAGGTTGATATGGTTGACAAAGTACCGGTAAGAATCACTGCAAGGAAGCCCATCAAGATCTCTCATCAGGGTCCTATCAAGATTACTGCCGAAGGTCCTGTTAAAATTGTTGCTGAAGCCAGAGTAGCTCCTCTGATCATTACTACTCCTGGTCCTATTCCTTATACATCTGACAAAGCTGTGCCTTGGCACTATGGGTCGGATGTTTACATCCATGGTGTCAAGCAGGAGCCTTTACCTGATATACCTGCTGACATTGATAATATTGCTGGATCTAGCAAGATCACTCGTAGTGGAAGAGTCTTCTCTCCTCCAGATACTTCAAAGAATACAACTACTACTGCTGTTACTTCCACCACTGATGCTCGGGGCAAAGGTCCTGTAATTGAGCCTGTATCTACTGATGTTCCAGCTGCTGATGACCTCTCTAAGCAAATGGAAGAAGTATTGAAAATCATTCGCAAGAGTGATTATGACATTGTTGATCAGTTGGGGCATACTCCCTCAAAGATTTCTATGCTCTCCCTGTTATTATGTTCTGAGGCTCATGCCAAGTCATTAATCAAGTTTCTGAAGATGGCTCATGTACCCAGTGCAATTTCTGTCGACCAATTTGAGAACTGTGTTGCCCACCTGACCTATGACAACGGGTTAGGGTTTTCTGATGCTGACTTGACCCCTGCCAAAAGAAATCATAACAGGGCCCTGCATATTTCAATTGAATGCAGGGGCACTACCCTGTCTCATGTGTTGATAGACAATGGTTCCTCTCTGAATGTGTTACCCAAGGAAGTCCTGAATAAGCTGAGTCCTGAAGATACTGTATTGAAACCCAGTAATATTGTGGTAAAGGCTTTTGATGGTTCTAGAAGAGTAGTGCATGGGGAAATTGATCTTCCAATCAAGGTTGGCTCTCAGATGTTTACTGCTACATTCTATGTGATGGATATACGTCCTTCATACTCATGTCTGCTTGGTCGTCCCTGGATCCATGGGGCAGGTGCTGTGACTTCTACATTGCACCAAAAGTTGAGATATCCGGTGAATGGAAAAGTTGTTACTGTCTACGGAGAGGAAGAATACTTTGTCAGCCATGTAAACACCTTCAAGTATCTGGAAGTGGAAGGTGAATACATTGAGACCCCGTGTCAGTCATTTGAAGTGGTTCCTTGGGTTGGTAATGATTGTGTAGCTCCTCCTGCTGTGAAGAAGGTTCCCGTGGTCATCAGAAACCCTCCAACAATGGCAATGGCCTCCCTCAAAGATGCTAAAGCTGTGGTGAATGAAGGTGAGTCCCAGAAGGCTGCTCGTCGTGCTCGTGCTGCTCGTATCACCAACCAAGGAGTGATTAATGCTGTGGGAGATCAAGATGAAGATTACAACCTGGATGCATGGATTTTTCCTACTGAGGGTGCTGGACTCAATAATTGGAAAGCTGAAGATGTTATCCCTATCTCCTTTAGTCAGGAGTAAATACTATTACTGTGTTATGTTTTTAAATTTGTAATTTTTTGGAACAATTAAAACTCTTAAGCCATGTGCCTTACCCGGGGCACAATGGTGTGCTTGTTACGGGATGTCATTTCATTTGCATATTTCATTCAATAAAATCAGTGGACGTTTCGTTTTTTCGTAAATATTGTGTTCCTTGTCTTTCTTTTTCTTTTATTTTTGCTTTATCAGCTATGTGTTCTTACACACACCCACATCACTAAAATGCAGATCCTCATCCACTCTGGATCCTGTTGATAACAGTTCTACTATTGCCAATTACAATTTCGAGAATCCGATCTATCAAACTGAAGACGGAAATGAGGACGATTGTGAGATACCTGTAGAGCTTGCTAGGTTGTTACAACAAGAAGAGAAAGCTATACAGCCACACGAAGAGCCAGTCGAAGTTGTGAATCTGGGAACTGAAGAAAATAGAAAAGAGGTCAAGATAGGGGCTGATTTAGAGGACAGTGTCAAGAGCAGGTTGATTCAGATGTTATGTGACTATGTGGAGATCTTTGCATGGTCTTATGAAGATATGCCAGGGTTGGATACAGACATTGTGGTTCACCGTTTGCCAGTGAAAGAAGATTGTCGTCCAAAGAAGCAGAAGGTTCGTCGTATGCGTCCTGAGATGTCAGAAAAGATCAAAGCAGAGGTAATGAAACAGTTCAATGCAGGGTTCTTAGCAGTGACTTCTTATCCTCAGTGGGTTGCAAATGTGGTACCAGTTCCTAAGAAAGATGGTAAGGTACGTATGTGTGTAGACTACAGAGATTTGAACAAAGCTAGCCCCAAAGATGACTTTCCACTTCCTCATATTGACATTTTGGTAGACAACACTGCTCAACATAAGGTATTCTCTTTTATGGATGGTTTCTCTGGTTACAATCAGATCAAGATGGCACCTGAAGATATGGAGAAGACAACATTTGTGACACAGTGGGGCACTTTTTGCTATAAGGTGATGCCATTTGGTTTGAAGAACGCAGGGGCAACATATCAGCGTGCTATGGTGGCTTTGTTTCATGATATGATTCATCATGAGATAGAGGTATATGTGGATGATATGATAGCCAGGTCTCAGAATGAAGAGCAACATCTTGATCATCTGCACAAGTTGTTTGAGAGGTTGAAGAAATACAAGTTGAGATTGAATCCAAACAAGTGTACTTTTGGAGTTAGATCTGGAAAACTCCTGGGTTTCATTGTCAGTGGAAAAGGTATTGAAGTGGATCCTGCAAAAGTGAAAGCTATACGAGAGATGCCAGCTCCCCGTACTGAGAAGGAGGTTAGAGGTTTCTTGGGACGATTGAATTACATTGCAAGATTTATTTCCCAGTTAACTACCATCTGTGAGCCAATCTTCAAGTTGTTGAAGAAAGATCAGGTGATGGAATGGAATGATGAGTGCCAGAATGCCTTTGATGAAATTAAGAGGTACCTGCTAGAACCACCAATTTTGATGCCCCCAGTTGATGGAAGACCCTTGATTATGTACTTAACAGTGTTAGACAACTCAATGGGGTGTGTGTTGGGGCAACATGACGAGTCTGGTCGAAAAGAGCAGGCAATATACTACCTTAGCAAAAAGTTTACCGACTGTGAAACAAGATACTCACTGCTCGAGAAAACTTGCTGCGCTTTGGCATGGGCTGCTCGCCGACTAAGACAGTATATGTTGACCCATACTACCTTGTTGATTTCGAAGATGGATCCAATCAAGTACATATTTGAGAAACCTGCTCTCTCTGGAAGAATTGCAAGATGGCAAATGATCTTGACCGAATATGACATACAGTATACCACTCAGAAGGCCATTAAGGGAAGTGTTGTTGCTGATCATTTGGCTCATCAAGCAGTAGATGATTACCAGTCAATGAATTTTGAGTTCCCTGATGAAGATATTATGACTGTTACCAAAGAACCTGGACAATATGACGGACCTGAACAAGGATCCCGATGGACTATGGTTTTTGATGGTGCCTCCAATGCACTTGGTAATGGTGTTGGTGTTGTGATTAGTTCCCCTGAAGGTTGTCATACCCCGATTACTGCCAGACTTTGTTTCCATTGTACCAATAACATGGCTGAGTATGAGGCATGTATCCTGGGTATTAAAGCTGCTATTGATATGAAGATTCAGTTCCTTGATGTGTATGGAGATTCAGCCCTGGTAGTAAGTCAGATTAAAGGAGATTGGGATACCAAGCATGATAATCTCATTCCTTACAGAGAACATGTGGTGTCTTTGATCTCACATTTCAAAGAGATCACCTTTGGACACATTCCACGAAGAGAGAATCAGTTGGCAGATGCATTGGCCACCATGGCATCCATGTTTGAGATCAGCTGGGATGATGAAGCCCCCAAGATTACCATTGATAGATTTGAGAAGCCTGCATACTGCAATGAGATTGACACTGAAGGGGCAGAGGAGAAGCCTTGGTTCCATGAAGTAAAAAGATATCTTGAAGCTCAGGAGTTCCCTGAAGGGGCATCTGTCAAAGATAGGAAGTTCCTGAGGAGGTTTGCTGCTAAATTCTTTTTGAGTAATGGGATTTTGTATAAGCGTAATCATGATTCAACT
The DNA here is from genome assembly GCA_963966055.1 of Lathyrus aphaca. NCBI lineage: Eukaryota > Viridiplantae > Streptophyta > Magnoliopsida > Fabales > Fabaceae > Lathyrus > Lathyrus aphaca. Next base: position 520,479,971 of record OZ014523.1, on the reverse strand, counting down.
ATGCTTCGCTGTGTGGATAAGAAGGAAGCAACTGAGATTATGGAAGAGATGCATGATGGGACCTTTGGCACTCATTCCAGTGGTCACACTATGGCAAGGAAGATATTGAGAGCAGGTTACTATTGGTCTACCATGGAAGCTGATTGCTATCAACACTCCAGAACTTGTCACAAATGTCAAATCTATGCTGATAAAGTTCATGTACCTCCATCACCATTGAATGTGTTGACTGCTCCTTGGCCCTTTTCCATGTGGGGCATTGATATGATTGGTGAAATCAAGCCTACTGCTTCTAATGGGCATCGTTTCATCCTGGTTGCTATTGATTATTTTACGAAGTGGGTAGAGGCAGCTTCATATGCATCTGTGACTAAGAATGTTGTGGCTCGGTTCATTAAGAATAACCTCATCTGTAGGTATGGCATCCCTGAGAGGATTATCACTGACAATGGCTCTAATCTGAACAACACTATGATTACTGATCTCTGCACGCAGTTCAAGATTAAGCATCACAACTCTTCTCCGTATCGTCCAAAGATGAATGGGGCAGTTGAAGCTGCTAATAAGAACATTAAGAAGATTGTACAAAAGATGACTGTTACTTACAGGGATTGGCATGAGATGTTACCATTTGCTCTTCATGGTTATCGTACCACAATACGTACTTCAACAGGGGCAACCCCATTCTCCTTAGTCTATGGTATGGAAGCAGTTCTGCCCATTGAAGTTCAGATTCCCTCCTTGAGAATTATGAAGGATGCAGGCTTGGATGAAGATGAGTGGATTCAGACTCGACTGGACCAGATAAATTTGATTGATGAGAAGAGGTTAGCAGCAGTTTGTCATGGCCAGATGTACCAGAAACGGATGATTAAAGCTTTTAACAAGAAAGTTAAGCCAAAGGTATATCAGGCTGGTGACTTGGTAATCAAGCGTATCATATTACCACAGGGTGATCCTAGGGGCAAGTGGACTCCAACATATGAGGGACCATTTGTAGTCAAGACAGTGTTCTCAGGAGGTGCCATGATACTGACTACAATGGATGGTGAAGATTTTCCACAGCCTGTAAACGCAGACATAGTTAAAAAATACTACGCATAAAAAGAGACCCGCTAGGTTGACTGGCCTAGGCAAAAATAAGGGCATCCCGGCAAACCAAAAGGGTTTGGGCAAAAATTAGGGATATATATGAAAAGATGTACACCCGGCAAGTCGAAAACCTGAAAAGGCGGCTTGGGCAAAAAAGGGTATCCCGGTGGATTGAAAACCTGAAAGGGCAATCCAGGCAAAAGTTAGGGATTAAAGCGTATGACTATGTCTCGTTTGGATCACCAATGAAACTGCAACCAGCTGTACTACTTACTCAAGCTCGAACAGATAAAGCTCAATCCAATCGTTTCCGTCTCAACAGCAAGAAGATGAGATACTTGAAGGGCAATAGTAGAATTGAAACTCAATAGGACTGTTTCCCATATAGCTGATTTTCTTTCTTTTGTAAAACTTTATGACAAAATCCTCTTACTAGGGTTTATGTCCCCTTGTACAAACTTACCCATGTATGGGTCACTTTTGATATAAATAAATTCCATCTTTTGAATTCAGATTTACTTTTACCCTATTTACATAAGCGAAACGTCCATTGGTTGTGTTTGAATGTATGTATGCTTTTGAATATGATTAATGTTTACCAGAAATACATGTATGCTATTAATATGATTAATGTTTACCAGAAATGCATGAAAATGCAGTAATAGTATTTACTAAGGACGAACGAGGGAAGGATTTCAACGAAGCTTCGCCGGTTCATCTTTGCAAAACAATCACAAAACTCTCAGTAGGACTAATCCATCTTCATAAAGTCTCATCTCCTCTGGAATTTATATCCATCTCTTTTATCCTCATACGGATATTCGGGAAATTACGTTCCAATAAGGGTACGACGAACGAAGACGGGATGTTATACTTATCCTACTATCAAACGAAGACGAAGGTTATATATACCTTGCTATCCCCAGCAGACGGGAGGTTATATATACCTTGCTATCCCCAGCAGACGGGAGGTTATATCTATATACATTATTATCCCCAGCAAACGGAGGGTTATATATTCTTCAACAACGAATCGGGATTTATTTTCCCTGGCCAGCAGTTGTTATACAAAGATATCCAGACGCTTCCGGCTGTGTCATATCATACATACATCATTTACATCATACCATAGCATACATACCCATAGATATATAGTACATTACTTAAGTACATCATATCATACATGCATACATAAAGCATAAACTAATATTGTTATACAGAATGCTACTTTGTTTTCAGGTTAAGTATCCAACAAGCAAACCTATGATCTTTGGGACTGCTTTATTGTAACCTCAGGGTTATTTTATCCTCCTGATGAGCTCATCATTATTTCAAGACTGCATTGGAGTTGTCATTATTGATGTCTCCATCCTCCTGAAATCAGTACTTCAAGACGCATTGGAGTTATCATTATTGATTGCTCTATCCTCCTGAAGACATATCACATTATTATTTCAAGACTGCATTGGAGTTGTCATTATTGATGTCTCCATCCTCCTGAAATCAGTACTTCAAGACTGCATTAGAGTTATCATTATTGATTGCTCTATCCTCCTGAAGACATATCACATTATTATTTCAAGACTGCATTGGAGTTGTCATTATTGATGTCTCCATCCTCCTGAAATCAGTACTTCAAGACTGCATTAGAGTTATCATTATTGATTGCTCTATCCTCCTGAAGACATATCACATTATTATTTCAAGACTGCATTGGAGTTGTCATTATTGATGTCTCCATCCTCCTGAAATCAGTACTTCAAGACTGCATTAGAGTTATCATTATTGATTACTCTATCCTCCTGAAGACATATCACATTATTATTTCAAGACTGCATTGGAGTTGTCATTATTGATGTCTCCATCCTCCTGAAATCAGTACTTCAAGACTGCATTAGAGTTATCATTATTGATTGCTCTATCCTCCTGAAGACATATCACATTATTATTTCAAGACTGCATTGGAGTTGTCATTATTGATGTCTCCATCCTCCTGAAATCAGTACTTCAAGACTGCATTAGAGTTATCATTATTGATTACTCTATCCTCCTGAAGACATATCACACTATTATTTCAAGACTGCATTGGAGTTGTCATTATTGATGTCTCCATCCTCCTGAAATCATTACTTCAAGACTGCTTTAGAGCTTTCCATTGCTCTATCCTCATGAAGACATGCTGTTACATCAGTATTACTCCAGACTCCTGACAGCTTTCATTATACTACTAAAGAACTTTCCCCTAGTGGCATTTTTTAAACCCACTCAATCATGTTCAACCAACCATCAATATCATTCTATGCACTGGTGAGTGCAAATTTTTGGGCTTTTGTGTTCAATCCCCTTCAACCTTCCAGGTTACGACTGGCAAATATACCAATCTAACCCCTCAGGTTTCAAAAAATTGAACAGGGGCAGCTGTTGCACCCCAAAATTTGCCCTCACAATACAAGACTTTGTGTTCTAAAGAAGGTTCACAAGGTTCACAAGTTTTCCAACACTTGCATAACCTTTCATGAGGTTCAGGAGGTCTACAAGTCACTTCTTGAAGGTTCACAAGGTTCACAAGTTTCTCAATGCTTATATAACCTTTCATGAAGTTCATGAAGTTCACAAGTTACTTCTTGAAGGTTCACAAGTTTCACAATGTTTACAAAGCTTTCCTGAGGGTCATGAGGTCTACAAAGCCACTTCATGAGGTTCACAAGGTTCACAAGCTTCACAATACCTCCCATGAGTATCACAAGACACTTTATGAAGATTCACAAGGTTCACAAAGTTCACAATTGGTCAAAGGAGTTGACAATTCCCTCAGACAATGCACCTCCTAAGCAGTGCATCCAAAACTAGGGTTTTGACTTTAATCAGGCTAAATGGACTTCCAATACCTCAAGTGAGTTTCATAACATCTTATATGTGTGTAAGAACCCCCATGACAAGTTTCAAGACTTTTCTCAAAAGTTTGCTCAGTCAGATGATCAGATAAGTCAAAATCAGTCAATGCAGCTAAAAAGTCAAACTGAGGTTAACTGTGGTCAAACCAAAGTCAAACTTCATGATTTTCTGCCAACATCAAGTATATGAAGTAAAATCCATCATTTGATCAAGGGTTGATCATGATTCATCAAGGAGATTCCAGATCATCAATAATCAGGAGTTTCTAAATTAGGGTTTCCTCAGTAAAAGTCAACTGAACTTTGACCAGGCATAACTTTCACATACTTCATCACCAAGTCTCCATCCAAAGCTCATTTTGAAGGAAATTGAATTCCCTACAACTTTGATGTTGAAGGTTAAGCCCAAAAATGCTTCATTTGAAAGATATGATCTAAGACATTATAGGTCATTTCAAAAGTCAACAAAAAGTCAACAACTTCAAAAGGGCATAACTTGAGATTGGTAAATGATATGGACCTGAAACCAGTGGGGTTGGTTAGAGGACTCTTCAAGCTTTCCAAAAAGTCCAAGAACACCCTCATACCTTTAAAATTGAGGGAGATGTGCCTTTGCAAAGTTGGGCAATTTTGTGATGGTTTATGTTGAAAAGGGAGGTTCAAAATCATTTCTTTTCAAATGGGCCATTCAATTTGTGACCCAATCCACTTCATAATGCCATGCACGAAATTTTCATGATATTCTCATATTTTTTATTTTATTTTATTAATTTATTATGATTTATTACATTTTAAATCATTTTAAATTTTAAAAAAATATTAAACATGAAAGGATATTTTTGTGATTGGATCTAAAAAATCATAAATGGTGATTGGAGTCAAAAGAGAAGGAAATCATGAGATTACTCCCAAAATAGTAAGGTCTTATGATCAAATATTTGGTTTTTAACACTTAATCTTTTTGAATATTTTTTGGATCAAATATCCACACAACAAGCTCATGTTTTTGACCTAAATTACTCCCACATATATACTAATCATAAACCTAAGGCATAGACACGAATTTGAGCAGCTCATAGGTAAGTTCAACATTCAAAAAAATCAACAAAAAGTGAGAATCGGTTTTTGAATTTGAGAGCTTTAGAAGGTAAATGAAGAACATAGACATGTTCATTGACCATCCATGAAGCAAAATCATCTATCATATGCATCTCATGACCTCTGTATTGGCCAACCCGAAGCAAGTTTTGGCTTGAACATATTTTTTTCGATTCTAACCATTCATTGTGTATTAATGATTTTTGATTATGTAAACTTGTTTGTCCACTCCTATAGATGAAATCTGGATGATTTGGTGAAGAACCATGGCCTAAAACAGAATCCACCATTATTAGGGTTTGACCTTCGAATTAGGGTTAATTGATTTGCTCATTATAAATGAATTTGATTGATGAAATTGAATTGTACAGGTTATGAGGAATCCGAAAATGCCTTCAATTTGAGGAAATCGTATTGTTTAATAGTACTTTGAAATTCGTAGGTTTTATGAGTGCAGGTAAAATCGCAGGTATCATTGCAACAGAATCCGCAGCAAATTTCAAAAATCCTGAGGTTGAAGACGAACCAGGCTGGCGCGAAAATTAATATTTAAATTTCATTTTAAAATATAATTGATCTTTTCTGTTTGTATCACAAGCTAAATGCTTGGCCTGGTGGTAAGTTGGGCGTGTGTTTGTTGTAAAGGGCCTGGTTCGATTCCTGGCCAGGCATTGTTTTTTTGCTTATTTTTTCAGGATTGGAGAGAATATAATATATTATGCGTTAAAGTCATTCAACAAGCAGGTAGGCTCTCCCAGCCAGGCGGTAAGACGCGCGTATGCACATCCATAAGGTCCTGGGTACGAAACCACCCCAGGCCTTTTGTTTTTTCATATTTTTCTGGATTTCTCAAAACAAAGAATAAAACAAATCTCTTGCTCTCCTCTCTTGCCTGCGCACCCAATGGCCCAGTGGTAGTCTCTCTTGAAGGCAAGCATAGGGGACTGGGTTCAAACCCCAGCCCCACCAGGTTCCTTTTCTTATTCTTTTCTTTTTATTTTCATGTTTAAATTAATTGTTTAAAATAATTAGTATATTATTATTTATGTTTTAAAATATGTATATATATTATATAGTTTAATTAACCTTAAAATAATTCTCTAAAATATCACAAAACTCTTGTTTTTTTATTTAAAATTTTATTTTATATAGGTTATATTAAAATAATACCATGTGATCATTAAAAAATAATTTTTTGTATAAATCCTAATTCTTAATCTTAAAAAACTATAAAAAACCTAATTTTCCAATCTTAAAATATTTTTTCTAAATAACATTTAATTCTGTTTTTTTTATTTCCAATATAATTATAATTTGTCATAAAATTTTGTATTTATAATTTAAGTTAATTTTCTTTTAAAGTTTAGAAATATTTTAACTTATGTATATTTTTGTATATGATTGAAAATAATTTGTAATTATAATGATTAATAGAATTAAACTTTAACATGATATCTTAAATAATATGTATATAAAATATGTGTTCATAATAATTAAAATGTTTATGATTATAATAATTTAAATAATTATGTGAATTAAAAAAAAAGAAATATCTAATTATGTATGCTAATTATTTACTATATTATTAATTAATTTTTTTATAATTTCATTAATCTTTTAATTTTTATTACTAACCATGTTATTATTTATATTTTATTCTTATGTGTCTAACTTTATATATTATTTCTAATTACTAACCCATTTATAATTTTATTATGTTTACTATTATTATTATTATTTACTAACCCCCTTATTATTTTATTGCTTATTTTATATTTGGTTTACTTTTATTTAATTATTTTTGCTTATTATTTTCTATTATAATTTTGTAATTGTTCCTGGTTGTAAAGTTGTAATTATTTTAATTATTATCGTCATTATGGTTAGTAATTAGGGAGTGATAACATGTATGATATTTAAAATCAATTTAGAAAATTTTTAATAAAGATAATTAAAATAAACACTTCACACACGTAAGTCGATTTTAAATCGCCGTCTCATCTTCTAAGGATATCCCTCTTGTTGCCTACGAATAAATGGTTAAGTGGGGTGTATAAAGCAAGTCCCTCGAGTAAAAATCATCAAAGTCCCTTATGTTGCCTATACAAATCAAGTCCCTTAGGAAAAAATGATGATAGTCCCTTAATATGCTTATTACACCCCACCATTGCCTTAAAAAATCAAGTTGTCCCTCACATGTCCCTTAACATCCAAAGTAAGGACTACCTACTCCATTATAGTAGGGATAGTCTTACTAAGGAAAGAATAAAAAACAAGAAAGACCTTTATACATTAGGGTAAGTTACTTTTAAGTACTTAAGCTCATTTCAAAACTTTCTCCACACTTAAACAATTTTCAAAACAAATTTTCAAACATGTTTTTAACACATCCTTACATGGATTATTTATTAACTATTCTGAAAATTTTATTATTCACACACTACACTTTCAAAACAATTCAAAAGTGAGCTTAAGTACCTAAGAGCCCATGGATAACCATGGATGAAAAGGGTGCTAACACCTTCCCTTTTCATAACCTACCCCCCGGACCCAAAATATTCTCTAAGGTCTTTCCTGTTCTTTTATAACCTTTCCTTATGGATAAAATAAAAGTCGGTGGCGACTCTTGCTATCCGCAACATTGTTTAAAAGTCAGTTCACCGGGTTACACCCCGAACCTTATACAAGCCTTGTATACTTCGCTGCATATAGCCCCTGGGAGTCCTTCCCGTCAGCAATGGTTATATCCGGTGGGGGACCCAACAAGGTGACAGTTGGGTTAGTAAAGAGGTGATTCGATTAGCTAACCAGTACTAACTCCAACTAGAAATTACAAATACAAGTCTTAGGCATCAGCGTTGACATCAGGCTGACCCTCAGCTGGGTTACCAAGGTCCTCGTCTATCGTTTTGGCTTGCTCGGGCTCTTTGAGGTAGTCGGGGATATAAATAACGCGGTCCTCAGCCTTATACAAGAAGCTGGTACCCTCCTCGTTGAATACCAGGTCGGGATTAACTATCTTCAACTGATCAATCGCATTTTTAAAAGCGACACTGGCCATCTCTTCAAGATCAACGTACCCCTCCTTAATCATCGCCACAATCTCCGCATGTGACTTCAGCGACCTTGTGTCCTCAGGCTCATCTTCGGCTGGAGCTAGAACAACTTTCAAATTCGCGATCTCATCCGCAACGGACTTTTTGTTGGACGCCACCGTTTCCTCCAACTTTTTCACCTTTTTGACAGTTTACTTCAAAGACCTCTCACGTCCGCTGGATATCTCCTTGGAAGCTGAAAGCTTGGCACCCCGGCGATTTCCTGCTCCTGAGTGGCAGTCCCCTCAGCAAACATCGAGGCCATAGCCAAAACCCGCATAACTGAGCCTGCATCCCGCGCCAGCCAAGAACGTCTATCGGGTCGGCTTGTTCCCTCCAACTAAAGTGTCTCCGCCCGTTGAAATTGTAGAAAATTCTTCTCGAAAAAGTTGTGCTTGAGGAAACACGGAGGGAGCTTGTAGGAAGGCTTTGAGGGAGCATCGTTCAGGTTCACTACATCATCACCCCTGGACCTCTTCCCCGCTCTGGAAATTCCACCAGGAGAGTTGTTCGAAGCAGGTGAAGAGGTACCCGAGCTTGTGACCAGTTTGTCACTGAGACGAGTTTGGGTCAGCTTTTTGGGCCCTTTTCTCCTCCTGTGGTTGGCCATCATTTTATCATGAGCATTCACCATATAATCTGAAAAAATAAAAAGAAACAAAGGTGGTCAAAACATAATCAATGGACGAGCATGAAAAATTAACAATATATATGAGCGTCAAAAACATTAAAACTACCAAGGTACTAGGAGACGTCCTTGTCCGTCTCGCAAGCCAAAAGCTTAGTCACCTCGATAAACCTAGGGGTTACTTTGGCGCCCCCGTCCTTGTCTAAAATGGGACAACCATGTTGGTCAACATGTGTGGTCATCGTAATCTTCGAAACATAGCTCATTAAAAACTCGTAACTGGCCTGATCGCTTTCATCCAAGTCGGAGGAAATCTCGAAGAATTAGTCGGTTCCACGCAGAAAATGGTCACGCGACCAAGAGAAATGAAATTTCAGCAACAGACGAGAGAGTTCTTTCCTATCCTTGTCCAGAAAAGCCTTCCCTTGGTCATCAGTATCCACTCCCCATAATTTACAGGAATTCAAGGCACACTCGGTTATAGGTTCGACCAAGTAAAAACAGTCTTTGAAATCCCTTATTGATTTTGAAAATACTGTGAAAATCTTCCTCTTTTGCTTCAAAGAAACCCAGCCAAACTTGTCATTCATGAACTGGCGTTGAAGATGGAAAACATGGAAGAACAAGGGAAGCGTCGCCCCTATCTTCAAGTATCCACAAGTCTTCTCAAAGGCCCAAATAAAAGCAAATGAATTCAGGTGCAGATGAGATGGGAGAGCTCTATATGGACAAACACGAATTGCTGGAAGTCTGAGAACGACAGCTTGAACCTCATCTCCCAGAAGAGGATGTCATAGAGAGGAAACCTGTCGGAGCCAAATGCCCAGCATACGTGATCAATCGAGCCTGGGTATTTTACCGTCCAATCATATGGGTTCCCGACCACAGGGAGCGGATCCACTAGATCTTGGGTGTAGAGAGAGGCTATGTTCATCGTTTTGTCAACGTCCTATTCACTAACGGGCATATCTTTGTTCTCATCTCCATTACCATCTTCCTCTTTTGATTCAGTCAAATTGGTCCGGGCAGAAGTAGTCTCCTCGGAGTCACTAGAAGACGTTGAACTCCCATCGGTCAATGAATCCTGTTCGGATTCAGCAGGGGAGGACGCAGAATCGCTCGATAGGTTCTCGGTATCCATCAGTATTTGGTCATCAGTGGACATCTTTACACTTGAAAAACAGTGAAAGAAACCGTGAATTCGATGGGAAAATCAAATCCACCCTTTCCACAAATGTTCACGTGAAAGGGCGTGCTATAGAACGAGGACTATGTCCTCAATCAAAGCCCTCACGCAAAGAGACATCGTGATCGTAATAACGACCAGACAACTATATGAATACAAGGAGAAACTAACGATCCCATCAGGTCAACGAGCAGTCCATCGCCCAGAACTCTAGTTGAGATTCAACCAGAGACGACGAACGGAGCGGCCGTGTATAACACGAACTAAACCTAAACATTATGTCAGTGGCGGTGGTAGTGCCAGAAATCCTCCTGCCGGAGCGATAAACACTGCGTCGGAACCCTAGGATCTCAATCAATCGGTCATATTTACCCAAAACGCTACCTTAACCGCATGCAACTAACTTATTTAGAAGATTCAGAAGCTAAGTCAAGTAAAAATCACAAAAACTTACAAATTAAGGGAAGCTTAGATCTGATCGGAAGAGTCTCCTTGGTGTACGTGATGGTTGACAGGGGCAAACGAGCACTTGACAAATACGAGTGGTAGAAACGGAAGCGAAAAGTGTGGAAATGAAGCCCAACGCTCTATTTATAAGTTTCTCCAGCACGTGGGCCTGCAGACCTAGAAACGGAGCACTCATTACCGAGGGACGGCCATAGAGTAGCCATCATTACACATTAAATGCGCATATTTCCCAATGCACAGGCATGTTTGAGTGGCTATACCAAACGTTTGGGGTCCTCGGCTAAAACGACCATAGATTACGACCGGTCTCACTAACGATTGTCGATCATGGGCCAAGATCGACTAGGAATAGTTACTTCAGAATCACCTCGCCTACGATCAAAGCACCCTTAAGTCATCACTTCTACGACCAGAAGCAACGACTTGGGGGGCTCATGTTTTGGACTGGACCAACGACTGAGTATGGCCCAATCCTTTCTAGCCCATGAAACGACCCAATAACCCAAATGTCAATGGGACCCGGTATATCCTGCTCGCCCTGGATTGGTCACAACTCATCGACCATGTCTGGTCCCTCTCGTTCTTGATCTCTGCCCGACAACAGAAGAGATCACCCAGATTCGGCCTGGTTAGTCCCTGCTTGGAGGATATTGTGCCCGATGTGCCATTATCACGACCAGGGTGCTCGATCGACAATTAGTTTCTAGCAGTTACCTATTTTCGGGGGATCCGCAATCCAGGCCCAAAAATAGGAATCGTTATCCACGCGCTGGGGTCCCTCTATATAAACCCACTCGCCTGAGGGGGATAGGTATCAAAATTTCATTCTTAACACTCTTACTTGCACTTGTTATTCCTTTTTCCCGTTCTGATTTAGGCATCGGAGTATCTTGCAGGTACACCCCCGTCCTCCTCAGCATTCGAGCAGACCTAGGAATCCACGTAAGCAGCCATCAGAGATCCTGATCACAAGTACGATCAGAATCAAACATAACAATGTGAAAATTATTAATCTTGACCCCGATGTCGCAATATCATGGTGTTATTGCAACTAGCGTACAAGCTGAATTATTAGTTTAGAAACAATAAACATAAAGAAAACTAAAGAAGTGGTTTTCTACACCTTCTTGTATATCCTTACAATAAGACGCCTACTTATCAATCTCAACCTGAGAATACTCTATAAGAACAAGAGTTGTCTCTGCATTTCATCATTATGTTTTGATGATAACAATGGAGTATTTGTGAAAGAAGCATTTTATGTTCTGATGTTTGTTAAAGTGTAGATCATGAATATTATATATATTTAGATCAAACAAACATTATGAATGAGTATGCGAATGCTAATATTCGAAGTTACTATGTGTAACATTAGTCGCAAGCATGTTGAATAAGCAAGTGTGCTTCTGAATCTGAACATAATCGGAAAGATCCAAGGATGTGGATGTTATGTTAGCAATTCTCTTGTGGATGTTGTTCTGAACGAGGTTCTAATCAGATAGTGAAGCGAAGCTTCTGAAATTAATCTTCTGAAGAACTAAGTTCTAAAGATTTTGATGATTTGAAGTTCTGAAGACTTAATGTCTGAAGATTAAGTGCCTGAAAGATTCTGAAGACTTACGAGTTCTGAAGATTAAAGTTCTGAAGAATAAGGTTCTGAAGATTAAGGTTCTGAAGAACTAAGTGTTGAAGACTCTGAAGACAATGTTCTATGTGAACAAATTTCTGAAGACTCTAAGACTTAAAGTTCTAAAGATTGGTTCTGAAGAACCAAGTGTTGAAGACTCTGAAGACAATGTTCTATGTGAACAAAGTTCTGAAGACTCTAAGACTTGAAGTTCTGAAGACCATGGGTTTCAAGCCAAATGTTGAAATCTTAAAGAACGTAGTTCTATGTGAACAAGTTCTGAAGACTAAAGACTTAGGTTCTCCAAAGACCTAAGTATCATCGTCTCTAGCTCATGCTTCATTCATTGATTCATAATCAGAAGCCTCTGAAGTTCAGATGACAATGTTACCAATAGCAAGGATAGTACAAAGTACTATAATGCTTTATCCCACTACCTCTCCACTACCTTGAATTATGGATAAAGACAATATATGGCAGTACTATTTGAATCCTTGTATAACGAATTCCTCAGTAGCCAAATGGGTTGTAACGACTCTTTTATGTTTGGATATAAAAGGAAAGCGGCACATGCCTTGTGATGTTGTTGGTTCAATCGAACCCAACCGTTGTGTGTGAATCTCTGAAGAAAAACAGAGAGGTTGTTGGAACAAAAATAATACATTATCCAATACTACAAACATAACAATCACAGTGTTGATATCTCAATTGTTATTCAACCATGATCATATCATAAATCAACAATACAACATCTGAGAGTTTGAGTTTCTTATTGCTACATCAAGATCATCATCTACAACAACGCCAACCAGATATTGATGAAGTGAAGCTGAAGAAGAAGAAATCAACAAGTCATCAATCAACACCAACTACATGATCTTGGAGCTCATTGAAGATCAGAAGCAAGGAGTTGTTGCTCGAAGCTTGCTCACCAATGAAGATGAAGAATTCTTAAGATGCAATTTGAATTATAATATTATGAACATATTAGAATCATGTAGTTTGCAAGGAGCTGATGATCAGCTTGTTATAACTCTAAAGAGTTACTTTGTACTTAAATAGAGGAATATATGCTTGAAAAGAAACACCTCAGTTAGCTCCGATATGTCAGTTATACCTAATGAATTGAATCTCCTCAAGTGGACGTTATATCCGGAATGGATCCCTGAACGGTCCAGCTGTGAGTTAAGACTCCTCAAGTGAACGTTATATCCGGAATGGATCCCTGAACAGTCCTGCTGTGAGTTAAGATGAAATCCCGGTAGAGGTTCTGCTTGGTCAGTGAATGTTATATCTGGTTGGATACCTGAATGGTTCATTATGGAAGTCACGAAGATTTTATGCAGTTAGTTACGAGTGTAGGCCGTGCATGAAAGTCACAGAGGTTATGTGCAGTTAGTCACAGTTGTAGGCCGCACAGGAAATCCTGGCAGAGGTTCTATTGGGTTAGTGAATGTTATATTCGGTCGTATCCCTAAACAGTTCATTGAGTGAGTTACAATGATGTTGTATGATTGTAATCATGGTTTTGGTTATAGTGGATTAAGTCCTTATTTAAGGCGAAATCACTTTGGCGGGTGGACTGGAGTAGCTTGGGAAGTTCTCAAGTGAACTAAGATATATCATGTGTTCTTTACTCTTGATTTATGTTTTACATTATTTTATGCTTCCGCAATGCATTCATAGCATAACTTGATGCAACTTATTAAAGTGCAAAAAGTATCCAAGAGTGAAAACCTCAATTCAATCCCCATCTTCTTGTGTTATTCTCACAGCTTCAATTGGTATCAAATCCTGGTTCTGTTATTTATGGATATCAAACACTGAACAGTGTCAGATAAAGATCCATTGTTATGTGTTGAAAACACATGAGGTGAAAGTTAATCCACTTATAATTTCAGTCTCATATCATTTGATGATATTGAGAGCATACTAAACTGTAGCCAAATGGATTACATTTGAGCAAGTCACTGATTTGGTGAAATAGACTTACAAGATAGATTCTTCAGATAAGGTTATATATTTATTGAATATTTATCTTAAATACGATTGGTTGATCAACGTATTTTTCTCAATAATCATATAATCAGAAAACAAGAATCTTGTTTGCTTAAGATTATTTCTAAATGAGTATGGGATGTTTTCAAGAAACAAATTAGTCCACCCTTGACTTTCTCAGATTAAGCTCATTGGAAGTTTTTCTGAAGTGAAAAGGATGATTGTTAAAGTATGATTTCGATTCATAAGAACTTCATGTTGAAGTCTGCAGAAGAAGTTAGAAATCATAAACAGAGGATGTCAAACTCTGAAAATGATTTTTGTCAGAATGTCCAATACCTAACGGATTCAACAATTAGAAGATTCAATGCAGATTGAATGATGTTTCCTTTACTATGCTTCTAAGTAATATTGTGTGTATTCAAAAGAAGAAAGCTCAGTGGTTCCTCGAGAACTTCATTAATGGAGTATTCTGAGAACTTGATGGAAGTAACTCTGGCAGTTAAAGTTTTATTAAATTGAGTCTCTATCTCAATTGAGCAAACTAAAATTGTTTAGGATGCTATCCAACATTCTACTCAAAAATTCATGATGAATGGATTCTGGAGTCAGAGATGCTAGGACATAAGTCATTTGTTCTGAGTTGAAAGAATTTAAATCACTATTATTATTCACCTTAAAGAAATCAGTAGATATTCTTTTCAGAAGCAGATATGTTGTCAATCTTTGTTGAAATAACTTTGATCAAGTTAGCTCAGTATTGCAAGAACAAGATTGTCACTAAAACTTGTCTAAATTTGTTGATACTTGTATCTGACACAGATTTGCATCTGTGCAAGGAAGAAGAATCAGAATATCAGAAGATGTCAATTAATTCTCCCTAGCACATAACCTCTCAGAAGTTTATGTTCAAGCTAATGGAATTATTGACCCTCTGATATTCAGTATCTTGTCAAGAAGTTCTTGATAAGAAGATGAATATCCTGATGTTAAGGACACTGCAAGGAAAACCTTCAGAAGTTCTAAGATTTGTTCTGATCTGAAGACTAGTTCTGATTATCAAAGCTCAGAGTCAACATTCAGAAGAAGAACAACCTTCAGAACCTGAATGAAGAAAAGTTGATCAGAAGTTCTGCAAAGAAGATGCTCAAGTCAGAAGTCAGAATCAGAAAAGAAGAGTCATTAGAGAGAATCTTAGTGAAATGAGTGAAAATTAGAACGGTGAAACAATTTGACGAAGAGCCAACATATAATATCTTAAGGTATAATTTTCATGACTAGCTTTATTAGTTAATATGGGAATATTGCCTAAGTAACAATGCATGCATATCATTAGGTAAAACATGTTCTGGACTTTGAAAAGTCACATTTCTTTATACGTCATTAAGTCATAATAACATTTGTTTCATGGCATGATGAATCTAGCATAGTAGGATAGTTATCTCCATGCATATCATTAAATACATATATATAGTTATGACCAGATAAATATTAGAATTCAGATCATTCTTGTAAAAATAAACAGTTCTGTTTTTCATTGATGTTTGTGTCAACCGCCTTTTGTAACTCATAAGAATACATCGATACGTATTCTTATATCTGGTTCAATGATTGTTGTCGCCTCGATACTTCTATTACTCATGGTTAATATTGGTTTTGATGAAATGTTGCATGTTCCAAATTGTAACACGGTGAGAGAACTGACTTTAGTTAAATGTTGCAGATAGCAAGAGTCGCCACTAACTTTTATTTTATCCAAAGGAAAGGGCATAAAAGAACAGGAAAGACCTTAAAAGATTTTTGAGTTCGGGGGGTAGATTATGTAAAGGGAAGGTATTAGCACCCTTTACATCCATGGTTATCCATGGGCTCTTAGTTACTTAGCTCACTTTAAACTGTTTTGAGAAGTGTAGTGTGTGATTAAAAATTTTCTTAAGTACTTTATAATGATCCTTGTATGGATATATATAAAGACTTTGTTTTGAAAATTTGTTTGAAAATGTGAAGTATAATGAAGTAATTTGATGAAAAGTGAGCAAGTACTTAAGAGGAACCTACCCTAATTTGAATCTTTACTGTTCTTAAATGTTCTTTCAATGGTAAGACTATCCCTATTATTAAGGAATAGGTAGTCATTACCTTGGATGTTATAAGGGACACGTGAAGGGTCATCTGTGTTTAGGCAACTGTAAGGTGCCTTAGCAATACGAAGGGACTTATCATCTTTTATTCGAAAGGGACAAGATCATTTACGAAGGCAACATCGAAGGGACTTGATCTTATAATCGTAAAGGGACTCGATGATATTTTAGGAGAAGGGACCTTGCTTTTAGACACCTTACTTGACCTTTTATTCAGGCAACATGAGGGATAACCTTAGGAAGTGAGATGGCGATCAAAGATCGACTTACGTGTGTGCGTGTATATGTTCCAATATTTATCTTATGATTAGTGATCTAAATTAATTTTAAAGCAAATAGGTTATCACTCCCTATATTACTAACCATAGCAAGAATATTTATAAATAAATAAACAAAAAAAAGCTACGACTATTACAACGCTTTTACAGTTACATTTATAATAATAATAAAAAAATAATTAAATGATAAATATAAGCAATAAATAAAAAGGGTTAGTAATAAAACAATGATAAGAAAAAGAGGTTAGCACAAAATATAAAATATATACAAGTTAATTAAATATTTTAAAATTAAATAAACATTTTTTAAGAATTTTTGAAATAAAAATAAAATAATAAACCATATACTAATTTATTTACAAAATAAGGCATGATTATACATTAGAAAAAATTATTAAGTTTAATATTTAAACAAAATAATTAAGGTAATAAATTAGGGTTTTTAAAAAAATTAGGTTTTTTTAAAAATTAGGGTTAGAATTTTTTAGGAAATAGGATTAACTTAAACTTAATTAAATTATATATATATACATATATTAAAAAAAACATATAATAAAATAATTATACTAATTAGATTTTAAGAAAATAATATGAATTTAAAAGAATATAAAGTTTTATTAAAAAATGATTTAGGTATTTTTTAGAAATTAGTTTAATTAATTTAAAGAATAAAAATAAAGAAATAACAAAATAAATGAAACAAAAACCTAAAAAAACAGGACCTAGGATTTGAACTCAGGTCCTTTACCTGGATAATCAGAAGCATAACCAACTGGGCCACTGCGCGCTGATGGTAGCAATCCACCCCAAGATGGTTTTGTTGTTATCCTGTAAAACAAAATAAATCGAAGCAAAAAAAATTCCTTTGGCTGGTTTCGAACCCAAGCCTTTCCTCATGATGTACGCGTACCAAAACCAGCTGAACTACGCGCTCATTATGATATATATATGAAACGAATTCGTTTTAAGCCTTTTACGAAATTCAAATATTACTTTCACGCGCAACAGCTTCGTCTCCTACCTCTAGACCTGCGGGAACACCTGCGAATTTTGCTAGGGTTTTTGCTGCGAATTTTTTCTCCTAGAAAATCCTGTGATTTTTAAATACCATACAGCAAGTACAATTAAACCAAATTAACAACATAAAACGAATCCCCGTGATCTATACAATCGAACCATGTCATTAGAATCCATTTAAATTACTTAAATTGCAAAACCCCAAATTTGGAGTTCAACCCTAGTAATGGTGAATTGCGACTATGGCTGTGAAACTCAAAACAAATCATCCAGAAAGCTTCAAAACTTCACAATAAACACAAACCAATGGTTAGTTTCAGATTATAATGCTTAAATATATGAAATCGAAAACACATAATATGAACATGAAGATGCATTCGGTTATGGCATATGAGCAAGTTTCAGGTGCTTTTGAAGGCTGGGATAGGTTTAGTGATGTCCAAAGATCCATTCTATGTCTTTAAAATACCTTTAAATGCCTTGCAAGAGTGAATCCGAATTTGAGTTTTTTGAACAATTTTGTGAAGTTTGAATATGGTTGTGGAGGCTGTCAATTCGTGTGTTTGGCTTGTCTTCATGTTGTTTATATATGAGTGAATGAAATTAGGTCAAGAGTTTGGTCCATCCTTTGGACTTTTTGATCCATAGAGATTGAAGAAGATTTGATCTTAAAACTTGAAATATTTGAATCTAACATTGCTATGTTTGGATGATCTGAATTTAAATGGTATCAATCAAGTTTAAATAAGTGTTAAAACTTTCTAGAACCAAAAATCAAATCAAATATATGATTTTTATATTTTATTTCAATTTAATTTGTATTTTAATGAATAAAATTCAAATAAATATGAAATAAAAAAATAAAAAATCAGGAAATGAGTGGGTTGGGTCGTGCTTGATGAGTTTGTGAAGTTTGAATGGCAATTAGGTGGGCTCATTTAGCAATAATTGACTTTAAGGCATTATTTGCTTCATAAAATTCCCAAAAATTTCCCAACTTTGCAAGGGCACAAATCCTTCAATTTTAATGCTATGAAGGTGTTCTTGGACATTTTGGAAAGCTTAAATAGTCCTCTAACCAACCTCTTTGGTCTCATGTCCATATATTTTACCATTCTCAAGTTATGCTCTTTTGAAGGTGTTGACTTTTAAAAGGACCTATAATGTCTTATCTTATACCTTCCAAATGAAGCATTTTTGGGCTTGGCTTGTGAGACACAAAGTTGTAGATAATTCAATTTCCTTCAAAATGAGCTTTGGATGGAAAAAATTTGATGATGCATGTGAAAGTTATGGCTGGTCAAAGTTTAGTTGACTTTTCCTGTGAAAACCCTAATTTAGAAACTCCTGATTCTTGATGATCTGACATCTCCTTGATGAATCATGATCAACCCTTGATCAAATGATGAATTTTGATTCATATAATTGATGTTGGCAAAAAATCATGAAGTTTGACTTTGGTTTGACCATAGTTGACCTCAGTTTGACTTTTTAACTGCTTTGACTGATTTTAACCTATCTGATCATCTGACTGAGCAAATCTTTTGGGAAAGTCTTGAAACTTGAAATGGGGATTCTTGAACACATATAGGATTTTATGAAGCTCACTTGAAGTCTTGGAAGTCCATTTAGCCTGATGAAAGTCAAAACCCTAGTTTAAGATGCATTGCTTAGGAGGATGCATTGTCTGAGGGAATTGTCAAATTTTCTGACTAATTGTGAACCCTGTGAACCTTGTGAACCTCATGAGATGTCTTGTGAACCTTGTGAACCTTGTGAACTTTTTTAGTACACAATTTATTGTCTTGGGGAGGGCAAATTTTGGGGTGCAATAGCTGCCCCTGTTCAATTTTCTGAAACCTGAGGGGTTAGATTGGTATATGTGTCAGTCGTGACCTGGAAGGTTGAAGGGGATTGAACACAAAAGCCCAAAAATTTGCACTCGCCAGTGCGTAAAGTAACACTGATGATTATCTGTATATGCTTAAGTGGGCTTGAAGATGCCACTTGGAAGAACTGGAGATGGGCTTATAGATGCCATCTAAAGTATCAGGATGTGATGATAGCTTTATGTTGATACTGGATATCAGTACTAGGTCTTCGTATAGGCCGTCTCTGAATCGTTTATGCAACATAGTTTGAATTGTTGAATAGACCAATAGAAATAAATCTTCGTTATGATTATCTCTTCTAGAAGTATCTTGGATTAGGGAATGGATCTTTGTACAGACCGTTTGCCTATTCTCCAAGGTCAAAAGAATGTCAGGATTAATTCTTCTGAAAAATATCTTGAACCAAGGAATGGATCTTTGTACAGACCGTTTGCCTGCTATTCAAGGGCCAATAGATTAAATCTTCTGAAAATATCTTGAATCAGGGAATGGATCTTTGTACAGACCGTTTGCCTGCTATTCAAGACCAGATAGATGAAATTTTCTGGAAGTATCCTGGATTAGGGAATGGATCTTTGTACAAACCGTTTGCCTACTATTCAAGAGCAAATAGATTAAATCTTCTGAAAATATCTTGAACTAGGGAATGGATCTTTGTACAAACCGTTTGCCTACTATTCAAGACCAGATAGATGAAATCTTCTGGAAGTATCCTGGATTAGGGAATGGATCTTTGTACAGACCGTTTGCCTACTCTCCGAGGAAATAGATTAAATCTTCTGAAAATATCTTGAACTAGGGAATGGATCTTTGTACAAACCGTTTTCCTACTATTCAAGACCAGATAGATGAAATCTTCTGGAAGTATCCTGGATTAGGGAATGGATCTTTGTACAGACCGTTTGCCTACTCTCCGAGGAAATAGATTAAATCTTCTGAAAATATCTTGAACTAGGGAATGGATCTTTGTACAGACCGTTTGCCTACTATTCAAGACCAGATAGATGAAATCTTCTGGAAGTATCCTGGATTAGGGAATGGATCTTTGTACAGACCGTTTGCCTACTCTCCGAGGAAATAGAGTGTCAGGATTGAATCTCCTGAAAATATCATGGATTAGGGAATGGGTCTTTGTACAGACCGTTTGCCTACTCTCCGAGGACATCTTGAGTAATGTATAGATCATTTCTGACCTGTTGTGATTTGTTGATATTGTTTTACCTGCATATAACCATCCTGCAAAGAAAAAGGTTAGTTTATGCAATATGTATGCATGCCATGGTGCATCTAAGTAAATGTATTATGCATTTATGGAT
Source organism: Lathyrus aphaca (assembly GCA_963966055.1). NCBI lineage: Eukaryota > Viridiplantae > Streptophyta > Magnoliopsida > Fabales > Fabaceae > Lathyrus > Lathyrus aphaca. The sequence goes on along the minus strand of OZ014523.1, from coordinate 520,459,241 downwards.
ATGTTGTGTTATGGTATAATGTAAATGATGTATGTATGAATCATGCAGCCTGAAGCGTCTGAATATCTTCGTATAACAACTGCTGGCTAGGGAAAATAAATCCCGATTCGTTGCTGAAGAATATGAGGAACTTGTTCCTGTCTTGTTTGATAGTATAGTATTTATAACCTCCTGTCTTCGTTCGTCGTACTTCTATTGAAGGAATAAGTTCCTGAGTATCCTGACTGAGGATAAAAGAGATGGACATAAATTCAAGGGGAGACGTAACTTGAAGTATCTATAAAGATAGATTTGCTCTACTGGGGATTTGTAGTTGTCTCGTGGGGATGAACCGGCGAAGCTTCGTTGAATTCCTACCTTCGTTTGTCCCTAGTAAATACTATTACTGTATTTCATGCATTTCTGGTAAACATCAATCATATTCAAAAGCATACATACATTCAAACACAACCAATGGACGTTCCGCTTATGTAAATAGGGTAAAAGTAAATCTGGATTCAAAGATGGAATTTTATTTATATTATAAAATGACCTATACATAGGCAAGTTTGAGGAGACAGAAATCCTAGTAAGAGGAATTCGTCGTAAAATTTTACAAAACAAAGAAAACAACTATGTGAGAAATAATCCTATTGAGTTTCAATTCTACTATTGCCATTATCTTCAAGTATCTCATCTTCTGCTGTTGAGACGGAAACGATTGGATTGATCTTTATCTATTCGAGCTTGAGTTAAGTAGCACAACTGGTTGGAGTTACATAAGTGATCCAAACGAGACATAGTCATACGCTTTAATCCCTAATTTTTGCCTGGATTGCCCTTTCAGGTTTTCAATCCACCGGGATACCCTTTTTTGCCCAAGCCGCCCTTTCAGGTTTTCGACTTGCCGGGTGTACATTTTTTTTATATATATATCCCTAATTTTGCCCGAACCCTTTTGGTTCGCCGGGATGCCCTTATTTTTGCCTAGGCCAGTCAACCTAGCGGGTCTCTTTTTATGCGTAGTATTTTTTAACTATGTTTGCGTTTACAGGTTGTGGAAAGTCTTCACCATCCATAGTAGTAAGCATCATGGCACCTCCTGAGAATACTGTTTTGACTACAAATGGTCCTTCATATGTAGGAGTCCACTTGCCCCTAGGATCACCCTGTGGTAATATGATACGCTTGATTACCAAGTCACCAACCTGATATACCTTTGGCTTAACCTTCTTATTGAAAGCTTTGATCATCCGTTTCTGGTACATCTGACCATGACAAACAGCTGCCAACCTCTTCTCATCAATCAAATTTATCTGGTCAAGTCGAGTCTGAATCCACTCATCTTCATCCAAGCTTGCATCCTTCATGATTCTTAAGGAAGGGATCTGAACTTCAATGGGCAAAACTGCTTCCATACCCTAGACTAAGGAGAATGGGGTTGCCCCTGTTGAAGTACGTATTGTAGTGCGATAACCATGAAAAGCAAATGGTAACATCTCGTGCCAATCTTTATAAGTGACAGTCATCTTCTGTAGAATCCTTTTAATGTTCTTATTAGCAGCTTCTACTGCCCCATTCATCTTCGGACGATACGGAGAAGAGTTGTGATGCTTAATCTTGAACTGTGTGCAGAGATCAGTAATCATGGTGTTGTTCAGATTAGAACCATTGTCAGTAATAATTCTTTCAGGGATGCCATACCTACATATGAGATTATTCTTAATGAATCGAGCCACCACATTCTTAGTAACAGATGCAAATGAAGCTGCCTCCACCCACTTTGTAAAGTAATCAATAGCAACCAGGATGAAACAATGCCCATTAGAAGAAGTAGGCTTGATCTCACCAATCATATCAATGCCCCACATGGCAAAAGGCCAAGGAGCAGTCAACACATTCAATGGTGATGGAGGTATATGTACTTTATCAGCATAGATTTGACACTTGTGACATATTCTGGAATGTTGATAGCAGTCAGCTTCCATGGTAGACCAATAGTAACCTGCTATCAATATCTTATTTGCCATAGTATGACCACTAGAATGAGTGCCAAAGATTCCATCATGCATGTCTTCCATAATCTCAGTTGCTTCCTTCTTATCCACACAACGAAGCAAAGTTGAATCATGATTGCGCTTGTATAAAATTCCATTACTCAAGAAGAACTTAGCAGAAAACCTCCTCAAAAACTTCTTATCTTTGACAGATGCCCCTTCAGGGAACTCCTGAGCTTCAAGATATCTTTTCACTTCATAGAACCAAGGTTTCTCTTCCGATTCTTCAGTATCAATCTCATTGCAGTATGCAGGCTTCTCAAATCTGTCAATGGTAATCTTGGGAGCTTCATCATCCCAGCTGATCTCAAACATAGATGCCATGGTGGCTAATGCATCTGCCAACTGATTTTCTCTTCGTGGAATATGTCCAAAGGTAATCTCTTCAAAGTATGGGATCAAAGATAACACATGCTCTCTGTAAGGAATGAGATTATCATGCTTGGTATCCCAATCTCCTTTAATCTGACTTACTACCAGGGCTGAATCTCCATATACGTCCAGGAACTGAATCTTCATATCAATGGCAGCTTTGATACCCAGGATACATGCCTCATACTCAGCCATGTTATTGGTACAATAGAAACAAAGTCTTGCAGTAATCGGGGTATGACAACCTTCAGGGGAAATAATCACAACACTAACACCATTACCAAGTGCATTAGAAGCTCCATCAAAAACCATAGTCCATCGGGATCCTTGTTCAGGTCTGTCATATTGTCCAGGTTCTTTGGTAATAATCATAATGTCTTCATCAGGGAATTCAAAACTCATTGACTGATAATCATCCACTGCTTGGTGAGCCAAATGATCAGCTACAACACTTCCTTTAATGGCTTTTTGAGTAGTGTACTGTATATCATATTCTGTTAAGATCATTTGCCATCTTGCTATTCGTCCCGAGAGAGCAGGTTTCTCGAATATGTACTTGATTGGATCCATCTTCGAAATCAATAAGGTAGTATGAGTCAACATATATTGTCTTAGTCGGCGAGCAGCCCATGCCAAAGCGCAACAAGTTTTCTCGAGCAGTGAGTATCTTGTTTCACAGTCGGTAAACTTTTTGCTAAGGTAGTATATTGCCTGCTCTTTTCGACCAGACTCGTCATTGTTCCCCAATACACACCCCATTGAGTTGTCTAACATTGTTAAGTACATAATCAAGGGTCTTCCATCAACTGGTGGCATCAAAATTGGAGGTTCTAGGAGGTATTTCTTGATTTCATCAAAGGTTGTTTGGCACTCATCATTCCACTCCATTACCTGATCTTTCTTCAACAACTTGAAGATTGGCTCACAGGTAGCAGTTAATTGGGAAATAAATCTTGCAATGTAATTCAATCGTCCCAAGAAACCTCTAACTTCTTTCTCAGTACAGGGAGCTGGCATCTCTTGTATAGCTTTCACTTTTGCAGGATCCACTTCAATACCTTTTCCGCTGACAATGAAACCCAGGAGTTTTCCAGATCTAACTCCAAAAGTACATTTGTTTGGGTTCAATCTCAACTTGTATTTCTTCAACCTTTCAAACAACTTATGCAGATGGTCAAGGTGTTGCTCTTCATCCTGGGACCTGGCTATCATATCATCCACATATACCTCTATCTCATGATGAATCATATCGTGGAACAAAGCCACCATAGCACGTTGATATGTTGCCCCGACATTCTTCAAACCAAATGGCATCACTTTATAACAAAAAGTGCCCCACTGTGTAACAAATGTAGTCTTCTCCATATCTTCAGGTGCCATTTTGATTTGATTGTAACCAAAGAAACCATCCATGAAAGAGAATACTTTATGTTGAGCAGTGTTGTCTACCAGAACATCAATATGAGGAAGTGGAAAGTCATCTTTAGGGCTGGCCTTGTTCAAATCCCTGTAATCTACACACATACGTACCTTACCATCTTTCTTAGGTATCAGCACCACATTTGCAACCCATTGAGGATAAGAAGTCACAGCTAAGAACCCTACATCAAACTGTTTCATCACCTCTGCTTTAATCTTCTCTGACATCTCAGGACGCATACGACGAACCATCTGCTTCTTTGGACAACAGTCTTCTTTTACTGGTAAACGGTGAACCAAAATGTCTGTATCCAACCCTGGCATATCTTCATAGGACCAAACAAAGATCTCCACATAATCACGTAACATCTGAATTAATCTGCTTTTGACACCATCTTCTAATTCAGCCCCTATCTTGACCTCTTTCCTGTTTTCTTCAGTTCCCAGATTCACAACTTCGATTGGCTCTTCATGTGGCTGTATAGCTTTCTCTTCTTGTTGTAACAACCTAGCAAGCTCTACAGGTACTTCATAATCTTCCTCCTTTTCATCTTCAGCTTGATAGATCGGATTCTCGAAATTATAATTGGCAATAGTAAAATTGTTATCAACAGGATCCAGAGTGGATGAGGATCTGTATTTTAGTGATGTGGGTGTGTGTAAGAACACATAGCTGATAAAACAAAAAATAAAAAATAAAAGAAAGACAGGGAGCACAATATTTATGAAAACGAAACGTCCACTGATTTTTATTGAATGAAGTATGCAAATGAAATGACATCCCGAAACAAGCATACCATTGTGCCCCGGGTAAGGCACAAGGCTTAAGAGTTTAATTGTTCAAAAATTACTGTCGCACCTCGAAAAATACGATCCTAAAACAAACAACAGAGTCGCCACCTAATTCTATTTATTCTAACTAAAGAAAAGGGAGATATAGATACAACCAAAATAAAGGATAAGAATGGTCGACGAAACCACTAATCTAAGTTCGGGAGTCAGTTACGCAAGGGGAAGGTATTAGGCACCCCTCACGTCCGTTGTACTCAACGGGAACCTCTTAGTCTAGTTTGCGCTTCAAATGTTAGCTTATTATTATTGTCTTCTTTATGATTAAAGTTATTAAAATTGCTTATTAAAGGGAAAAGAAAATTATTATTTATTACAGAGAAAGGTTAAGTTTTTTTTATTATTGTGCTCGCGAAGGATTAAAATCCCCGTGCCTACGTATTCCCTTATGCTATGGGAAAGTCAGAGCTTCGTAGTTCGTGCTACTACGATTTGTGTTTTTTATTGAACGATTGTTTAAAAATGATTTCTACTGCTAAGCGTTGGCTTATCTGCTCGCGATAGGAGGCTGAAGCGCTAGCTTGTTTGCGAGATAGAAAGATTTAAACAACGTTCGTTTTGAGAAAAGATATTTGATCTTTGTTAAGGGTGTTTTAAAACGAGAGGGCGAATGAACCACGTCGCGTGGGGCTAGCCCAAGAGTGTTTGCATTCAAGAACGTGCGGAGTGCTAGACTCCGGAGTTCAGTTACTCATTGATTGATTATGGAAAAATAGTTTATATTGGTTGGTAAGTTTTAAATTGTATTTGAAAGAAAGAGACAAGTCGTCATCTTTAAGAGAAGTATCTCACCTATTCCACCAAAAACGTTTGAGAAGTGAGAAATCGAAAGAAGCTTTAAACTTGGATATAAGATCGACAAGCAATGCCACATTCTTTCTTTGAGAATAAATAAAATCGGAAGAAGCTTTAAACTTGGATATAAGTATCGACAAGCAATGCCACGTTCTTCCTTTGAAAGTAATTGTTTGTAAGATTTTTGTTTGTGTTTGTGGGGATAGGAGGAACAACTTTCCTATGGAGATGAATCATGCCTGATCCTTTAAGATTGTTGAATTGTTTTGAATACGAATGGTGATTGAACACATCGCGTAGGGCTAGCCCAGTTGCGGTCCAATCCAGAACGTGCGGAATGCTAGACTCCGGAGTTCTGTTTTCGTAATTTAATTTAAAAGATAACTCGAATATTTTGGTATACGAATGATGATTGAACCATCGCGTGGGGCTAGCCCAGTTGCGGTCCAATCCAGAACGTGCGGAATGCTAGACTCCGGAGTTCTGTTTTCGTAATTTAATTTAAATGAATTGGATAATTGTTTTTTAGACGTTTTTAGAATGGATGCGATTAATAACGAAGGAGTGAACAAACAATACGCGTGGGGTTAGCCCAGTTGCAGTTCGTTCTAGAACGTGCGGAGTGCTAGACTCCGGAATTCTATTCCTTGTTAAGTTCATTAGTTTGAAAGTTTGATGAATGTTTTATGGACACAATGGTGATATACGGATAATCAAATAAACGCGAATGCGGCATCAGGACTAAATTGAAACGCAAAAAAAAAAGATAAAGTCGTATTTTAACAGTACCTAACGGAGAAAGTCCGTTGCCTCTTTAATATATGCAAAAGAAGTTTAAGAACACATGTAGAAACTTCACACGATCAATCCAATAAGGCTTAGAGGTGCAATGCTCAATCAAAAATTAATCAATCCATCAACAAGAATCTCACAAGAAAAGTAAGTTAAAATATAGTCGGGAAATAAATTAGAAATTAATTAAAGTCCACAAGGTTCAAATAAAATCCAATTGAATATGAAACAAAACAAAACAAAACAAAAAAAATTAAGGCTAAACACCAAAGGTAATTAAAACCTATACTAATCCAAACTTAGAGATATTAATCTAACAATCATCAAAATAAATACTGAGCCTAAATATCTTAATTAAAACAAAATATAAAAACAAAAATAATCAGAAAGAAACAGTGGGTATGCATTGCAATTGGTAATCCAGTAACAAACCCTGCGTGGGCTATGGAGCCCATCAATAACCAAAACACAACCTGTCTGGAAAAAAAATAAGAATGAAAATTAGAATTCAAGATAATAAATAAAAAAAAGGTTAAATAAATAAAGAAATAAATTAAAGGGAATCAGAAATGAGATCATTTTCTCCTATCACGCAATCTTCTCCTTCTAATCTCATCTTCTTCTCCAAATAAACAAAACCGTTAAATCGCTTGCATCATCTTCTTCTTCCAATCGCGGCGTCGTCGAAAAGCTTTCATCACCATTCACCTTTGATTTCGTTTTCACTCATGGAGTTTGAAACGGCGGCGGAAGGGTCGCGGTTAGGGTTTCACGATTGGTTGAAGGTGAGGGTCCGATTTGGGGTGGTTCGGTGGTCTGTGAAGTTTTCTCCGTCTATTCTCGCGTCTGGGTAGTTTAGTTCGAAGGAAGTGGTGGTCGGCAGTTTGATTTTATGAAGGTGTTGAGCGGTGCTTGTGGAAGAGAGAGGCGGTAACGATCAAGGTGGATTGAAGTGTAAAGGTCAGTGGGTTTTGTTTGAAGAAGATGGCGGAGATTTTAAGGTGGTTTCAGTGTTTGGGAGTGGTTTCACTGAGTTTTTCGATTTTTCAGTTTTGAAGGGTAGCCGGTGGAAGACGGAAGATGAGGGGCTTTCTGGTTTTGAGGATGGGTTGTTGTTGCTATTGTTGAAGAAGACGAAAGGTTTTGATTTCAGAGGGTTCGCGGCTTTCGGACTCAGGTTTGTGACGGCGGCTATTTTTTCGTGGTAAGGACGGTGGCTGAGGGTTGATGAAGGTGAGGGTCGAAGGGTTAAGGTGATGGGTGGTGGTGATTCGGCAAAGAGGTTGCGGAAGAGGTGTTTGGGTCCCTCTAATTTTTTCGTTAAGGGTGGTGCGGGTTGCAGTTGTTTGAAGAAGAGGAAAGTGAGGTGTTAGCTATGGTTTAAGGCTTCGCAGTGGTTTCTCGCGGTTCAAACTCAGCCATGGTTCATGGGTTTGTAATGGTATGAAGGTTGAGAGTTGCGTTGTTATGTTGTTGGTGAGTGAAATTTGTTTAATGATGGATGGTTGTGAACGGTGTGGTGGTTATCACAACTGGTTTTTTGGTGGAAACAGGGTGGTTTTAGGAGGGGTGCGAAGCTGAGGGAGGAGATTGTGTTGTTTAATGGAGGTTTGTGGTTGCTGTTCGCGGTTATTGATGGTTGAGGTGTTCGTCCGCGGTGATGGCGCGGCTGTGACAGAGACAGGGGAGGATTGAGAGGGTGTTGTGAGTGTGGTGGTAACGGATGAGTTCGAAGGTGGTTGTGTCGATGGATGATGAGTGAAGAAGAAGGCCACTGTGTTGGTTTGTGCGGAAGGTGATGGAAGAAAGACCTTGTGATCTTCTAGAGTAAATATCTGATCTTGAAGCGTTTGATTTTCTAACAGTAACATGAAGTTTTCCATCTTGTTTGATTTCAGCATCGGTTTCCAATGGTGTTCGACCGTCTAACGACATGACATCAAAATCAACATGGATTGAAACAATGGAACCGACAGTGTCGGGAAACTGTTCAGAAATCAACAACCTTGCTCCTCTAAACTCGGACATGAAAAGCATCATAGTATACTAGATTATACATTGAAGAACAACGATTTGTACCATTAAGCTACCAGAGAAATCGCCATACATTCCTTTGAGTAAAGGGATTCCCATGACCAAAGTGTTTGGTAAAGTTGAGAGTGAGAAGAGAGTTATAGTCCATTCTAGAGAACCCCTTTTTGGAGAAATTGCTCCACAGGAAGAGAAGTGTTAGGATAATGATTTTTTGAAGTGTGTCTGCAGCTAAGAATCTTAGGTTCATTTTGTAAGGATTGTTGGAAGCTATGAAATGGAAAGAGAGAAGTGGAACAGCGAAAAGTGCTACAAAATGGTTGATTCCTGAACATTGATCAGGTGAGAATATTTTCCACCATTTAACTGATCCATAAGCTAAGATCATAGCAACATAGAGTGGCACCATTGCTGTCATGACATGGTAGAAATCTATTAGAGTTATCATTTTGTATGTGTTGGAGAGAGAATAAAGGGTAGAAGGAGTTTTGATGGAGATGGAGATGTTAGTCCTGAAGAGGCTTGAGGTTTAGTTGGGTTTTATCTCCCCCCTCCAAAGTGAATGGTTGGGAATTTTTATAAGACCGTGATGGAAAAGGTCGTTCTTCATGTGGGTTCAATGAAATAAATGTCCGGTTCTCTAGGCGGTCCTCTTTTGAGGGTTCTTGTGCTTGACGATTTATTCTCCAGTTTTTGCTTTTGGGATCTTCTTTTTCCCAAGAGGTCATCTGCTGTATTGTTACATCATTCTCCCTTTTTTTGAAATTTCCTTTTAACCTTTTCCTTTTTGATTGAATTTCCTCCTTTTACTTTTTGGATACAGGTTTGACTTGGATTAATTTTGGTGTAAACTTAAAGCTGTCAATATGCAGAATTTTGGAGTGTTGTTGGTTGTTGACCAAAGCTAAAGCTGCAGAGTTTTTGTTACTATATTGCAGGGATTGGCTTGAGTTGTCAACTGTCAGTGTGTACTTTTGACAAGGATGCACATTTTTCTTTAAAGAAAAAGAAACAAAAGAAACCTATGTATTCTTGGATTATCTCTAAAAGAGAGAAAGAAAAACTATAAATAAATTAAAATAATGAAAGTATAAACTGATCAAACTATAATTAAATAAATAAATCAACTAGAGAAAGAAAAAAAGAATATAAACTAAATATAAATTAAGAAATGATTTAAAATTATACTATCTAATATTAAACTAAATAAGAAATTAAAATTGAACTAAGCTAAATTTAAACATAATTAATTAAAAATAATAATAATAATAAATTGAATTAGAATAACTAAACCAAACTTAAACTTAAATTGTTTCTAAACAATATAATATGACTAACTAAATAGAAAAATAAAATAATAAGTAATTAAATTATGAGATGAGACAAAATTCTAATTCTAAATCGAAACAACAATCTAAGATACAAATAAAAGTTAGATTAAGGTGAAATCGAATAAAAAAAATGCATGGTTATGAAGATGGACTAAAATGCGAAAATGAATGACTATGCAATAAATCGATAAAAATGCGTCAGATGAATGCGAAATTTGAAAAATTCTGGTCAAAATTTAGGGTATGACAGCTGCCCCTATTTAATCATCTAGAACTTGAATGTGCTAGCAAAAGGATTTTTTTTTTTTAACATTCAAGGTGGAAGATGATTAAATATCAAAATACCTAAAATTTTGACTGAAAATGCAAATTAAATGATATGATGTGTAATGTAAAATGTAAGACGAAAGCTGCAACGCTACTGGGAAAGGAAAGTTGACCCTACTGGGGATTAGACGCACATGACTGGAGTACAATCCACACAAGGATTTTTTTTCTTGAGTGAAGCTAGACGACAACTGTCTACAGGTCCTAAGATGACTCGAAATCTTTGAACAAAAAATTCCACTTTGAGGAAATCTACTGCCGAGATTTAAAACTTCATTTGGAAATACCTTCTGTTGGTGTATCAAAACGAAACAGAAATCTACTGCCGAGATTCTGAAACGAAAACCAATTCTTCCGAAGTCTACTGGAGATCTACTGCCGAGATTACCAGAGATTCTAAGAACGAGATACCTTCTGCCGAGGTATACTAAATGAGCCAAAAATATACTGCCGAGATCTTGGAACGAAAACAAATTATGTTGAAGTCTGCTGGAGATCTACTGCCGAGATGACCAGAGAATTTAAAAATGGAATACCTTCTGCCGAGGTATCCTAAATGAACCAAAACTCTACTGCCGAGATCTTGGAACGAAAACGAATTCTGTTGAAGTCTGCTGGAGACCTACTGCCGAGGTTACCAGAGAATCTAAGAATGAGATACCTTCTGCCGAGGTATCAAAATGAACCAAAAATCTGCTGCCGAGATCTTGGTAAGAAAACAAATTCTATCGAAATCTGCTGGAGATCTTCTGCCGAGATTACCAGAGAATCTAAGAATGAGATACCTTATGCCGAGGTATCAAAATGAAATTCCTACTGCCGAGGATTAACTGAGGACACACCTGTCGCCAAATCTACTGCCGAGATTTAACTAAGGATGCCATCGTCTAGCTTATAAAAGTAAATACCTTCTGCCGAGGTAGACTGGAAATCCTCTGCCGAGACTTGCCAGAAATAAAAGAATCACTTGTTGCTAAATCTTCTGCCGAGATTTAACTAAGGGTGCCATTGAAATAGAACTCTCACCATACTTCCCTTCTTCTGAAAGAGACAGCCATATGATGGAGAACAAACTTCACGCTCAAACTTCTCAACGTGTATTGGAGAGACGACCATTTGATAAAACACTCACCATACTTCCCTTCTTCTGAAAGGGACAGCCATATGATGGGGAAAAACAACTTCACGCTCAAACTTCTCAACTTGTATGGAAGAGATAGCCATTTGACGGAAATTGGAAAAATTCAACAAACTTCTCAACTTGTATGGAAGAGATAGCCATTTGTTGGAAAAATAAAGAATCACGACAAACTTCTCACCTTGTCTGGATGAGATGCCATTTGCCGAACAAACTTCTCACCTTGTCTGGATGAGATGCCATTTGTTGAAAATTGAAGAATCACGACAAACTTCTCACCTTGTCTGGATGAGATGCCATTTGCCGAACAAACTTCTCACCTTGTCTGGATGAGATGCCATTTACCGAACAAACTTCTCACCTTGTCTGGATGAGATGCCATTTACCGAACAAACTTCTCACCTTGTCTGGATGAGATGCCATTTGTTGAAAATTGGAATCACGACAAACTTCCCACCTTGTCTGGATGAGATGCCATTTGTTGAAAATTGGAATCACGAAAAACTTCCCATCTTGTCTGGATGAGATGCCATTTGCCGAACAAACTTCTCACCTTGTCTGGATGAGATGCCATTTGTTGAAAATTGGAATCACGACAAACTTCCCACCTTGTCTGGATGAGATTCCATTTGCCAAACAAACTTCTCACCTTGTCTGGATGAGATGCCATTTGTTGAAAATTGGAATCACGACAAACTTCCCACCTTGTCTGGATGAGATGTCATTTGCCGAACAAACTTCTCACCTTGTCTGGATGAGATGCCATTTGTTGAAAATTAAATTCATACCAAACTTCTCCGCTGAACAGGGGAGATGCCATTTGATAGAACGGAAACCTTGCTGAGGATGAACAAATTGCTCGAAAAGAGAATGCCATTTGTTGATTTACTGGAAAATCCATGGATAAGAACAAGCTTCTCAAATAAGGAAACGACCACTTGTTGATTCCAATTAGAGATCCAGGGATAAGAACAAGCTTCTCCAATAAAGAGACTGCCACTTGTTGATTCCACTTAGAAGTTCAAGGACGAAACAAGCTTCTCAAATAAAGAGACTGCCACTTGTTGATTCCGCTTAGAGGTCCAAGGACAAAACAAGCTTCTCCAATAAAGAGACTACCACTTGTTGTCAGGTGTAAATACTCCAAGAGAATGTTGCAACAACATTGCTGGAGAGCAAAATTTGTCTTCAATGGAAGCCTCCAACAAATTCCTTCAGGGAAACTAAGCATCCAAAGGTGAAAAGAATAAATGCACTTTCCGATTGGTAGTTCAATCATCAAAAATTGCCAACGACCAAAATTCAATCCAGGAACGAGCTGGAAAGAAACTGTCAAGCAAAACACTAACCCATGAGGAATAACCTCAATTGGGGATTAATCCTATCCAAGTGTGGAAAGGGGAACTAAAGCAAAAATCTTCCAAGAGGGTAAGAACTCAGTGGGGAATTAGAAAGAATGTACATTTCCTGCCTAAGGCTGACAACTCTATTTTGAGAGACACATCACTTGGGGGATAAACACGACCAAGGTGAAGGAGGTATGCATTAATGAATGCAACATGAATATGAATATGAATCATATATGATGTACATGTATGTATATGCGTTATGTTTATGCTGACAAACAGACAAAACAGACACAAGAGATAAACTGGTGATGAAATAAACATCACAACAAATGGATACTCGACCAATCTCGTCAAAGTGTACGCAATCACTGAAGATAGGGTAAGGAGCCATCCATGGAACAAATCCCTGCTACACAGCTCAAATCTTTTTTGAGGAGAGGAAGATACTTCAATTAGGAAATAGACCTAAGCAGATCTTCTAACTTCAATGTCCCTCGGAAGGAAACAACCATACAAACTGCGTTTGCTTAGGATGAAGTAAATTTGTACTCCGTTGGGGAGAGAAAAACAGATTCAGCTGGAGAAACTTGAATCAAGGTTCAATTGGGGATATCAGACTTAGTATCTCACTGGAAGCACTAAGTAGTAAAATAAATCCACCAGAAAATAATGAGTCATGCCCCTGACACATCATAGCAACTAGGCGTAAGGACCCCGTCATTTGGAGATACTTGCAAGGAAAATCTCAAGAGCGTATTGCTTAGGAGAACACGTGGTCATGCGCCCACAAAATGGTTTGTGAGAAGAGATCATCTCAAGAGGATTTTATAGAAGGCTTGGCATTCAAGATGCCCCAGTGCCTTCAAACTCTTGGAGAGATTTTGTTGAATCTCGACGTAACTGCCCCAGATCAACTGTATTTGGCCCAAACGAGTCTTTAATGCTTGTCTTTTAGGGATGGTCAGATTGTGTAAGCACAAATTGGGAAACGACTTGCCCCTGTCTAGCAAGGTCTTCAAGCAATCTGCTCCTGCCTGGCAAAGTATTAAGGCAACATGCCCCTGTCTGGCAAAGTATTAAAGCAACTTGCCCCTGGCTGGCTAAGTTTTCAAGTAACTTGCCCCTGGGGATGACCATTCTCTGAAATGGTATTTCAAATACTCATCAGAGTTTCCAATATTAAGAGATTAAGCTCATCACTGGTACTCATACATAGGCTTCTATGATATCAAGCAAATGCTAACAAGCAAAATGTTAATGTTGAGACTGCCAATGCAACACACATGTTTGTCTCGAAGCTTTTGTTTTTGTTTTTGAAATATTTTCACAATAGCCTGTGACCGAATCACTAGCTAGGATGTGATATTCATTTTTTTATAAAGCCAACACAAATTTTGAGCATAGCTCATGGGAGTCGGGAAACACTTTCTCATCGAGTTTGCTTTCGAAATAAACCCTACTTCAATTAGGACTTTTGAGGGTTGTAATGTGGTTTGGTTCACGGTTTTAGAAACAAAGGATAAAGGCTCAAAGTTTATTTGGTGCCCACCCACTCTCCATGATGTTCTCCAATCCTAGGTTCAGCTGAATTGACACATACATCTGTCTTGATAGCGTAGAGATGAAGATCCAAGGTTTACTTGAAATGACAGTCATCTTATTTGTCCTCTATGGATATCAGTGACCCTTTTGACTTCAGTATGGTGGTCACTAAATCGTAAGCTTTTAGGTTGAGGATTGAAAGGCCTCTTCTAACTCGAATTTCTCTTTGGTCCCTGATTTTTTGCCTAAGTCTCCTTTTGGGTGCTTGACTTAGCGGGATTTTATTTTTCTCTCTTTTTTTAATCATTGGAAGGCTGAAAGTTGTGACTGTCAAGTCATTGATTGTAGTGGATTCCCTGATAGGATGTTTCATCTTATGATTTGACTGTGTAACCAGATTAACTGAACACTACCCTGCCCCAGGTTAAGCGTAAGGGTTTTGAAATATCTGAAAGAAACTCCTACTTCTAGGCTCGAAGTGGTTGACGAGGGATTAACTCCTTATTTCTCTAGTGTTTGGGGATTTGAAACAATGCCAATACATCGTCAGTAGGGTTTTAATCAAAAGCATCCCACTAGAGAATTTGTGTTTTAATTTCGTCATCCTCCCTTCAATTCTCTGCCTAAGCAAGAGATGGGATAATGTTGGCATTATAAAAATTGAAAAAACATTATGAGTGAATATGAATGGATTACTTCAAGACAAACATATTCATTGCATTAATCATTCAAAACAAATAAGTTCTTACATGCCAAAACAAATGCATTAACAAAACATAGCAAAATACATATGAAAAGCAGCAAACGAACTAAACATCTGAGAGGATAGCTCCAAAGCATCGAAACGATCGCGTGCATTCAGGAACTTGTCCTATGCTCCAGCAACAGATTGATTTGGAAAGGACTTTCTTGAGTTTTTTATCAGCACAAAGGCACTCCGTCCACAGACGGGATTCCTCCATTGAAGGCCAACACCCCGTAGTCGATCATCTCTTGAACCTTTTCCTGGAAGACTTTGCACTCTTCAATTGGATGCCCCTGTACTCCACCATGAAATTCACAACTGGCATTTGGATTGAACCAATGAGGGCGAGACCTCATGGCTCTTGTCTTCCTGGGTGCCATCACTAAATTCCTGGCGAAACAAGTCCATAGTTGACCGTAAGTCATTGGGATTGGATCGAACTGAGGAGTCTCTCTTGTTGATCTGTCCTGAGATCTTTGTTGATTATGGCGCTAATTTTGACGTTCGTCATAAGGCACTGGAGCTTGCAAGATTTTAGGAGAATCCCTAATTGCATTGACTTCAAAATTTCCTTCCTCTTGGGAATCACACGCAGACTTATCTTCAACAATTTGGCAATCTGACCCCTCTTGGATTCTTCCACATTTGAATGCGTTTTCAATGTTTACTCCAACTTCCACAATTTTGGAGAACTCTAATGGCACAACGCCTATCATTATGATATAATAAGAGTCTGACAATGTTTTTAGAAACATTTTGGCAAGTTCTTTCTCTAAGAGTGGTGGATGAACTTGGGCTGCCAATTCTTTCCATCTTTGTGCATACTCCCTAAAAGATTCATCGTCTCTCTGACTCATTCTTATCAACTGGTCACAGTCTGGAGCCATGTCCAAATTGTAGTCGTATTGCTTCACAAAAGCGCCGGCTAGGTCTTCCCAATTTTGTATATGGTTTCTTTCTAGCTTCATATACCACATCAAAGATGCCCCATATAGACTTTTTTGAAAGTAATGAATCATCAGCTTATCGTTATCGGCATGAGCAGTCATTTTTCGGCAAAACATCGTAAAATGATATCTTGGACAACTTACACCCTTGTATATTTCAAAAGTAGGAATTTTGAAATCTGAGGGAATAATCACGCCCGGGACCAGACACAAGTTATGAGCTTTTAAACCAAATGCACTGAGTTCTTTCACCATCTTCAGTTGTTCCTCGAGATCACGAATTCCTTCTTCAATTTTCACCACCTTAGGATTATTCACCTTCGTCACATGATGGACATTCTGATATTGGGGAACATCAACTTGTTGAGCATCTTTGTCAAGAGGAAAATCGTACATCGGGTTGGTCATTACAGTAAAGCCTGACATGGAATCAGCATTCTCTGCCATATCTGTTGTTCTTCAGTGACTACTTCAGGCTTGAAAGAGACGTCTAAAAGTCAACAAACTGGTAGAAAGACAGATGAGTGAGCTTTTTGTTTGGTGGGAGAATGATATGCGATGCAAATGCAAATGATATGTGAATGAATGCAAAGCTCAGAATCACAAATACAAACAGTTCTAGCATGAAGGCAAGATGTTGGATCCAAGATACAAGTAACTCGGAATCTCTTAACTGGTAAGCCTTAAGTGGAAAGTTCTAAATTCTTTACCCATAAAGCCCACTCACAGGATAGCTTCTATGGTGATGGTATAAGGATACTCAAGGTCACAGACGTTTATCGTACTAACGCCCCGCCGCAGGCTAGCTGCATTGTGACGATAATAACGATAAGGTCTACCTTGAGTGGAGTTCTCATGCTAGGCTAACAAAGGGGCGAGCCCTCGGAGCCTAACATTACACAACTACCAAAATTGAAACAGGTTCTAGGGGGTCCCAGAATCACAGCCCTTTCGTGAATCAGGTCACGCGACAGGCTAGCTGCGTTGTGACAAGATCTACGAAAAGTCTAACTATCTGGGGGAGCTTTCATGTTAGGCGTGCAAGGAGCGTGTCCTTGGAGACTAACACTAATAACATCCAATTCTAACTTAGGTGTTCCCTCTTCTTTTTCAAAACTCAAGTACAAATTCATACCCGTGATATCCCGAGATCCAACAGGCAAATATAATGAGCAAATAATAAAGAAGGAAGCAATAGATAGAATATCAACAACAAATAAAGAAGACAATCAAACAAGTCAGCAAACAAACGCAAACTATCCTAAGCTAGGTTCGACTCTCTTATGCACAAGGCACTAGATTCCCCAGCAGAGTCGCCAGCTGTCGCACCTCGAAAAATACGATCCTAAAACAAACAACAGAGTCGCCACCTAATTCTATTTATTCTAACTAAAGAAAAGGGAGATATAGATACAACCTAAATAAAGGATAAGAATGGTCGACAAAACCACTAATCTAAGTTCGGGAGTCAGTTACGCAAGGGGAAGGTATTAGGCACCCCTCACGTCCGTTGTACTCAACGGGAACCTCTTAGTCTAGTTTGCGCTTCAAATGTTAGCTTATTATTATTGTCTTCTTTATGATTAAAGTTATTAAAATTGCTTATTAAAGGGAAAAGAAAATTATTATTTATTACAGAGAAAGGTTAAGTTTTTTTTATTATTGTGCTCGCGAAGGATTAAAATCCCCGTGCCTACGTATTCCCTTGTGCTATGGGAAAGTCAGAGCTTCGTAGTTCGTGCTACTACGATTTGTGTTTTTTATTGAACGATTGTTTAAAAATGATTTCTACTGCTAAGCGTTGGCTTATCTGCTCGCGATAGGAGGCTGAAGCGCTAGCTTGTTTGCAAGATAGAAAGATTTAAACAACGTTCGTTTTGAGAAAAGATATTTGATCTTTGTTAAGGGTGTTTTAAAACGAGAGGGCGAATGAACCACGTCGCGTGGGGCTAGCCCAGGAGTGTTGCATTCAAGAACGTGCGGAGTGCTAGACTCCGGAGTTCGGTTACTCATTGATTGATTATGGAAAAATAGTTTATATTGGTTGGTAAGTTTTAAATTGTATTTGAAAGAAAGAGACAAGTCGTCATCTTTAAGAGAAGTATCTCACCTATTCCACCACAAACGTTTGAGAAATGAGAAATCAAAAGAAGCTTTAAACTTGGATATAAGATCGACAAGCAATGCCACATTCTTTCTTTGAGAATAAATAAAATCGGAAGAAGCTTTAAACTTGGATATAAGTATCGACAAGCAATGCCACGTTCTTCCTTTGAAAGTAATTGTTTGTAAGATTTTTGTTTGTGTTTGTGGGGATAGGAGGAACAACTTTCCTGTGGAGATGAATCATGCCTGATCCTTTAAGATTGTTGAATTGTTTTGAATATGAATGGTGATTGAACACATCGCGTGGGGCTAGCCCAGTTGCGGTCCAATCCAGAACGTGCGGAATGCTAGACTCCGGAGTTCTGTTTTCGTAATTTAATTTAAAAGATAACTCGAATATTTTGGTATACGAATGATGATTGAACCATCGCGTGGGGCTAGCCCAGTTGCAGTCCAATCCAGAACGTGCGGAATGCTAGACTCCGGAGTTCTGTTTTCGTAATTTAATTTAAATGAATTGGATAATTGTTTTTTAGACGTTTTTAGAATGGATGCGATTAATAACGAAGGAGTGAACGAACAATACGCGTGGGGCTAGCCCAGTTGCAGTTCTTTCTAGAACGTGCGGAGTGCTAGACTCCGGAATTCTATTCCTTGTTAAGTTCATTAGTTTGAAAGTTTGATGAATGTTTTATGGACACAATGGTGATATACGGATAATCAAATAAACGCGAATGCGGCATCAGGACTAAAGAAGTTTAATATATGCAAAAGAAGTTTAAGAACACATGTAGAAACTTCACACGATCAATCCAATAAGGCTTAGAGGTGCAATGCTCAATCAAAAATTAATCAATCCATCAACAAGAATCTCACAAGAAAAGTAAGTTAAAATATAGTCGGGAAATAAATTAGAAATTAATTAAAGTCCACAAGGTTCAAATAAAATCCAATTGAATATGAAACAAAACAAAACAAAACAAAAAAAATTAAGGCTAAACACCAAAGGTAATTAAAGCCTATACTAATCCAAACTTAGAGATATTAATCTAACAATCATCAAAATAAATACTGAGCCTAAATATCTTATTTAAAACAAAATATAAAAACAAAAATAATCAGAAAGAAACAGTGGGTATGCATTGCAATTGGTAATCCAGTAACAAACCCTGCGTGGGCTATGGAGCCCATCAATAACCAAAACACAACCTGTCTGGAAAAAAAATAAGAATGAAAATTAGAATTCAAGATAATAAATAAATAAAAGGTTAAATAAATAAAGAAATAAATTAAAGGGAATCAGAAATGAGATCATTTTCTCCTATCACGCAATCTTCTCCTTCTAATCTCATTTTCTTCTCCAAATAAACAAAACCGTTAAATCGCTTGCATCATTTTCTTCTTCCAATCGCGGCGGCGTCGAAAAGCTTTCATCACCATTCACCTCTGATTTCGTTTTCACTCATGGAGTTTGAAACGGCGGCGGAAGGGTCGCGGTTAGGGTTTCGCGATTGGTTGAAGGTGAGGGTCCGATTTGGGGTGGTTCGGTGGTCTGTGAAGTTTTCTCCGTCTATTCTCGCGTCTGGGTAGTTTAGTTCGAAGGAAGTGGTGGTCGGCGGTTTGATTTTATGAAGGTGTTGAGCGGTGCTTGTGGAAGAGAGAGGCGGTAACGATCAAGGTGGATTTAAGTGTAAAGGTCAGTGGGTTTTGTTTGAAGAAGATGGCGGAGATTTTAAGGTGGTTTCAGTGTTTGGGAGTGGTTTCACTGAGTTTTTCGATTTTTCAGTTTTGAAGGGTAGCCGGTGGAAGACGGAAGATGAGGGGCTTTCTGGTTTTGAGGATGGGTTGTTGTTGCTATTGTTGAAGAAGACGAAAGGTTTTGATTTCAGAGGGTTCGCGGCTTTCGGACTCAGGTTTGTGACGGCGGCTGTTTTTTCGTGGTAAGGACGGTGGTTGAGGGTTGATGAAGGTGAGGGTCGAAGGGTTAAGGTGATGGGTGGTGGTGATTCGGCAAAGAGGTTGCGGAAGAGGTGTTTGGGTCCCTCTGATTTTTTCGTTAAGGGTGGTGCGGGTTGCAGTTGTTTGAAGAAGAGGAAAGTGAGGTGTTAGCTATGGTTTAAGGCTTCGCAGTGGTTTCTCGCGGTTCAAACTCAGCCATGGTTCATGGGTTTGTAATGGTATGAAGGTTGAGAGTTGCGTTGTTATGTTGTTGGTGAGTGAAATTTGTTTAATGATGGATGGTTGTGAACGGTGTGGTGGTTATCACAACTGGTTTTTTGGTGGAAACAGGGTGGTTTTAGGAGGGGTGCGAAGCTGAGGGAGGAGATTGTGTTGTTTAATGGAGGTTTGTGGTTGCTGTTCGCGGTTATTGATGGTTGAGGTGTTCGTCCGCGGTGATGGCGCGGCTGTGACAGAGACAGGGGAGGATTGAGAGGGTGTTGTGAGTGTGGTGGTAACGGATGAGTTCGAAGGTGGTTGTGTCGATGGATGATGAGTGAAGAAGAAGGCCACTGTGTTGGTTTGTGCGGAAGGTGATGGAAGAAAGACCTTGTGATCTTCTAGAGTAAATATTTGATCTTGAAGCGTTTGATTTTCTAACAGTAACATGAAGTTTTCCATCTTGTTTGATTTCAGCATCGGTTTCCAATGGTGTTCGACCGTCTAACGACATGACATCAGAATCAACATGGATTGAAACAATGGAACCGGCAGTGTCGGGAAACTGTTCAGAAATCAACAACCTTGCTCCTCTAAACTCGGACATGAAAAGCATCATAGTATACTAGATTATACATTGAAGAACAACGATTTGTACCATTAAGCTACCAGAGAAATCGCCATACATTCCTTTGAGTAAAGGGATTCCCATGACCAAAGTGTTTGGTAAAGTTGAGAGTGAGAAGAGAGTTATAGTCCATTCTAGAGAACCCCTTTTTGGAGAAATTGCTCCACAGGAAGAGAAGTGTTAGGATAATGATTTTTTGAAGTGTGTCTGCAGCTAAGAATCTTAGGTTCATTTTGTAAGGATTGTTGGAAGCTATGAAATGGAAAGAGAGAAGTGGAACAGCGAAAAGTGCTACAAAATGGTTGATTCCTGAACATTGATCAGGTGAGAATATTTTCCACCATTTAACTGATCCATAAGCTAAGATCATAGCAACATAGAGTGGCACCATTGCTGTCATGACATGGTAGAAATCTATTAGAGTTATCATTTTGTATGTGTTGGAGAGAGAATAAAGGGTAGAAGGAGTTTTGATGGAGATGGAGATGTTAGTCCTGAAGAGGCTTGAGGTTTAGTTGGGTTTTATCTCCCCCCTCCAAAGTGAATGGTTGGGAATTTTTATAAGACCGTGATGGAAAAGGTCGTTCTTCATGTGGGTTCAATGAAATAAATGTCCGGTTCTCTAGGCGGTCCTCTTTTGAGGGTTCTTGTGCTTGACGATTTATTCTCCAGTTTTTGCTTTTGGGATCTTCTTTTTCCCAAGAGGTCCTCTGCTGTATTGTTACATCATTCTCCCTTTTTTTGAAATTTCCTTTTAACCTTTTCCTTTTTGATTGAATTTCCTCCTTTTACTTTTTGGATACAGGTTTGACTTGGATTAATTTTGGTGTAAACTTAAAGCTGTCAATATGCAGAATTTTGGAGTGTTGTTGGTTGTTGACCAAAGCTAAAGCTGCAGAGTTTTTGTTACTATATTGCAGGGATTGGCTTGAGTTGTCAACTGTCAGTGTGTACTTTTGACAAGGATGCACATTTTTCTTTAAAGAAAAAGAAACAAAAGAAACCTATGTATTCTTGGATTATCTCTAAAAGAGAGAAAGAAAAACTATAAATAAATTAAAATAATGAAAGTATAAACTGATCAAACTATAATTAAATAAATAAATCAACTAGAGAAAGAAAAAAAGAATATAAACTAAATATAAATTAAGAAATGATTTAAAATTATACTATCTAATATTAAACTAAATAAGAAATTAAAATTGAACTAAGCTAAATTTAAACATAATTAATTAAAAATAATAATAATAATAATAAATTGAATTAGAATAACTAAACCAAACTTAAACTTAAATTGTTTCTAAACAATATAATATGACTAACTAAATAGAAAAATAAAATAATAAGTAATTAAATTATGAGATGAGACAAAATTCTAATTCTAAATCGAAACAACAATCTAAGATACAAATAAAAGTTAGATTAAGGTGAAATCGAATAAAAAATGCATGGTTATGAAGATGGACTAAAATGCGAAAATGAATGACTATCCAATAAATCGATAAAAATGCGTCAGATGAATGCGAAATTTGAAAATTTCTGGTCAAAATTTAGGGTATGACAATTACAAACTTAAAAATAACAACACAGTAATAGTATTTACTCCTGACTAAAGGAGATAGGAATAACATCTTCAGCCTTCCAATTGTTGAGCCCATCACCCACAGTAGGAAAGATCCAGTCATCCAGGTTGTAGTCTTCATTATAGTCACCCACAGCATTGATTTGATCTTTCATGATTCCTTGATTGGTGATACGAACAGCACGAGCACGACGAACAGCCTTCTGGGATTCTGCAGTGAAACCCAAACCAAACTTGTCAGACTTGTAAGGAATGTCAGGAAGCTGCCCCAAATAGTACAACCACCTTCTTCAACCACAACTCTAGCATTTTTGAGGGAGGCCATTGTAGGAGGTACTCTGGTGACCACAGGAACTCTTTTGGCAACAGGAGGAGCTTCAGTAGCAGGAACAACCCAAGGAACTACTTCAAATGTCTGACAAGGAGTCTCAACATATTCACCTTCCACTTCAACATACTTAAATGTATTCACATGGCTGATCATATAGTCTTCCTCTCCGTAAATAGTGACAACCTTTCCCTTCACTGGATATCTCAACTTCTGATGTAGAGTAGAAGTCACAGCACCTGCCCCGTGGATCCAGGGGCGCCCAAGCAAACAAGAGTACGAAGGACGAATATCCATTACATAGAAGGTTGAATTGAAAACTTGAGAGCCTACTGTAGCGGTAAAATCATGAGTGTAAGCTATTGATTAACTTAACTCAATATACACAGAGTCGCCACCGCGCTTTTATTTATTTCCAAAAGGAAAAAGGCAAAAAGAACGAACAAAGCCTTAACGAATCTTAAAAACTAAAAAGATAAAAGAAACAAACAGAGAATGGGTACGGGGATTGATTACAAATCGGGAAGGTTTTAAGCACCCGACTTGTCCGTGGTACTCCACGGGAACCCTTTGAAATGTTTACTGCATTTTTGGTTTGAAAAGGTTTGCTTGAAAAAAGATTGAAGAGATGAGAAGAAGAATGTTTTTTAAGATTTTGGTGTTTGAAGAGACGAACGTCTCATGCCTACGTACCCACAGAGTGCAATGCGAGATCAAAACCCCGTAGTTCGTGGTACAAATTGTGAAAGGACAAATGAGTTGAATTGATTTTAAAATGTAAAGATAAGTCGTCATCCTTTAGCGAATAATTACTCTAGAAAGGATGAATCATATCTAAACATAAAAAATGGTTAAGAGAAACGTGCACGAGGGCACAAAAGCAATTGAATGAGTTGTGAATGTTTTTAAAGTTTTTGAGAAAGAAAGTTTCGATATGCTTATGTGGTTTAGCATTTATTTAAGGAAATGAAATGAAAAGGTAAAAGCACATGACCGAAGTCAAGGTTTAATTGAGAAAATGTTTGAAGTTTGAAAACAAAGAAGGTTTTGAAAATAGGAAGGAGATTTGAAAATTGAAGAAGATAGGAGGAGATGAAGAGACTATTCTAAGACTTGAAAATAAAAGCTAAAGGAAGAATGATCAAACCATATGGAAAGCAATCTCCGAAACAATTGGATTTCCATCTTCATAATCGAGTGAACTTAACCGGGACCAAAATCTTCAATCCATAACAAATGAGCAAAGGAATGATCCTAGAATCTAAGTCCAACTCCAAGTCTCAAGCTAAGGATAGTAACCATAGTCCGAAATTAAAAGTCACCCATTTTTTAGATGTTTAATCCGTTATTAGTGTTTTGGTGTCCAAATGGACAAAGGAAAAATCACAAGTATCACAATAATATATATAATAGGCAATATGATGAATGAATATAGAAGCATAATAAGAGAGGTAGGGAACAAGAGATTGAAATAAAAGGATAAGGTGCGAGAGATTTAATTAAATGTTAGTATATTCACATTATTATAATATTTACAATATAAGTGGTATGATGAACTTAATCAAGCACAACCACGAAAAGAAAAATAAAATCGAGGCAAACGGATCCAAGTGGATCATAATCCGAATCGGGACAACTTTAGGTCTATGTTAAGCAATCGCCGAGTAATTTACGAAGTAATTACCCAACAAATGAGGCCGGCCACCACTAATTAAAGTGGAAAATATTCGTGTTAATACATGTTAGAGAAACGATATTATGAATCGTTCTCCGAAAACATGCCACACTAAAAGAAAGAGAACGGTCTAATCTTAACCGAGATTATCGTTGAATTTATCGAAAAGCAACCTATCACGATCGCAAAGTATGGAGAATAATCCAAATGATCATTCATCCATAGATTTGAAATAATGAAGATTAAACTCTTCGAAATTCAACAATCTCGAATCGGAGATTGTCATCGACCAAAAAGAAAAAAAAGAGATGAAGAAAATGGATCTAAAAGTAGATCCAAAAAGAAATAGAAATAGAAATATTTTTTAAATCATTTTCTAAAAAAACTCCTTTTCTAAATTTGTTTCTAAAACACTTTATTTCTAACTCTTTTTCTAAAATGTTTCTAAGTACTTTTAATAAATCTTCTCCTAACATATATTTTTTTTTTAAAACTTTTCCTAAAAAATAATTTGATAAAAAATCTAATATCAAAACTATATTGATACAAACATTAATAGAAAAAAAAACTAAAGAAATTAAAAAAAGAAAAAGGAAAAGAAAATGGGAGAGAGGGACACGCATGATGGTGATGGTACAAGCAGCAAGGATTTAGACAACTAAGGCCCAATATTAGACAAAAAATTAGGTTTACTAAAAAAACCAGGAAAAAGCAAATTAAACTGAAAAATAGGAAACAAATAGCAGCTCAATCTTCTTCTCCTTCGTGAAAATGGAACGAAAACAGGGGAGGCATCTTCACTCTCACCTTCAAAATTGAAACAAAGGCAACAATTCTTCTCCTTCTCTTATTTCGGATTCTTTCCTCTTTCTTTTAATTTCACACTCTTCTTCTCGCAGCTTCTTCACTCAACTCATGCTTTGTTCTTGTTTCAGTTCAATATTCCATAATTAACTCTCAATGGTTGGAGATTTGAAAATGAATTGAAGGTAGAAGATAATGAAGAAAGAAAAGGATTTCTGGAATTTGTGAAAAGTTCCTTTGAATTTGATTTGGCAGGGGTTTGGGATGGCTCTCAAAGCTTGTGTTTGAAGGAGAAGAACACTCTAATTTATAGATGGAAGGATAGCCGTTTTGAATTGAAGATTGAATGCCGTTTTGATGAGATTTTGGGCGTTTTCGGTATCACGGATTTCATGCTTGCTTTTCTGAAATTTTTTTTCTTGCGTTTTATTCAATCCTTTTTGCGTTTTGTGTTTGTGATATTCAGGTGCTTGCGTTGAAATTCTCGGCGTTTCATTTGCTTCTCTGCTGCGTTTTGATTTATTTCTCTTGAGTGTGTTGATGCCTTGCGTTTCATGCTGGAATGACTTGCGTTTTATTGCTGCAGTTTTATTCTCGTGTGCGGAGACTTTGGCGAAGGCGTGATGGGCCTGTTGACGCGTGAAGGCATGTTGCGGCTTTGTGGTCCTGGAGCTGCTTGGCTGGTGTTTTTGTTGTTCTGAGCTGGGAAGCTGTGAGAAGTGAAGTGTTGGCTTCAGCTTGTGATTGATTGTTGGCTGGTTGTGCGAAAAGTGTTTTGGCTTGCGGGATAAATGGGTTGCGGCTTAGGGAGTTGTTTGTGCGAAAGCGTGTTCAGCGTATTGGTTGTTGTGAGGCTTGAGGAAATGTTAAAAGTGTGGGCCAGGCGGGAGTGTGATGTGAAGTAGTGTGGGATGGCTGGCGTGGGAATGATGCTTTAACTGGTGTGTACGGTTTTGATGACATAGGCCTGCGCGTGTGAAATTTTGGAAGAGGCTGGAAATTGTTATGTGAATTTGTGAACTATTAACTTTTTTCTAATTTTATTTTTTTTTTGGTATAAAAACTAGGAAATGGGCTTAAGGAACTATCATACTAGATTTTTAAAAAAAAAAGAAAAAGGATTAATTGGAATAATTGAATGAAAAAAATGGTAAATAATATCTAAATAAAAAAAAAGATAATGAAAGGAAAATTGGAATTTTTATGAATTGAATTAAAAAAATGAATATAAATGGATAATAGAAAAAGAAATGATTAATAAAAAAAAATGGATAATGAAATTGGATCTAATAGAAAAAATGGAATTTGAACTTTTTTTTGGTGAATTGAATTAGAAAATGAAAATGAATATGGAATTGATGAAAAGATAAAAAATAAAATGTTATTTGGATAATGGTGTAATATATGAATAATCGAGAGAAAAAAATGGATATTGGAAACTGAAAATGGTTTAATGGATGATGATATTTTTTAGCCCGCAACCAACTCCTGGTTTTTCTTGCACAAGCCACTGATAATGAACACAGTCAATCTTAAACCACTGAATAGATCACAACTTTGTCACCTAAGCCAACAATCACTTGAATCGTCTGAAAACTGCCCTGATAACCACAATCACTGAAATTTGTCTTGATTATTCGCATCCATGTTGTGGAAAATAAATCCACAAACGAATCATTGATAAACTGATGAACATTGAATATTCAAACCAAATTTCGCACAAAACACTGTCTGATAAACTGATGATTTCCAACACATAACAACTTGAACTTTTGAACACGCACAGTCTGAGAAACAGACTACTGTCACACACATCTTGCAGTCGAAACAAATCTCATGATAGTTTGACCAAGATTAGGTCAAACGTCCATCTGAATCGAATCATGACTGAACAAACGCATCTGAATTGGAATCACAACCCTGTCTTTGAAATCCTGCAACACAGAAGAAGAAGAAGCAACTGCAACATATTTTTTTTTGATATTTTGGTTAGAAGTTAGTAAATATAAACAAATAATAGGAACTAAACATGGTGATCCTCTGCAAGGCATAGACTTGCAACTGAAAAAGGATAAACAACCAGTGCGTGATCTTGTTTGTATGAGAGATGCAGATGAGATGCGAAAAATCTTAGGGTCGAAAATTAGGGTCTGACAGATGCCCCTATTTAAGTTTCTTCAATCCAGAGATAATGAAGATAGAGATCTTCGTTTCGACAAGATGGAAGATACTTAAATATCAAAAAACCCAATTTTTTATCCTAAGATGCCAAAAACTGGAATGAAATGAGATGAACGATATGAAGATGATATGGAAATGGTATGAAGCATATGAAACAGTTTATGAAAACAATATGAAAATATATGAAGGCAGATGAGATATTATGAGGAAATTCATGAGATGATATGAAATGTATCTGGAACCAAATGAAATGCAAAGAAGTCCGTGAAGGACAAGACGACATATGAAAAAGAATAAACGCTGGGGATAAGGAGCATCGGACTCCACTGGGAAAAACGACATGCTAGAGACCAACACATGGCTCAGCCTAGGTGAAAATGTCCAGAATGGCAATTGGACAGAAAACATCACAACATCCAGGAATGACACTGGATGAAGTGAGAAAAGTCCCGAAACAGTACACCAGAAGCATCCAAGAATGACATAACTGACTTTAATAGAGATATCCGAGAATGGCATCGGATAAAAGGTAATCACAACATCTGAGAATGGCAATCAGATAAAAAATATGTGAATTACAATATCTGAGAAGGGCAATCAGATAAAATGTGGATCACAACATTCAGGAACATCACTGAATGAAATGAGAGAAAATTCGGGCAAGCAAATCAGCTCAATGATGATTCCAAAATGAAAATCCGAGAATGGCAATCGGAAGGTAAGTGATCAATAACATCTGAGTATGGAAATCAGATAAAAATGTGAATCACAACATTCAGGAACAGAACTGAATGAGATGGAAAAAGGTCCGCGACAGTACATCAAATCAATGATGACTTCACTATGGACATCCGAGAATAGCAATCGGAAGGAAATGATCACAACATCTGAGAATGGCAATCAGATAAAAATGTGAATCACAACATTCAGGAACAGAACTGAATGAGATGGAAAAAAGTCTGGGACAGTACATCACATTACTGATGACTTCACTATGGTCATCCGAGAATGGCAATCGGATAAAAAAGGTGTAATACCTGAGAGAAACAACAGGTAGGTGAAGAAAATGTTTTGGAGAGACAGACAAATGCCAAGTAAGTTGGACTTTAACCAAAAAGTAAGAAATTGAAAACGACAAGACCTCGAGAAATGCATATGAGGACTAAAACACTCAGTATGCAGACATTTACGAAAATGGGGACTAAACCACCCAAGGACACGCATAATGAGGACTAAAACACTCAAATATGCAAACATAGACAAGACTGGGGAATAACACACCCGAGAAAACGCATAATGAGGACTAAAACACTCAAATATGCAATCACAAACAAAACTGGGGAATAACACACCCAAATAGGTAATATGAGAGAAAATGCTGACAACCAGTTTATACTCTTAGAGGAGTGCAAAAGATGACAAACTGATTCCTCAACACAGAAAACACTGCCATTCTGCTCGGAAATTAAAAATGGTACTGCTGCACAAATCTCTGTCACACCAGTAAACTGTTCCAAGTTGAAAATCTTTTGAGAAAAGTCATGCAAAGCTGCTTGGGGATTCTTGAAGAAAAATTGCCCCAAGTTCAATGACTGATGAAGGTAAACTGATAATGGATTCAGTTCTTAATTACTGCTGGAGAAAATAATCAGACCTTTGAGATAACTGTTGAGAAGAATAAACTGATCATGGCTTCAGTTCTTGCAATGAATGCTGAGAAAATAACCCAGTATGAATCTTGCAGAGAATCTTCTGACCAACCGAATCTGAGAATAACTTGCATTGAGCAACAACTCTTGAACCATAAGAACTGAGAAAAACTTGCCCCATTGGTAGGATCACCGACCAAGTTTCTTAACTGTTTGAAAATTCCTTGATGAAGAAAGTTTATTTGCAAAAAATAAAAAATGTTTGTACAAACTTGGTAATTTTAATGCAAAGTTCAATGCAAAGTTTGAAATCAAGAATCATTTTTTTGAATGAAATTTATTGAAGTAAAGTAAATGAAAACATTGTCAAAACACAGCGGTTGAGACAAAAATTAAAGATAAAGCAACGGTACGAAAACAAATGATTGGTAAAGAACTTGGGAGTCAGTTTACGCAACCTTGTTGTAGTATGCTTTTCAAAAGAAACCTGGATTCAATTAGGACTTTTAAAGGTTGTAACGTGGTCTGGTTCACGGTTTATGAAATAAAGGATATAGGCTTAAAATTTATTTGTACCCAACCCAACTTCGTGATGAACTCCAGTCCTACATTCAATTAATTCAGCCTATGCATTCAAGTTCCTAGACATTTAGGATTGCACAGATGAAGATGATTCATAAGCCAAAGGATTTTGAGATAGCAGTCACCTCTTCCTTTTTGTTATTTCCAGTGAGGAGTTCGGTCCACTCAACTTATTTTTGCTGAGGAGTTTTGATGACCTCTTGACAAATCTTTCTCTTTATTATCCCTAACTTTTGCCTGAACTGTGTCATTTGATCTTACAGCCAGTGGGATGCCCCAGTTTTTGCCTAAGTCTCCTTCATAGGTTTTGACTTAGCGGGCTTTGATTTTTTTTTTCAATAATTATTTCAGTATCATTTTTTCCCGAAAGATAATGACTGCATGGCTTAATGATTACGATGAACCATCATTGGCTTTTGAATTGAGAAACATCTTCAACACTTCTTGATGTGTGTGAAGGAAAACTTTGAAATTGCAACCTTTATTGAAAGGTGTCTTGAATGATTCTCTTGCACTTGAATGCACATTCGAATTAATTGAGAACTAACCATCCCCGGGTTAAAATTGAGGTTTTTTTTTCCGAATAGAAAGAAACTCCAACTTCAAGGCTCAAAGGGGTTGACAAGGGATTAACTTCCTTATTTCTCCAGTGTTTAGGATTTGAAACAATGCCTGTATATCATCAACCAAATCTCAATTGAAAGCATACCAACAACAATTATGGGTATTTCGTTTTCATCATCCTC
This sequence comes from Lathyrus aphaca, assembly GCA_963966055.1. Lineage (NCBI taxonomy): Eukaryota > Viridiplantae > Streptophyta > Magnoliopsida > Fabales > Fabaceae > Lathyrus > Lathyrus aphaca. The sequence continues at coordinate 520,429,130 of OZ014523.1, read as the reverse complement.
CCCCCAATCATTGTAAAACTTGGAGAAAAGATAAATGAACTTGAAATGTAAAGCATGAAGATGCAAATAGCAAATGAAATTGAATCAAAACAAAGCAATGCTCATTTCATTAAAATCAACATGAAAGTACAAACAAATTTAAAAGCAAACAACTTAATATGATTGAAGAAAATTGCAAACATAAAGAAATAATGGCCTAGTGATCCATCAACAACAAAGATGAGTTGTCCCGTCTGATATTCTGGCCTTGAAGAAAAATTGACAATTGAAGTCTTCTAGAAGATTCACTTCCCAAGCTTCGACAAAGGATTGTTGATGACATTGGGATTAAGGTCATTAAAGTAAAGGATGTTGTTCCTGATAAGTTCTTGCACTTTAGCCTTCAGTGCAAAGCAATGCTCTAAGTCATGACTAGTTCCACCTTGATGAAACTCACAGCGGAGATCCGATCTATAACCAACAGGCAGAGGATTTGGAACAGGAGGCGGAGGCCTAGTAGTAATTAAACCTTTCTCAATCAAGGAAGGAAACAATTCAGTGTAAGACATCAGAATAGGATCAAAGTTTGGCCTATTGCGATACTGATTTTGTCCATCAGCAGGAAGAGGAGGAACCTGAGCTTGAGCTCGAATCTGAACTTGAGCTTGAGCTGGTCGAGCTTGACCTTGAGCTTGAGTTTGAGCAGGTTGAGTTTTAACAACAGGAGCAACTGCAGCAACATATGGTTGAACATATCGTTGTTACGGGTGATAAGGCATCCTCTCAGTTGAAACAGCATAAGCATCACCATCTCTTCTCTTGTGAGGATTCCCAAAAGACTTTCTTGCAGCATTAGGAGCTTCAGAATTGGTGATCTTACCTTTCTTGATACCTTCCTCTAGTCTTTCTCCAATAGTGACTAGGTCAGAAAAACCAGATGAAACACTTCCTACCATTTCTCCCAAAAGAACGGTTGAAGAGTGTCCATGAACAAACCAGTTAATTCCTTTTCAGGAAAAGGTGGTTCCACTTGAGCAGCTAGCTCTCTCCAACGCTGAGCATACTCTTTGAACGATTCTTTCTCTTTCTGTGACATGTTTTGGAGTTGACGAAGGTCAGGCGCCATGTCCAGATTGTATTTATACTGCCTTACAAAAGCATCAGATAAATCTTTTCAGCCTCGAATGTGACTCTTCTCAAGTCCAACATACCACTTCATGGAAGCACCACTCAAACTATCTTGAAAACAGTGAATAAGCAGCTTGTCATCCTTAGCATGCGCAGCCATTTTGCGACAATACATCAGCAGATGAATCTTTGGACAAGTATGACCATTGTATTTCTCGAATACAGGAACTTTGAACTTATCAGGAAGAACCAAGTCGGAAACCAAACACATGTCTATTGCAGCAGAACCAAAGACATCTTTTCCTTCTAGACCTCTTACCCTCTTCTCAAGAGTCAAACATTGCTCTCTAACTTCATCCATGTATCCAGGTTCACCCTGACTTTCAGCTTGTGGACCAGCAGCTTGGTACAAGAAAGGAGAATTCTGATAAGTTGTCTGAGCAGTAGCGTGCACAACAGGTTGAGGTTCAACAAAAGTCGGAGCTGAAAAGACTGGCACAACAGATGGACCACCAATCTGAGTAGTAGCAGAAACTGGCACATAATCCGGAGGTAACCCATATTCTGGCCAAGTAGAAACCGGTTGCTGAACAACAGGAGGATCGACAACAGTAGTAAAAACTTCAGAGATAACAGTCCTTTGAGGTGGTTCACCTCGAGCAATCAAAACTTGCATCATTTCAGTGAGCTTGGTCATACCGGCCTTCAACTCATCAATTTCCATTCGAACTTCCATATTATGCTGTTCTTGGCGTTCCATTCTCAATCTAATAGCTCTTCGTCTGATAGCAGCTCTAGTACCGTATCTGTGGTGAGGAGTCAGCTTGACGGATCAACAGATAACTGAGGAAAGAAACAACTGGGATGAGTTCCCACACAACTCGGATGAACGCAAGAATATGCGAGGATGCAATGATATGCAATGTTCACTTCCATTTTCAGAAAAACAACTCGATTATTGCAAACATGGTCAACATCGAGAAATTGGTCATGAAATATCTTGACAAAAAGGAATACTTTATTCTTTCCAATATTTGCAACAATCGGAATTATTTTCCTTGAAAAATGGTTGTGACGATGATCATGATGAATATGTAAGTGCAACAACCACAAACAAGATCACGCAAAGCACACAGGTTCAAAGGTTCGAATCACGAGCATGGAGTCATGGGATAAGAACACCAACCCACACAGGCATGTACTAAGGTTTGTCTTCATTGTACCTGCAAAAAACCAGAAGGGTGCTAACAGAGGTTCCCGGAGTTAACAGCCATCTTTAGAATATCATCGGTACGTTGGATTACTCCCCAACCGATAACATTCTTAAAATAGACCTCGTCCGAGTGTAGTATCGCGTGACAACCACCTTAAGTTTACACTCAGATAGTTTCCGCACTACGTTCCTAAATTGGCTTAGATTGGTTAAGGGTTCTACGGTCCTCAGTATGATCAGCTCAAGGTCGGAAAATAATGCCACGTACGATTACTCGTCATGACATTGATAGTCCAAGAGAGCCTAACCGAGTGGAGATTATCAAATTGATATTGCTTTGGACTACTCCATCGCATATCGCTTCGAATATCGCCGTCCTATCATAAGTTCCAACTCAGATCCGGGTTAGGATCTATCTCACAGAGGATCACCAAAACAGAACAACCAAGTAACAAGCAAATCAAACTAAAGCAGTAAACAAATCAAAGTAGGCCGAATCCACTTAGAGATTGACTCCCCAGCAGAGTCGCCACTTTTCTGTAGCGGTAAAATCATGAGTGTAAGTTATTGATTAACTTAACTCAATATACACAGAGTCGCCACCGCGCTTTTATTTATTTCCTAAAGGAAAAAGGCAAAAAGAACGAACAAAGCCTTAACGAATCTTAAAAGCTAAAAAGCTAAAAGAAACAAACAGAGAATGGGTACGGGGATTGATTACAAATCGGGAAGGTTTTAAGCACCTGACTTGTCCGTGGTACTCCACGGGAACCCTTTGAAATGTTTACTGCATTTTTGGTTTGAAAAGGTTTGCTTGAAAAAAGATTGAAGAGATGAGAAGAAGAATGTTTTTTAAGATTTTGGTGTTTGAAGAGACGAACGTCTCATGCCTACGTACCCACAGAGTGCAATGCGAGATCAAAACCCCGTAGTTCGTGGTACAAATTGTGAAAGGACAAATGAGTTGAATTGATTTTAAAATGTAAAGATAAGTCGTCATCCTTTAGCGAATAATTCCGCTAGAAAGGATGAATCATATCTAAACATAAAAAATGGTTAAGAGAAACGTGCACGAGGGCACAAAAGCAATTGAATGAGTTGTGAATGTTTTTAAAGTTTTTGAGAAAGAAAGTTTCGATATGCTTATGTGGTTTAGCATTTATTTAAGGAAATGAAATGAAAAGGTAAAAGCACATGACCGAAGTCAAGGTTTAATTGAGAAAATGTTTGAAGTTTGAAAACAAAGAAGGTTTTGAAAATAGGAAGGAGATTTGAAAATTGAAGAAGATAGGAGGAGATGAAGGGACTATTCTAAGACTTGAAAATAAAAGCTAAAGGAAGAATGATCAAACCATATGGCAAGCAATCTCCGAAACAATTGGATTTCCATCTTCATAATCGAGTGAACTTAACCGGGACCAAAATCTTCAATCCATAACAAATGAGCAAAGGAATGATCCTAGAATCTAAGTCCAACTCCAAGTCTCAAGCTAAGGATAGTAACCATAGTCCGAAATTAAAAGTCACCCATTTTTTAGATGTTTAATCCGTTATTAGTGTTTTGGTGTCCAAATGGACAAAGGAAAAATCACAAGTATCACAATAATATATATAATAGGCAATATGATGAATGAATATAGAAGCATAATAAGAGAGGTAGGGAACAAGAGATTGAAATAAAAGGATAAGGTGCGAGAGATTTAATTAAATGTTAGTATATTCACATTATTATAATATTTACAATATAAGTGGTATGATGAACTTAATCAAGCACAACCACGAAAAGAAAAATAAAATCGAGGCAAACGGATCCAAGTGGATCATAATCCGAATCGGGACAACTTTAGGTCTATGTTAAGCAATCGCCGAGTAATTTACGAAGTAATTACCCTACAAATGAGGCCGGCCACCACTAATTAAAGTGGAAAATATTCGTGTTAATACATGTTAGAGAAACGATATTATGAATCGTTCTCCGAAAACATGCTACACTAAAAGAAAGAGAACGGTCTAATCTTAATCGAGATTATCGTTGAATTTATCGAAAAGCAACCTATCACGATCGCAAAGTATGGAGAATGATCCAAATGATCATTCATCCATAGATTTGAAATAATGAAGATTAAACTCTTCGAAATTCAACAATCTCGAATCGGAGATTGTCATCGACCAAAAAGAAAAAAAAGAGATGAAGAAAATGGATCTAAAAGTAGATCCAAAAAGAAATAGAAATAGAAATATTTTTTAAATCATTTTCTAAAAAAACTCCTTTTCTAAATTTGTTTCTAAAACACTTTATTTCTAACTCTTTTTCTAAAATGTTTCTAAGTACTTTTAATAAATCTTCTCCTAACATATATATTTTTTTTAAAACTTTTCCTAAAAAATAATTCGATAAAAAATCTAATATCAAAACTATATTGATACAAACATTAATAGAAAAAAAAACTAAAGAAATTAAAAAAAGAAAAAGGAAAAGAAAATGGGAGAGAGGGACACGCATGATGGTGATGGTACGAGCAGCAAGGATTTAGACAACTAAGGCCCAATATTAGACAAAAAATTAGGTTTACTAAAAAAACCAGGAAAAAGCAAATTAAACTGAAAAATAGGAAACAAATAGCAGCTCAATCTTCTTCTCCTTCGTGAAAACGGAACGAAAACAGGGGAGGCATCTTCACTCTCACCTTCAAAATTGAAACAAAGGCAACAATTCTTCTCCTTCTCTTATTTCGGATTCTTTCCTCTTTCTTTTAATTTCACACTCTTCTTCTCGCAGCTTCTTCACTCAACTCATGCTTTGTTCTTGTTTCAGTTCAATATTCCATAATTAACTCTCAATGGTTGGAGATTTGAAAATGAATTGAAGGTAGAAGATAATGAAGAAAGAAAAGGATTTCTGGAATTTGTGAAAAGTTCCTTTGAATTTGATTTGGCAGGGGTTTGAGATGGCTCTCAAAGCTTGTGTTTGAAGGAGAAGAACACTCTAATTTATAGATGGAAGGATAGCCGTTTTGAATTGAAGATTGAATGCCGTTTTGATGAGATTTTGGGCGTTTTCGGTATCACGGATTTCATGCTTGCTTTTCTGAAATTTTTTTCTTGCGTTTTATTCAATCCTTTTTGCGTTTTGTGTTTGTGATATTCAGGTGCTTGCGTTGAAATTCTCGGCGTTTCATTTGCTTCTCTGCTGCGTTTTGATTTTTTTTCTCTTGAGTGTGTTGATGCCTTGCGTTTCATGCTGGAATGACTTGCGTTTTATTGCTGCAGTTTTATTCTCGTGTGCGGAGACTTTGGCGAAGGCGTGATGGGCCTGTTGACGCGTGAAGGCATGTTGCGGCTTTGTGGGCCTGGAGCTGCTTGGCTGGTGTTTTTGTTGTTCTGAGCTGGGAAGCTGTGAGAAGTGAAGTGTTGGATTCAGCTTGTGATTGATTGTTGGCTGGTTGTGCGAAAAGTGTTTTGGCTTGCGGGATAAATGGGTTGCGGCTTAGGGAGTTGTTTGTGCGAAAGCGTGTTCGGCGTATTGGTTGTTGCGAGGCTTGAGGAAATGTTAAAAGTGTGGGCCAGGCGGGAGTGTGATGCGAAGTAGTGTGGGATGGCTGGCGTGGGAATGATGCTTTAACTGGTGTGTACGGTTTTGATGACATAGGCCTGCGCGTGTGAAATTTTGGAAGAGGCTGGAAATTGTTATGTGAATTTGTGAACTATTAATTTTTTTCTAATTTTATTTATTTTTTGGTATAAAAACTAGGAAATGGGCTTAAGGAACTATCATACTAGATTTTTTTTTTAAAAAAGAAAAAGGATTAATTGGAATAATTGAATGAAAAAAATGGTAAATAATATCTAAATAAAAAAAAGATAATGAAAGGAAAATTGGAATTTTTATGAATTGAATTAAAATATGAATATAAATGGATAATAGAAAAAGAAATGATTAATAAAAAAAAATGGATAATGAAATTGGATCTAATAGAAAAAATGGAATTTGAACTTTTTTTTGGTGAATTGAATTAGAAAATGAAAATGAATATGGAATTGATGAAAAGATAAAAAATAAAATGTTATTTGGATAATGGTGTAATATATGAATAATCGAGAGAAAAAAAATGGATATTGGAAATTGAAAATGGTTTAATGGATGATGATCTTTTTTAGCCCGCAACCAACTCCTGGTTTTTCTTGCACAAGCCACTGATAATGAACACAGTCAATCTTAAACCACTGAATAGATCACAACTTTGTCACCTAAGCCAACAATCACTTGAATCGTCTAAAAACTGCCCTGATAACCACAATCACTGAAATTTGTCTTGATTATTCGCATCCATGTTGTGGAAAATAAATCCACAAACGAATCATTGATAAACTGATGAACATTGAATATTCAAACCAAATTTCGCACAAAACACTGTCTGATAAACTGATGATTTCCAACACATAACAACTTGAACTTTTGAACACGCACAGTCTGAGAAACAGACTACTGTCACACACATCTTGCAGTCGAAACAAATCTCATGATAGTTTGACCAAGATTAGGTCAAACGTCCATCTGAATCGAATCATGACTGAACAAACGCATCTGAATTGGAATCACAACCCTGTCTTTGAAATCCTGCAACACAGAAGAAGAAGAATCAACTGCAACATATTTTTTTTTTATATTTTGGTTAGAAGTTAGTAAATATAAACAAATAACAGGAACTAAACATGGTGATCCTCTGCAAGGCATAGACTTGCACCTGAAAAAGGATAAACAACCAGTGCGTGATCTTGTTTGTATGAGAGATGCAGATGAGATGCGAAAAATCTTAGGGTCGAAAATTAGGGTCTGACACCTACTTTGATTGGGAGATCTATTTCTCCATGCACCACCCTTCTTGAACCATCAAAGGCCCTCGCCACTATATTACTTGGTCTCAACACAGCATCTTCAGGACTAAGCTTGTTTAGAACCTCTTTGGGAAGTACATTCAGTGAAGAACCATTGTCTATCAATACATGAGACAGGGTAGTGCCCCTACACTCAATAGAGATATGTAAAGCTCTGTTATGATTTCTTTTGGCAGGAGTCAAATCAGCATCAGAAAAACCTAACTCATTATCATAAGTCAGGTGTGCAACACAGTTTTCAAACTGATCCACAGAAATCTCATTTGGTACATGAGCAGTCTTCAAGAACTTAATCATGGCTTTAGCATGAGCCTCAGAACACAGCAACAAAGATAACATGGAAATCTTGGAGGGAGTATGCCCCAACTGGTCAACAATATCATAATCACTCTTGCGAATGATCTTCATCACTTCTTCCATCTGTTTAGAAAGATTCTCATCAGTTGGTGCCTCAGCTTGCACAGGTTCAATCACAGGACCTTTGCCCCGAGCATCAGTATTTGGTTCAGAAGTGGAGGTAGTAGTTGGAGTAACTGTATTCTTGGAGGTAGCCGGAGGAGAGAAAATTCTTCCACTTCTTGTGATCTTACTAAATCCAACAATATTATCAACATCAAGGTTATCATCAGCAACAAGTGTGTCAGCTAAGGGTTCCTGTTTAACACCATGGATATAAACATCGGAACCGTAATTCCATGGTATAACTTTATTAGAAGTATACGGAATAGGGCCAGGAGTGGTAATAATCATGGGGGCCACTCTAGCTTCAGCAACAGTCTTCACAGGGCCTTCAGCAGTAATCTTGATAGGACCCTTATGAGTGATTTTGACAGGGCCCTTGGAGGTAATTCTTACTGGTACTTTATCAACCATATCCACATCTTCAACCTTCACACCTCGAGTCAGATGTTCAACCATACTTTCCACAGAAGGTGTCCTCTCAAACAATATGGTGTAATTGTCCATGAGGCGTTGAATACCATCCTTCAACTTCCAGCAGCTATCAGGTTTATAAGCACAATAAAATAAATCTTCATTACAACCTGGAAAGAACCCAGCTTGTACCAACTCCTTCTTAATAACAGATAATGGAGTAGTCACATCTGCAACTGAGGAAATATATGAAACTTCATCAATGGCATTAACAATCTTTTCATGATTTGGCATAGGAGCAGTAATCACATTTGGAGTCCCAGGAGGGTCAAATTCAATCTCTCCAGCATCAATCATATCTTGAATCTTGTTTTTCAATATCCAGCAGTTGTTGGTGTCATGTCCTGGACAATTAGAATGATAGGCACATAGTGCATTAGGATTGTACCTAGGAGAGGTAACATTAGGATTCTGAGGAGGGTCCTTCAAAGTAATGAGTTCCCCTTTCAACAAGTGTTGCAAGGCTTGGGCCAGTGACATGTTGATCTTGGTGAACTGTCTTCTGGGCTTCTGCTAATTGCCTTGTGGTGGCTCTGGTGCTGTAGGAGTAGGATTGGAGATGTGAACTGCACTCACAGATTGGTGACTCCTATTACGACCAGGTTGACCATAAACAGCATTTGACTCCTTCTTCCCACTTGGGGGCTTCTTTGCAGTACTTGATGAAGAGACGTCCACCTGTATCTTGCCACTTCTTATGCCACTTTCCACCCGCTCTCCAGTCATTATCAGCTCAGTGAAGCCAGATGATGAGCTTCCAATGAGATGACTATAGAAAGGACCGTTTAGCGTACTCATAAACATATCCACTAGCTCCCTGTCAGTCAGAGGAGGTTGAACTCTGCCAGCCAGGTCTCTCCATTTCTGGGCATACTCCTTGAAATTCTCTTTAGCACCCATAGACATGCTTTGGAGTTGCATGCGAGTTGGTGCTAAATCAGCATTGTATTGGTATTGCATGTAGAAGGCCTCAGCAAGATCATTCCAATCACTAATATTGGCACTCTCCAGTTGATAGTAGCATTCCAATTGAGCTCCAGACAAACTCTTTTGGAAGAAATGGATCCATAACTTCTTATCAGCAGTATGAGGTTGAATCCTCCGGACATAGGACCTTAGATGCAGCTTGGGGCATGAGACACCATCATATACTACAAAATCAGGGACCTTGAAACCAATGGGTATAACCACTCCAGATATCAAACTCAGATCTTCAAAATCCAGCCCAGAAAACTTTTGTAACTCCATAGCATTCATTCTATCCACCAGCATCTTGAACTTATCTTCATTAGGGTCATGATAGTAATTTGCTTCAGAATCAGAATCCCCCATAGTGTTATGGAGACTGCCTCCCTCTTTCTCAGACTCCTCAGACTCATAATCTTCAACCTGTTCCTTGGTCTTGACAGGACCTCTGAACCTTCTTCCCATATTGATAAGGCCTCCTGATCTTCTAGTCTTCTTAGTCTTCTTAGCCAACAGTGTCTTCAATTCATCCTGTCCCTTGGACAAGTTCAGGATCAGCTCTTGGAATTATGCATTCTGAGCCTGGAGATCTTTGACAGTCTATTCAAGAGCCATTTCTGCTGAAATAAACAGCGAGAAGATAAGATACATGTACATAAGAAACCTGTGATGCAATGATATGGTGTATAAATGCATATGCAATGTTTTCAAGGACCGCAGGATTTAAATTTGTTTAAACAACCAAAAAGGTAAGCTTTTATTAGTAATAACTTTGTTTGCCCCTTGGGCTTACAATAAAAATGAAATGAATACAAAAGATGGGGTTTTAAGTCTCCCATGGACGTTTCCTCTTTGTGTTGAGGTATGAGTTGAGATTCCGCTCCTCGTGAAGTTGCTTTGTCAGCTCCAGGATTCTTTCTTGACTTGCTTTGTAATGAGTCTCAAAAGTATCCCTTTGCTCCTTCAACTGGATCCAGGACCTCTGTAGCTTTTCCATGTCAGTGGGCATGTCTGGGTGAAGGACGGTATAAGAAGTATCTCCTTCAGCAACAGGCTCCATAGTAACTGGCAGGATGGCAGGATATGGCATCATAAGAGTCTGAGCACGAGATCGTACCCATCTGAGATAAGCTTCCATAGGAATAGTGTACTTTGGTTCCAGAGTCTTGTTGTCAACCTTGTTCACTTTATCCCATGCTCGTATGAATCTTTGACGGTAAGCTTGAAGATCGTTGTCGTAGTCAAACACAATACCCTGAATCAACATGTCATGAGGACCATCACTCCGAGCGTAACCAAACTGACGTAGAGCCAAGGAAGGATTGTAGGTAATGCCCCCTCTTATGCCAAGGAGTGGCACATTAGGGAACTCCCCACAACGGTCAATGATAGTAACATTCTCCATATATCTAGAGCACCAATGAATATCTGAATGAGAAAGTGACATGATCCTTTTAGACCACCTGAACCCTTGTTCATTCTTCATCACTGATCGAGGAAGGTGAGAAATAAACCACCTAGCCAATAGAGGTATACAACACATCAGAGTTCCTCGTGCCTTCGTAGTACGGGTATGGAGTGAATGTAAGATGTCTCCAAGTAATGTAGGCACTGGATTATGAGTCAGAAATATGTTGATGGCGTGAACGTCTATGAACTGGTCTGGATTGGGGAACAATACTAAGCCATAGATCAATAGGGCTAAGATCTCCTCAAAAGCATGGAGAACTCTTCCATTGTAAGAACCAGCTGATAGTCGGGGAATGTGAAGCAATGATGCTTAGGATCAAAGAACTGAAATAGAACACACATCATGTCTTCATTGAACCCTGAAGTGACTAGATCCAGTAGGTGACCATGTCTCTTGAGGAATTGGGAGTTTTCAGAAACTTGAGAGACCAACTCCTTAAGCTTAGGAGGTATTCCTACAAAGTTGATCCGGATAGTATTCCTACGAGCAGAAGCCATGACCTGCAACAAAGAACAAAGATAAATCCTTTGGTCCTTGAAATGGTTAGTGAAAATGATATGCTTATGATGCATGATGATGCTATGATGTTATGCTTAATCACAAACATGTGGCACACACAAACAAGTCACACAATAGCCCTAGGTTTGAAGGCTTGTATGAGGTTTAAAGGTAAATACCTGTAACACGGTGGGAGAACTGACTTTTAGTTAAATGTTGCGGATAGCAAGAGTCGCCACCGACTTTTATTTTATCCAAAGGAAAGGGCATAAAAGAACAGGAAAGACCTTAAAAGATTTTTGAGTTCGGGGGGTAGGTTATGTAAAAGGAAGGTATTAGCACCCTTTACATCCATGGTTATCCATGGGCTCTTAGTTACTTAGCTCACTTTAAAATGTTTTTGAAATGTGAAGTGTGTGAATAGAAATTTTCTTAAGTACTTTATAATGATCTATGTACGGATATATATAAAGCCTTTGTTTTGAAAATTGCTTGAAAAATGTGAAGTGTTTGAAATGTTTTTAAAAAGTGAGCAAGTACGTAAGAGGAACCTACCCTAAGTTAAGTCTTTTCTGTTCTTAAATATCCTTTAAATGGTAAGACTATCCCTATTATTAAGGAATAGGTAGTCATTACCTTGGATGTGTGAGGGACAAGTGAAGGGACATCTGTTATTTAGGAAACTGTAAGGTGTATTTAGCAATTCGAAGGGACTTATCATCTTTATTCGAAAGGGACAAGATCATTACGAAGGCAACCATTAAGGGACTTGATCTTTTTATCTGTTAAGGGACTAGATGATATAAGAGAAGGGACTTTGCTTTACACCTTACTTGACCTTTTGTTTAGGCAACTTGAGAGGTAACCCTTAAGGAAGTGAGATGGTGATCCAAGATAGACTTACGTGTGTGAGTGTACCAATTCAAATATTTATCTTTAAGATTAATGATCTAAATCCAATTTTAAATACAAACATGTCTTGCACTCCCTATTTTACTAACCATAGCAATTAAAAAATAAATAATAAAAATTACTACAACTATTACATAAATGGTACAATTACATAATAATAATTAAAATAAGTAAATAAATAAATAATTAAATGGGTTAGTAATAATAATAATAATAATAATAAATAATCACATAAGAGATAAATAAATAAAGGAGTTAGTAATAATAAACAAAATAAATATAAGAAAAAAGAAATTAGCATAATAATATAAAAAGTTCAATTTTAAATGAATAATTATTTTTAAGGTTTTTAATTAATAAGAGAAATAGATGATAAATATTATATATTAACAAAATATGACTAATGGTCTAATTATTTTAATTTTACATACATATTATAAAAATATCTAATTATAATTAAATAAGCATGAAATAATAAATTATATTCATAAAATAAAATTATTATTTTTTTTAATTATTTAGGAAAAGAAGTTAGGGTTAATTAACTAATTAAACTATTTACATATAAAAACTATATTACAAATATACATAATTAAATAAATAAATTAACATTTATAAGATAATTAGAGTTTATAAAAAATTATTAGAGTTAATCAAAATAAATTAGGGTTTATGAGTTTAGAAAATAGAATTAGGGTTTTATATGAAATATTTTTAGGGTTTTAGAAAATATTAGGGTTAAGTAATTAATTTACAAAATAAATTCAAATTATATATATATTTAAATAATATGAACATAAAGAAAAGTATATAAGATATTGTTAATTATTTTTGTTAGAAATTATTTTAATTGAATTAATATAAGACCATAAATGTAAATACATGAAAAAATAAACAAAGTACTAAAAAAAATCAGGACCTGGGATTTGAACCCAGGTCATTTACCTGGTTGAAGAACTCCCAAAACCACCTGAGCTACTGCGCGCTTGTGATGTATAATGACAAACTGATCTTTATATGGTGAAATCGTGAGATAAATGAATTTGAAGCCAAAAAAAATGTTGGAGACCAGATTCGATCCCCTGCCCTTTGCTTCACATATGCGTTCCCTTACCAACTGAGCCAAACAGCCTTTCTGATATAATACGAAAACAAAATCATAAAATATTATGTTAAAATTTCAAATTTCTAAAATGCGCGAAAACTTCATCTTCTTCCTCAGGATTCCTGCGAAATTAGCTACGAATTTAGCTGGGATTTTTGCTACGAATTTGTTTTCGCAACAGAACCTAGGTTTCTCAATCACCATGAAACCTGTAAAATCTTGACAAATTGATTACGCCATAGTGATCCTTACATCATATACGATCCAGCCATGTTGTTAGAATTAATTTATATCACCCTAATCATAAAGCCCCAAATCGGGAGCTTAAACCCTAACAATGGTGATTGTTGATACCTGCACAAAAGCTTCAAACAAACCAGCCAGAAACAATGTATAGAACACTACAAACATCATACAATCATCAAAATCCAGTAAAAGATCATAAATCTATGCATTCGAAAAATTCAAGAACACACAACAAATGTGATTCGGCTTGTGCATATGAGCCTGTTTCTGATGATGATAATGATTGGGATGCATTCAGTGATGATCAAGGAAGTGATTGATGTTCTTATTTCACCTGAAAAGTTGCAAAATATTAGAATCCGAATTTGAAAAAATTTGATGAATTTGAAAGTTTGAAAGTGAGGTTAATGGCTGCAAAAATCGTCCCTTTGTGTTTGTGTAGTTTGTATACTTATAGAAGAATGGAATTAGGTCAGAAAAGTGGTGGATTTGTGGGCTTGATGAATATCTTGAGTGTGAAGAAATCTCCTTGCCAAATTAGTCAAAAAAATCAAATATTTTCATGCTATAATTCCTTAGCACGAATTTGGATGGTTTTGAATCAACTTAAATGGTCATTAAGAGTTTCTAGAAGAAGAATCACTTTTAAATATTCAATTTTCATATTTTATTTTGATTTAAAATGATTTTAAATGAATAAAATCAAAATAAATAAAATCAAAATAATTAAAATGAAAATAATAAAAAATCTGAATAAATGAGGATTGGGTCGTGCATGATGTCATGTTGAAGTTTGGATCACAAAATTGCAAGCCCATTTGGAAGAATTTGATTTTAAGACACTATTTGCTTCATAAACCTCCCAAAAATTTCCCAACTTTGCAAGGACACAAATCCTTCAATTTTAATGCTATGAGGGTGTTATTGGACATTTTGGAAAGCTTAAAGAGTCCTCTAACCAACCCCATTGGTTTCATGTCCATATCTTTTACCATTCTCAAGTTATGCTCTTTTGAAGTTGTTGACTTTTTGTTGACTTTTAAAAGGACCTATAATGTCTTAGCTCATACCTTCCAAATGAAGCATTTTTGGGCTTGGATTGTGAGACACAAAGTTGTAGGGAATTCAATTTCCTTAAAAATGAGCTTTGGATGGGAAAAATTTGATGAAGCATGTGAAAGTTATGGCTGGTCAAAGTTCAGTTGACTTTTCCTAAGGAAACCCTAATTTAGAAACTCCTGATTCTTGATGATCTGAAATCTCCTTGATGAATCATGATCAACCCTTGATCAAATGATGAATTTTACTTCATATACTTGATGTTGGCAAAAAATCATGAAGTTTGACTTTGGTTTGACCATAGTTGACCTCAGTTTGACTTTTTAACTGCTTTGACTGATTTTGACCTATCTGATCATCTGACTGAGCAAACCTTTGAGAAAAGCCTTGAAACTTGTCATAGGGATTCTTAAACACATATAAGATGTTATGAAGCTCACTTGAAGTCTTGGAAGTCCATTTAGCCTGATTAAAGTCAAAACCCTAGTTTAGGATGCATTGCTTAGGAGGATGCATTGTCTGAGGGAAATGTCAAATCTTCTGACTAATTGTGAACCTTGTGAACGTCATGAACCTCATGAGAGGTCTTGTGAACCTTGTGAACCTCATAAGATGTCTTGTGAACCTCTTAATACACAAAGTCTTGTCTTGTGAACCTTGTGAACCTCTTAGTACACAAAGTCTTATCTTGTGAGGGCAAATTTTGGGGTGCAACAGCTGCCCCTGTTCAATTTTCTGAAACCTGAGGGGTTAGATTGGTATATGTGCCAGTCGTGACCTGGAAGGTTGAAGGGGATTGAACATAAAAGCCCAAAAATTTGCACTCACCAGTGCATAGAGTAATACTGATGATATGTTGTATATGCTTGAGTGGGCTTAAAGATGCCACTTGGAGGAACAGGAAATGGGCTTAGAGATGCCATCTGGAGAAAAGTTCTTCAAATATACTTCTTGGAGAATAAGGTAGTCCAAAGTATGAAGATATAGCTTTTTGGGAAGATAAACAACGTCCCAACATTACCTTTGGGAGGATAAACAACGACCCAAGGTAAGGGTATAACTTTTGGGAAGATAAACAACGGCCCAAAGTCATGATAGAGTACTTGGGAAGATAAACAACGGCCCAAGGTAAGGGTATAACTTTTGGGAAGATAAACAACGGCCCAAAGTTATTATAGGGTACTTGGGAGGATAAACAACGGCCCAAGGTAAGGGTATAACTTTTGGGAAGATAAACAACGGCCCAAAGTCACGATAGGGTTCTTGGGAAGATAAACAACGGCCCAAGGTAAGTATAACTTTTGGGAAGATAAACAACGGCCCAAAGTCATGATAGCTTTCAGGAGGATAAACAACGTCCTGAGGTATAAGTGTAACTTTTGGGAAGATAAACAACGGCCCAAAGTCATGATAGCTTTCAGGAGGATAAACAACGTCCTGAGGTATAAGTTGTTGATGTAGTTTGTCTGCTGGAGAATTAATCTGAAAAACAAGATTAGTTCGATGTATATAACATTCTGCAAGATAATATTAGTTTATGCATTATGTATGCATGTATAGTATGATGTACTGAAGTAATGTATTATGTATTTATGGATATGTATGTTATGGTATGATGTAAATGATGTATGTATGAATCATGCAGCCTGAAGCGTCCGGGTATCTTCGTATAACAACTGCTGGCCAGGGAAAATAAATCCCGATTCGTTGCTGAAGAATGTGAGGAACTCGTTCCCGTCTTGTTTAATGATATAGTATTTATAAACCTCCCGTCCTCGTTTGATAGTAAGGTATCCATAACCTCCCGTCTTCGTTCGTCGTACTCCTATTGGAAGAATAAATTCCCGATTATCCTTCTGAGGATAAAAGAGATGGACATAAATTCCAGGGGAGATGTGACTTGAAGTATTTATGAAGATGGATTTGCCCTACTGAGGGTTTTGTAGCTGTCTTGTGGGGATGAACCGGCGAGGCTTCGTTGAATTCCTTCCCTCGTTCGTCCTTAGTAAATACTATTACTGCATTTTCATGCATTTCTGGTAAACATCAATCATATTAAGCATTTTATGCATTTCTGGTAAACATCAATCATATCCAAAAGCATACATACATTCAAACACAACCAATGGACGTTTCGCTTATGTAAATAGGGTAAAAGTAAATCTGGATTCAGAGGGAAAAGTAAAGCTGAATTTGAAAACAGAATCGTTTCAAGTTCGAGAGTGCATAATTGGATTTTAGAGCTCCGGAGATTCTTAACTTTCCTGAATACCTTCCCAGAAATCCTCATGGATGGATCTGAAGATATGATACTGAAACCATCTGATACTACCGGCGTAGACAATTAATTCCCACAATGGCTTCTGCTGAGAACTCAAAATCAAGGTAGTATAACGAGAGGAATGTGTCTTCAAATTATGATTGGACCATATACGCTCCGGATACTAGATTTGAAAAGAAAGCATTGCCCCTTGGTTGAGGATGAATTGAACAGTAAGTTGGTATGCCCCTTGATTGGGAAACAGTAAATATGCCCCTGGCATTATGAACTTTGTAATGTTACCCTCGGTAATTTAGACAGATGAGGAGATCTTCCCCTGGCCACTTAAACATAATTGAATCCTGTCCTGATTGCCTCAAATGAGTTAGGTAGTATCATGGCCTGCCCCCTTGATTGGGAGATAATGACTATGCCCCTTTGTATACATGGGCTTTGATCCAGGAAGCAACTTTGTTTACCGGAAGGACTTTGAACATTCATCCTGTAAGTTTCTCTGTTTATCAAACACTCAGGTATATGCAAACAAATATATTCAAAAATGCAATGCTTATGTCTGTCTTGAAGTTTTGAAAAAATAATTATTTTTAGGAAAACCAATTTTGTGAAAACTGTGATATTAACTCAAGTCTTATAATAAGCCCTAAAGGAGTCAGGATACCTTGTGCCAGTACGCTTTCGAACTAACCATGCTTCACTTAGGACTTTTAAAGGGTTATAACGTGGTCTGGTTCACGGTTTAAGAAACAAAGGATAAAGGCTCAAATTTATTTGTACCCAACCCATTCTTCATGATGTTCTTCAGTCCTATGTTCGGTTAACTTATGCATTGAGGTTCCAAAGTAGTTTGGAATTGTAACACTGACATTTGTGATGATTCAGGAATCAAAAAATTTATTTGAAAATTCAGTCATCTTTCTTTATTTAGGATCTATAGTGACCTCCTTTTTTCTTTTGACTTTGTTATCCCTTCTTTTTGCCTGAACTGTTTATTTCAAGGTTACAGTCAGCGGGATGTCTTGATTTTTTACTAAGTATCTTTCATAGGTTTTGACTTAGTGAGATTTTCTTTTGCTAGATATTGACTTGCAGACTTCAGTGATTATAGGGAAACATCATTAGTTGTGTACAACACAAACAATTGGCATAGTTGAGTTAACCGAGTAACTACCCTGCCCCAGGTTATGAATAAGGGTTTTAATTTGTGCGAGAATAAAAACTCCTACTTCATAGGCTCAAAAGGGTTGACTAGGGATTAACTTCCTTATATCTCCATTGTTTAGGAATTGAAACAATGCCTGTACATCGTCATCATAGTCTGTTCAAAAGCATACTGCCTAATATTATGGTATTGTTTTCGTCATCCTCCCTCTACAGGCTTATAGCTTTATCAGGAGTTAAATATCACTAAATAGAAATATGAAACATAGTTTAAAACATAGTGAAACAAATGGATTAATTCAAGACAAACATACGCAATGCATTAATGGAAACAAAAGTTTAACATAATAGTAAGTGTCTAAACAAAATAAAAGAAATTACAAATGAAAATTCAAATGTTGTCCCATCCAGTTGGCTGAATGTCTTTAATTGCAATCTGTGAACTTTGAGGAGCAATATACTTCACCATGAAATCAAATTTACCACTTGGATGTCCCAAGGTGCCCCATATCTCAGCAGGAATAGGTAGGCTTCCTTTCTTGCTACCCTGGGCAACTTGTCTTGCAGCTTCGGTGTTTGATGGACGATAGTAGAATTCAACTTGACCTTCTGGAGTAACCTCTAGGATTCCTTCATCAATCAGGTCTTGAATTTTTTTCTTCAATGCCCAACAGTTATTAGTATCATGTCCAGGACTGTTGGAGTGATACTCACACCTTGCCTTGGGATTATAGTGAGGAGAGGAAGTTTTAGGATTTTGAGGAGGATTTTTCAAGGAAATTAGCTTCATCTCCAACAAACATTGCAGAACTTGTGACATTGGAGTGCTGAATTTGATAAAATGTATTCTACATCCCTTGTGTCGAGGTGGATTAACCTTATCAGGTCTTTCTTCTTCAACTGAAGAACAATCAATGGCAACCGGTTTCTTACCTTCTTTTATCCTCATCTTCCTTTCAACCAAATCAGCTTGTTTTAATGGAGGTTGACTGAAAATTAGATTCCTGACTCCATTACTTTGAAAATTAGAGTTTTTTAAAAAATTAGGGTTTTAGAAATTTAAAAAAAATGCATTAGGGTTTATAATTTAAATTGTAATATTAATTTAACTATTTAAATAAATAATACATAATAATAATATATACATATTTTTTAAAGTAAAAAACTAGGATTAATTTATTTAGAGAATAGATTAGAAATTTTTAGAAAAACAATATGAAGTTATACATATATATTTACATATAATGATTTAAATATATTTTATTGAAATTAAATATAAAACAATAATAACAAAACATAATAATTAAAGAAAATAAAAACTAAAACTTACCTAGGGCAGGGATTGAACCCACGCCCTAGGCTTCACCACCCTTGGACCAAAAAGCCTTCCACCAGGCCAGCTGCGCGCTGATGAATAATGGATGAGCGCAAACCCTTATATATCAAGCCTGAAAATACAAAGGAAATAAAGCAAAAAAAATGTTGAAGCTGGGATTCGAACCCCTGCCCTGGTCTTCATACGCGCATACGCTTACCAGCTGAGCTATTGCAGCGTTTTTGAAATATAACAGAAATAATTCATAATAAAATAAGTCCAATATTCAAATTATATTTCCGCGCCAAACAGCTTCGTCCCCTACCTCATGACCTGTGAATTTTCATGCGATTGTACCTGCGATTTTTCCTTCGAAGTTCATCATGTTCAGAACCTACGAATTTCAAACGTCAACAAAACAGTGAAATTTCTCCAAATTGATTAGTGAAATATGATCCTCAGAGCTCATACAATCTTCCTATGTTCTTAAAAATTATTTATATTTGGTTTATCATGAAACCCCAAACAAGAGGCCGAAACCCTAGCCATGGTGGATCCCTTAATCTGTAATGAAAATTCAATCCAAGCATACAGAAACATTCCAAATACCTTCACAAACAATTATCAATGATCAAAAACAATTTATATTACATAAACATATGAAATAGAAAATTCAAAATATGAGGATGAAGATGCATTCGGTTATGGCATATGAGCAAGTTTCAGGTGCCTTTGAAGGTTGGGATCGATTCAGTGATGTCCAAGGATCCTTCCTATGTCTTTAAAATACCTTTATATGCCTTGTAATAGTGAAACCGAATTTGAGTTTTTGAATGATTTTGTGAAGTTTGAACAAGGTGTTGGAGGCTCTGAATTCGTGAGTTTATGATTGCTATGTGTTGTATATATATGACACAATGAAATTAGGTCAAGAGATTCATCAAAACTTTGGATTTTTGGACCTTTTAAGATTGAGAAAGATGTGTTCTTAAATTTTGAATATCCTTGATCTAGCCTTGCTATTTTGGTATAATCTCATTATTTTTGTATCAAT
Organism: Lathyrus aphaca; assembly: GCA_963966055.1. Classification (NCBI taxonomy): domain Eukaryota; kingdom Viridiplantae; phylum Streptophyta; class Magnoliopsida; order Fabales; family Fabaceae; genus Lathyrus; species Lathyrus aphaca. The sequence goes on along the minus strand of OZ014523.1, from coordinate 520,408,916 downwards.
CAAGTCTAATATGTTTTAAGACTTTCTAGAAACCAAATCAAATCAAATATCCATTATTTTATATTTTATTTTAATTTAAAATGATTTTTAACATAAAAAATCATAATAAATAAAAATAAAATGAATAAAATTATGAATAAATAAATTTTATTTTGTGCATGATGTCATAGAAGTGTTTGGGTCATAAGAAAGCAAGCCCATTTGGTGAATTATGGTTTTAAGACCCCATTTGCTTCATAAACCTCTCAAAAATTTCCCAACTTTGCAAGGGCACAAATCCTTCAATTTTAATGCTATGAAGGTTTTATTGGACATTTTGGAAAGCTTAAATAGTCCTCTAACCAACCTCTTTGGTCTCATGTCCATATCTTTTACCATTCTCAAGTTATGCTCTTTGGAAGTTATTGACTTTTTGTTGACTTTTAAAAGGACCTATAATGTCTTAGCTCATACCTTCCAAATGAAGCATTTTTGGGCTTGGCTTGTGAGACACAAAGTTGTATAGAATTCAATTTCCTTCAAAATGAGCTTTGGATGGAAAAAAATTTATGAAGCATGTGAAAGTTATGGCTGGTCAAAGTTCAGTTGACGTTTCCTATGAAAACCCTAATTTAGAAACTCCTGATTCTTGATGATCTGCAATCTCCTTGATGAATCATGATCAAACCTTGATCAAATGATGAATTTTACTTCATATACTTGATGTTGGCAAAAAATCATGAAGTTTGACTTTGGTTTGACCACAGTTGACCTCAGTTTGACTTTTTAACTACTTTGGCTGATTTTAACCTATCTGATCATCTGACTGAGCAAATCTTTTGGGAAAGTCTTGAAACTTGACATGGGGATTCTTGAACACATATAAGATGATATGAAGCTCAATTGAAGTCTTGGAAGTCCATTTATCCTGATGAAAGTCAAAACCCTAGTTTAAGAGGCATTGTTTAGGAGGATGCATTGTCTGAGGAATTGTCAAACTTGTCAACCAATTGTGAACCTTGTGAACCTTGTGAACCTCATGAGATGTCTTGTGAACCTTTTGAATCTTGTGAACCTCTTAGTACACAATGTATTGTCTTGTGGAGAGCAAATTTTAGGGTGCAACAGCTGCCCCTGTTCAATTTTCTGAAACCTGAGGGGTTAGATTGGTATATGTGCCAGTCGTGACCTGGAAGGTTGAAGGGGATTGAACACAAAAGCCCAAAAATTTGCACTCGCCAGTGCGTAAAGTAACACTGATGATTAGCTGTATATGCTTAAGTGGGCTTGAAGATGCCACTTGGAAGTACTGGAGATGGGCTTATAGATGCCATCTAAAGTATCAGGATGTGATGATAGCTTTATGTTGATACTGGATATCAGTACTAGGTCTTCGTATAGGCCGTCTCTGAATCGTTTATGCAACATAGTTTGAATTGTTGAATAGACCAATAGAAATAAATCTTCGTTACGATTATCTCTTCTAGAAGTATCTTGGATTAGGGAATGGATCTTTGTACAGACTGTTTGCCTATTCTCCAAGGTCAAAAGAATGTCAGGATTAATTCTTCTGAAAAATATCTTGAACCAGGGAATGGATCTTTGTACAGACCGTTTGCCTGCTATTCAAGGGCCAATAGATTAAATCTTCTGAAAATATCTTGAATCAGGGAATGGATCTTTGTACAGACCGTTTGCCTGCTATTCAAGACCAGATAGATGAAATCTTCTGGAAGTATCCTGGATTAGGGAATGGATCTTTGTACAAATCGTTTGCCTACTCTCCGAGGACAAAAAAGTGTCAGGATCAAGTCTCCTGAAAATATCCTGGATTAGGGAATGGATCTTTGTACAGACCGTTGGCCTACTTTCCGAGGAAATAGATTAAATCTTCTGAATATATCTTGAACCAGGGAATGGATCTTTGTACAGACCGTTTGCCTGCTATTCAAGACCAAATAGATGAAATCTTCTGGAAATATCCTGGATTAGGGAATGGATCTTCTTACAGACTGTTTGCCTACTCTCCGAGGACATTTTGAGTATTGTATGGATCATTTCTGACCTGTTGTGAATTGTTGATGTTGTTTTATCTGCATATAACTATCCTGCAAGGAGAATGTTTGTTTATGCACTATGTATGCATGCATAGTATGATGCACCTAAGTAAATGTATTATGTATTTATGGATATGTTATGGTATGATATGATATAAATGATGTATGTATGAATCATGCCGCCTGAAGCGTCTGGATATCCTTGTATAACAACTGCTGGCTAGGGAAAATAAATCCCGATTCATTGCTGAAGAATATGAGGAACATGTTCCCGTTTCGTTTGATAGCATAGTATTTATAACCTCCCGTCTTCGTTCGTCGTACTTCTATTGAAGGAATAAGTTCCTGAGTATCCCGACTGAGGATAAAAGAGATGGACATAAATTCAAGGGGAGATGTAACTTGAAGCATGGATTTGCTGTACTGGGGATTTGTAGTTATCTTGTGGGGATGAACCGGAGAAGCTTCGTTAAATTCCTACCTTCGTTCGTCCTTAGTAAATACTATTACTGCATTTTTATGCATTTCTGGTAAACATCAATCATATTCGAGCATTTTATGCATTTCTGGTAAACATCAATCATATTCGAGCATTTTATGCATTTCTGGCAAACATCAATCATATTCAAAAGCATACATACATTCAAACACAACCAATGGACGTTTCGCTTATGTAAATAGGGTAAAAGTAAATCTGGATTCAAAGATGAAATTTTATTTATATCACAAAGTGACCTATACATAGGCAAGTTTGTACAAGGAGACAGAAATCCTAGTAAGAGGAATTCGTCGTAAAATTTTTACAAAACAAAGAAAATCATCTATGGGGGAAATAATCCTATTGAGTTTCAATTCTACTATTGCCATTATCTTCAAGTATCTCATCTTCTATTGTTGAGACGGAAACGATTGGATTGATCTTTATCTGTTCGAACTTGAATTAAGTAGCACAACTGGTTGGAGTTTACATGGGTGATCCAAACGAGACATAGTCATACGCTTTAATCCCTAACTTTTGCCTGGATTGCCCTTTCAGGTTTTCAATCCACCGGGATACCCTTTTTGGCCCAAGCCGCCTTTTCAGGTTTTCGACTTGCCGGGTGTACATTTTTTTATATATATATCCCTAATTTTTGCCCGAACCCTTTTGGTTTGCCGGGATGCCCTTATTTTTGCCTAGGCCAGTCAACCTAGCGGGTCTCTTTTTATGCGTAGTATTTTTTAACTATGTCTGCGTTTATAGGCTGTGGGAAGTCTTCACCATCCATAATAGTAAGTATCATGGCACCTCCTGAGAATACTGTTTTGACTACGAATGGTCCTTCATATGTAGGAGTCCACTTGCCCCTAGGATCACCCTGTGGTAATATGATACGCTTGATTACCAAGTCACCAGCCTGATATACCTTTGGCTTAACCTTCTTATTAAAAGCTTTGATCATCCGTTTCTGGTACATCTGACTGTGACATACAACTGCTAACCTTTTCTCATCAATCAAATTTATCTAGTCAAGTCGAGTTTGAATCCACTCATCTTCATTCAAGCCTGCATCCTTCATGATTCTTAAGGAGGGTATCTGAACTTCAATGGGCAGAACTGCTTCCATACCATAGACTAAGGAGAATGGGGTTGCCCCTGTTGAAGTATGTATTGTAGTACGATAACCATGAAGAGGAAATGGTAACATCTCATGCCAATCCTTGTAAGTAACAGTCATCTTCTGTAGAATCTTCTTGATGTTCTTATTAGCAGCTTCTACTGCCCCATTCATCTTTTGACGATACGGAGAAGAGTTGTGATGTTTAATCTTGAACTGCGTGCAAAGATCAGTAATCATGGTGTTGTTCAGATTAGAGCCATTGTCAGTAATAATCCTTCCAGGGATGCCATACCTACATATGAGATTATTCTTAATGAATCGAGCCACCACATTCTTAGTAACAGATGCAAATGAAGCTGCCTCCACCCACTTTGTAAAGTAATCAATAGCAACTAGGATGAAACGATGCCCATTAGAAGCAGTAGGCTTGATCTCACCAATCATATCAATTCCCCACATAGCAAAAGGCCAAGGAGCAGTCAATACATTCAATGGTGATGGAGGTATATGTACTTTATCAGCATAAATTTGACACTTGTGACATGTTCTGGAATGTTGATAGCAGTCAGCTTCCATGGTAGACCAATAGTAACCTGCTCTCAATATTTTCTTTGCCATGGTATGACCACTAGAATGAGTGCCAAAGATCCCATCATGCATATCTTCCATAATCTCTGTTGCTTCCTTCTTATCAACACAACGAAGCAAAGTTGAATCATGATTGCGCTTGTACAAAATTCCATTACTTAAGAAAAACTTAGCAGAAAACCTCCTCAGAAACTTCTTATCTTTGACAGATGCCCCTTCAGGGAACTCCTGAGCTTTAAGATATCTTTTCACTTCATAGAACCAAGGCTTCCCTTCTGCTTCTTCAGTTTCAATCTCATTGCAGTGTGCAGGCTTCTCAAATCTATCAATAGTAATCTTGGGAGCTTCATCATCCCAACTAATCTCAAACATAGATGCCATGGTGGCTAATGCATCTGCCAACTGATTTTCTCTGTGTGGAATATGTCCAAAGGTAATCTCTTCAAAATATGGGATCAAAGACAACACATGTTCTCTATAAGGAATTAGATTATCATGCTTGGTATCCCAATCTCCTTTAATCTGACTTACTACCAGGGCTGAATCTCCATATACATCTAGGAACTGAATCTTCATATCAATGGCAGCTTTGATACCCAGGATACATGCCTCATACTCAGCCATGTTATTGGTACAATAGAAACAAAGTCTTTAAGTAATCGGGGTATGACAACCTTCAGGGGAAATAATCACAACACCAACACCATTACCAAGTGCATTAGAAGCTCCATCAAAAACCATAGTCCATCGGGATCCTTGTTCAGGTCCGTCATATTGTCTAGGTTCTTTGGTAATAATCATAATGTCTTCATCAGGGAACTCAAAACTTATTGACTGGTAATCATCCACCACTTGATGAGCCAAATGATTAGCTACAACGCTTCCTTTAATGGCCTTCTGAGTAGTATATTGTATATCATATTCTGTTAAGATCATTTGCCATCTTGCTATTCGTCCGGAGAGAGCAGGTTTCTCGAATATGTATTTGATTGGATCCATCTTCGAAATCAATAAGGTAGTATGAGTCAACATATACTGTCTTAGTCGGCGAGCAGCCCATGCCAAAGCGCAACAAGTTTTCTCGAGCAGTGAGTATCTTGTTTCACAGTCGGTAAACTTTTTGCTAAGGTAGTAGATTGCCTGCTCTTTTCGACCAGACTCGTCATGTTACCCCAATACACACCCCATTGGGTTGTTTAACACTGTTAAGTACATAATCAAGGGTCTTCCATCAACTGGTGGAATCAAAATGGGAGGTTCTAGAAGATATTTCTTAATTTCATCAAAGGCAGTCTGGCACTCATCATTCCACTCCATTACCTTATCTTTCTTCAACAACTTGAAGATTGGCTCACAGGTAGCAGTTAACTGGGAAATAAATCTTGCAATGTAATTCAATCGTCCCAAGAAACCTCTAACTTCCTTCTCAGTACAGGGAGCTGGCATCTCTTGTATAGCTTTCACTTTTGCAGGGTCCACTTCAATACCTTTTCCACTGACAATGAAACCCAGGAGTTTACCAGATCTAACTCCAAAAGTACATTTGTTTGGGTTCAATCTCAACTTGTATTTCTTCAACCTTTCAAACAACTTATGCAGATGATCAAGATGTTGCTCTTCATTCTGGGACCTGGCTATCATATCATCCACATAGCACGCTGATATGTTGCCCCGACATTCTTCAAACCAAATGGCATCACTTTATAACAAAAAGTGCCCCATTGTGTAACAAATGTAGTCTTCTCCATATCTTCAGGTTCCATCTTGATTTGATTGTAACCAGAGAAACCATCCATGAAAGAGAATACCTTGTGCTGAGCAGTGTTGTCTACCAAAACATTAATATGTGGAAGTGGAAAGTCATCTTTGGGGCTGGCCTTGTTCAAATCCCTGTAATATACACACATACGTACCTTACCATCTTTCTTAGGTACCGGTACCACATTTGCAACCCATTGAGGATAAGAAGTCACAACTAAGAACCCTGCATCAAACTGTTTCATCACCTCTGCCTTAATCTTCTCTGAAATCTCAGGACGCATGCGACGAACCTTCTGCTTCTTTGGACGAAAATCTTCTTTTACCGGTAAACGGTGAACCACAATGTCTGTATCCAACCCTGGCATATCTTCATAGGACCAAGCAAAGATCTCCACATAATCATGTAACATCTGAATTAATCTGCTCTTAACACCATCCTCTAGTTCAGCCCCTATCTTGACTTCTTTCCTGTTTTCTTCAGTTCCCAAATTCATAACTTCGATTGGCTCTTCATATGGCTGTATAGCTTTCTCTTCTTGTTGTAACAACCTAGCAAGCTCTACAGGTACTTCACAATCTTCCTCTTTTCCATCTTCAGCTTGATAGATCGGATTCTCGAAATTATAATTGGCAATAGTAGAACTGTTATCAACAGGATCCAGAGTGGATGAGGATATGCATTTTAGTGAGGTGGGTGTGTGTAAGAACACATAGCTGATAAAAGAAGAATAAAATAATAAAAAGACAATGAACACAATATTTACGAAAACGAAACGTCCACTGATTTTTATTGAATGAAGTATGCAAATGAAATGACATCCCGAAACAAGCATACCATTGTGCCCCAGGTAAGGCACAAGGCTTAAGAGTTTAATTGTTCAAAAATTACAAACTTAAGAAATAACAACACAGTAATAGTATTTACTCCTGACTAAAGGAGATAGGAATAACATCTTCAGCCTTCCAATTATTGAGCCCATCACCCACAGTAGGAAAAATCCAAGCATCCAAGTTGTAGTCTTCATTATAGTCACCCACATCATTGATCTGATCTTTCATGATCCCTTGATTGGTGATACGAACAGCACGAGCACGACGAATAGCCTTCTGGGACTCTGCATTGAAAACCAAACCAAACTTGTCAGACTTGTAAGGAATGTCAGGAAGTTGACCCCAAATAGTACAACCACCTTCTTCAACCACAACTCTAGCATCTTTGAGGGAGGCCATTGTAGGAGGAACTCTGGTGACCACAGGAACTCTTTTGACAACAGGAGGAGCTTCAGCAGCAGGAACAACCCAAGGAACTACTTCAAATGTCTGGCAAGGAGTCTCAACATATTCACCTTCCACTTCAAGATACTTAAATGTATTCACATGACTGACTATATATTCTTCCTCTCCATAAACAGTAACAACCTTTCCCTTCACTGGATATCTCAACTTCTGATGTAAAGTAGAGGTCACAGCACCTGCCCCATGGATCCAGGGGCGTCCAAGCAAACAGGAGTACGAAGGACGAATATCCATTACATAGAAGGTTGAATTGAAGATCTGAGAGCCTACTTTGATTGGGAGATCTATTTCTCCATGCACCACTCTTCTTGAACCATCAAAGGCCTTCACCACTATATTACTTGGTCTTAACACAACATCTTCAGGACTAAGCTTATTCAGAACCTCTTTGGGGAGTACATTCAATGAAGAACCATTGTCTATCAACACATGAGACAGGGTAGTGCCCCTACATTCAATAGAGATATGTAAAGCTCTGTTATGATTTCTTTTGGCAGGAGTCAAATCAGCATCAGAAAAACCTAACCCATTATCATAAGTCAGGTGTGCAACACAGTTTTCAAACTGATCCACAGAAATCTCATTTGGTACATGAGCAGTCTTCAAGAACTTAATCAAGGCTTTAGCATGAGCCTCAGAACACAACAACAAAGACAACATGGAAATCTTGGAGGGAGTATGCCCCAATTGATCAACAACATCATAATCACTCTTGCGAATGATCTTCAACACTTCTTCCATCTGCTTAGAAAGATTCTCAGCAGTTGGTGCCTCAGTTTGTACAGGTTCAATAACAGGACCTTTGCCCCGGGCATCAGTATTTGTCTCAACAGTAGAGGTAGTAGTTGGAGTAACTGTATCCTTGGAAGTAGCCGGAGGAGATAAAATTCTTCCACTTCTTGTGATCTTACTAGATCCAGCAATATTATCAACATCAAGGTTTTCATCAGCAACAGGTGTATCAGCTAATGGTTCATGTTTAACACCATGGATATAAACATCGGAACCGTAGTTCCAGGGTATAGCTTTATCAGAAGTATACAGAATAGGACCAGGAGTGGTAATAATAATAGGAGCCACTCTAGCTTCAGCAACAGTCTTCACAGGGCCTTCAGTAGTAATCTTGATAGGACCCTTATGAGTGATCTTGACAGGGCCCTTGGAAGTAATCCTCACTGGCATTTTATCAACCATATCCACCTCTTCAACCTTCGTACATTGAGTTATATGTTCAACCATACTCTCCACAGAAGGTGTCCTCTCAAACAATATGGTGTAATTGTCCATGAGGCGTTGAATACCGTCCTTCAACTTCCAGCAGCTATCAGGTTTATAAGCACAATAAAAACAATCTTCATTACAACCTGGAAAGAACCCAACTTGTACCAACTTCTTCTTGATAACAGATAATGGTGTAGTCACATCTGCAACTGAGGAAATATATGAAACTTCATCAATGGCATTAACAGTCTTCTCATGATTAGGCATGGGAGCAGTAATCACATTTGGAGTACCAGGAGGGTCAAACTCAATCTCTCCAGCATCAATCATATCTTGAATCTTGTTCTTCAATATCCAGCAATTGTTGGTGTCATGTCCCTGACAATTAGAATGATATGCACATCGTGCATTAGGATTGTACCGAGGGGAGGTAACATTAGGATTCTGAGGAGGGTCCTTCAAAGTAATGAGTTCCCCTTTCAACAAGTGTTGCAAGGCTTGGGCCAGTGACATGTTGATCTTGGTGAACTGTCTTTTAGGCTTCTGTTGATTGCCTTGTGGTGGTTCTGGTGCTGCAGGAGTAGGATTAGAGATGTGAATTGCACTCACAGATTGGTGACTCCTATTACGAACAGGTTGACCATAAATAGAATTTGACTCCTTCTTCCCACTAGGGGGCTTCTTTGCAGTACTTGATGAAGAGGCACCTACCTATATCTTGCCACTTCTTATGCCACTTTCCACACGCTCTCCAGTCATTATCAACTCAGTGAAGCCAGATGATGAGCTTCCAATGAAATGACTATAGAAAGAACCATTCAACGTACTCATGAACATATCCACTAGCTCCCTGTCAGTCAGAGGAGGTTGTACTCTGCCAGCCAAGTCTCTCCACTTCTGGGCATACTCCTTGAAATTCTCTTTAGCACCCATTGACATGCTTTGTAGTTGCATGTGAGTAGGTGCTAGATCAGCATTGTATTGGTATTGCCTATAGAAGGCCTCACAAAGATCATTCCAATTACGGATGTTGACACTCTCCAATTGATAGTACCATTTCAATTGAGCTCCAGACAAGCTTTCTTGGAAGAAATGAATCCACAGCTTCTTATCAGCAGTATGAGGTTGAATCCTCCGGACATAGGACCTTAGATGCAGCTTGGGACACGAGACACCATCATATACTACAAAAGCAGGGACCTTGAAGCCAATGGGTATAACCACTCCAGATATCAAACTCAGATCTTCAAAATCCAGCCCAAAAGACTTTTGCAACTCCATAGCATTCATTCTATCCACCAGCATCTTGAACTTATCTTCATTAGGATCATGATAGTAATTTGCTTCAGAATCAGAATCCCCCATAGTATTATGGAGACTGCTGTTGCACCCCAAAATTTGCCCTCACAATACAAGAATTTGTGTGCTAAAAAGGTTCACAAGATTCACAACACTTACAAGACCTTTCATGAGGTTCATGAAGTCTACAAGTCACTTTATGAGGTTCACAAGATTCACAATGCTTTCAAGACCTTTCATGAGGTTCATGAAGTCTACAAGTCACTTTATGAGGTTCACAAGGTTCACAATACCTCCCATGAGATTCACAAGTCACTTTATGAGGTTCACAAGGTTCACAAGGTTCACAAAGTTCACAATTGGTCAGAAGAGTTGACAATTCCCTCAGACAATGCACCTCCTAAGCAGTGCATCCAAAACTAGGGTTTTGACTTTAATCAGGATAAATGGACTTCCAAGACTTAAAGTGAGCTTCATAACATCTTATATGTGTGTAAGAACCCCCATGTCAAGTTTCAAGACTTTTCTCAAAAGTTTGCTCAGTCAGATGATCAGATAAGTCAAAATCAGTCAAAGCAGTTAAAAAGTCAAACTGAGGTCAACTGTGGTCAAACCAAAGTCAAACTTCATGATTTTTTTCCAACATCAAGTATATGAAGTAAATTTCATCATTTGATCAAGTGTTGATCATGATTCATCAAGGAGATTTCAGATCATCAAGAATCAGGGGTTTCTAAATTAGGGTTTCCTTAGTAAAAGTCAACTGAACTTTGACCAGCAATAACTTTCACATACTTCATCACCAAGTCTCCACTCAAAGCTCATTTTGAAGGAAATTGAATTCTCTACAACTTTGTGTCTCACAAGCCAAGCCTAAAAATGCTTCATTTGGAAGGTATGAGCTAAGACATTATAGGTCCTTTTGAAAGTCAACAAAAAGTCAACAACTTCAAAAGGGCATAACTTGAGATTGGTAAATGATATGGACATGAAACCAATGGGGTTGGTTATAGGACTCTTCAAGCTTTCCAAAATGTCCAAGAACACCCTCATAGCATTAAAATTGAAGGATATGTGCCCTTGCAAAGTTGGGAAATTTTGAGTTGGTTTATGATGAAAAAGGAGGTCTAAAACCAATTTCTTCCAAATGGGCTTGCCAAATGATGACCCAATCCATACATTGACTTCATGCACGACCCAAACCATTAAAAATCAGAATTTTTATTATTTTATTTTGATTTATTTTGATTTAATTCATTAAAAATCATTTTAAATAAAAATAAAATATGAAAATGTAATATTTGATGGAGATTGAGTTTCTAGAAAGTCTTAAATGTTGATTGGAATTGAAGAGGAATGAAATCATAAGATTTGTCCAAAAATAGTAAGCCATCATACAAGAATATTTGATTTTCAAGGCATGATCAACTTGGATCTTTTCATATCAATTCTTCCACACAACCATTCAATTTTATGACCTAAATTCAATCACCTATAAGTACATAACTCATTGCAATCACAAGGGGACGAATTCTCTGCCTCCAAAAGTAAGTTCACAAAATCAAAAAACCATTCAAAACCTCACATTCGGATTCCTTCATACAAGGTGTTTTAAGGTAAAATAAGAACATAGCAATGTTCCTTGGACATTCTTGAAGCAAAATCATCACTCATATGCATCAATGCCATGCTGTATTGAACAACCCGAGTTCACTTTGTTCTTGAAAATAATTTTTTCGATTTCAATAATGTGTTGCTTTTCCATGAATTTTGTTTGTTTAATATTGTTTGTGATGATATGTAGAACGTTTCTGGGCAAAGAAACCAAAGAAACCATGAGGAATCCGTGAGATGCCATATTAGGGTTTGGACCTTCAAATTAGGGTTATTTGATTCATGCGTTATAAATGAATTTGGTTGATAAAATTGGACTGTGCAGGTTGCAAGGAATCTAAAAGTGTTCCCAATTTGATAAAATTGTACTGTTTGATGATAGTTTGAAATTCGTAGGTTTTGCTGCAATTTAGAAATCGCAGGAAAAATGGAAGCAAAATTCGCAGGTAAAATTGCAGGTCCTGAGGTTGAAGAAGAAGCAGTTTGGCGCGTTCTGGAAATTCAAATTATAGTTTAAAAATATTATGTTTTATTACTGGTTTGTTATCACAAGCGCGTGCTTGTCCCATTGGTTGGCTGCTTAGTCTTGGACATTTGAAGCAAAGGGCAGGGGTTCGAACCCTAGCTTTGGCTCCTTTTTTATTTCTTTTTACAGGAATTAAATTGTTATAATATATTATGCATTGTTCTCATTCCAACATCAGATGTGCTCACCTAGCAGGGATGGTTATGCGTGTATGTGTTTGTTCAAGAGGTCCTGGGTTCAATCCTCCCCCAGGCCTTTTTTACTTTATTGTTTTTTTCTGATTTTTTAGGTGTTAAAGAACAAAACTGATTCAACTCATTCTACTATCACCAAAGCATGGCTGGCCTGGTGGTACGTTTTGTTGCTTGTAGGCAAGGTGTCATGGGTTCAAACCCAGCCAAGGTAAGTTTCTTCCTTTTGCCATTTTTTTTTTAATTTATTTAACTTGCTTAATTGTTTTCTTATTTATTAATTTAAAAATAAATTCTGTATGTACATATATATATTTAATAAATACCTAAGACAACACTTATATTTTCTAAAAATTCTAAACTTTTATTTTTCTCAATTATGTAATTAAATTATAATATGTGTTTATTTATTAATTTTGTATATTATAAACCCTAAAAATATTTTCTAAAACCTAACTTTATAAAACCCTAATTTATTTTTTTCTAAACAAATGTTAAAACCCAATTTAATTTTTCTAACTTTATTTTTGTAAATATAATTTTCTTCATATAAATATGTAAATATTTTTATAATTTGTTTATAATCTAAATATTATATATAAATAATTTTTATAGAAATAATTAAACCCATGATCATTTTGTTTTGTGATTATAATATGTTTAAAAATAATTTAATAATTGTTAATATTTCCTCTTACTTATAAATAATTGTCTATATCAAAATCTAATATTTTGTTCATTATTTTAATTATGTTCTTATATTATTGCTAATTCCATTTATTTTAATTATTTTTATTATTACTAACCATATTATTACTAATCCACTTATTTTGTTATTATATTTATTATTATTGTTTCACTAACCTTATTTAATTATCTTTATTATTATTATAACTAACCCTTATTATATTATATTATTGCCTATTTATTTTTGCTTATTATTTATATTTGCTATTTATTTTTAATTGCTCATTATAATTATTATGTAATTGCTCCTTGGTGTAAATTTTGTAAATATTTAATTTATTTAATTTTATGCTATGGTTAGCAATTTAGGGAGTGTAAACATGTGTTCTATTTAAAATCAAATTTAGATCATTTTAATTAAAGATAAATAAAATTAAACACTCACACACGTAAGTCGATTTTTAATCGCCATCTCACTTTCTAGGGCTATCCCTCAATGTTGCCTAATCATAAGGTCAAGTGGGGTGTATAAAGCAAGTCCTTTAAAAAAGAAAAGTCATCAAGTCCCTAATGGTTGCCTTTAAAGATCAAGTCCCTTTTCGAATAATGATGACAGTCCCTCCTAAATGCTTAATACACCCCACGGTTGCCTTCATAAAACAGATGTCCCTCATATGTCCCTCACATCCAAGGTAATGACTACCTATTCCTTAATAATAGGGATAGTCTTACCATTTAAAGGATAAAGAACAGAAAGACTTAAAACTTTAGGGTAGGTTCCTCATAGTTGCTTGCTCACTTCATTTAAAACTTTTCAAACCTTTCACAAATTTCAAACAATTTTCAAACACAAGTTTTTTACGCATCCGTACATGGATCATTATTAAACTCTTATGAAAATTTCTATTCACACACTTCACCTTTTCAAAAACAATTTAAAGTGAGCTAAGTAACTAAGAGCCCATGGATAACCATGGATGTAAAGGGTGCTAACACCTTCCCTTTACATAACCTACCCCCCGGACCCAAAAATCTTTTAAAAGGTCTTTCCTGTTCTTTTATGCCTTTCCTTTGGATAAAATAAAAGTCGGTGGCGACTCTTGCAATCTGCAACATAACTAAAGTCAGTTCTCCCACCGTGTTACAGAACTGGCGACTCTGCTGGGGATTTAATAAAAGAGGGGTACCCTTAGGAATTAGATCACTTTAAATTTGTTTGCTTTGTTTGCTTTACTTACTTGTTGGGCTCTTATGTGTGAAAGATCCTAACCCGGATCTAGTGTACCTTAGGTAAATGGCAATAGACCAAGGAAACTGTACGGCGTATACCGATATGGTTGATCTGGTGGCCATAGTTAGTGTGACTTCTTGGTTGGTGCTTATGTTCCTTAAGTCAAGTTGAGGATAATATGAGGCTTCCATATGTTGTCAATGCACTAACTAACTCTTAGAACCTTAGTTATCCCATCTTGGCCTTTAGAAAAGTAGTGAGGTAACCGACTTTGGTGCAGACTGAAGTTGGTTGACACTCGATACTACGCTCATTGAGATTCTAAACTTGGAGGGTTTTGGTTGGCAAGTAAGTTGCCTACTGAATAACCACCCTTGTGAAGGATCAATGATATTGAGATCCCTTAGAACATGGTTACTTTTGTAGGACAGGATGAACCAACTAACTTCAGGGGAGGGTACTTACCTTTGAACCTCATGCAAGCCTTTAAACCTAGGGCTATTGTGTGACTTGTTTGTGTGTGCCACATGTTTGTGATTGAGCATAACATCATGACATCATCATGCATCATAAGCATATCATTTTCACTAACCATTTCAAGGACCAAAGGATTTATCTTTGTTCTTTGTTGCAGGTCATGGCTTCAGCTCGTAGAAACACCATCCGGATCAACTTTGTAGGGATACCTCCCAAGCTTAAAGAGTTGGTTTCTCAAGTGTCTGATCACTCCCAGTTCATCAAAAGACATGGTCACCTATTGGATCTAGTCACTTTAGGGTTCAATGAAGACATGATGAGTGTCCTGTTTCAGTTCTTTGACCCTAAGCACCATTGCTTTACATTCCCCGACTATCAGCTAGTTCCTACAATGGAAGAATTCTCTAAACTTCTGGGTATACCTGTTCTTGATCAGAAACCCTTCACAGGTTTGGAAAAAGAGCTTAAACCTGAGGTTATTGCTGCAGCTCTACATCTGAAGAAGTCTGATATTGTTCTAGAAACGAGAAGCGGAGTCAAGGGTATTCTTGCCAAGGTGTTGATAGAGAAGGCTCAAATGTTCTTGAAGGCCATGAGTCATGATGCTTTCGAGGAGATCTTAGCCTTGCTGATATATGGCTTAGTGTTGTTCCCCAATCCTGATCAGTTCATAGATGTTCATGCCATCAACATATTCCTGAGTTACAATCCAGTGCCTACATTGCTTGGAGACATCCTACATTCTCTTCATACCCGTACTACAAGGGCAAGAGGAACTTTGATGTGTTGCATACCTTTGCTTTCTAGGTGGTTTATTTCTCACCTTCCTCGCTCAGTAATGAAGAATGAGCAAGGGTTCAGATGGTCCAAGAGGATTATGTCACTCTCTCATTCAGATATCCATTGGTGCTCCAGATCTATGGAGAATGTCACTATCATTGACCGTTGTGGGGAGTTTCCTAATGTGCCACTTCTAGGCATAAGAGGAGGCATCACCTACAACCCCTCTCTAGCTTTACGACAGTTTGGTTACGCTCGGAGTGATGGTCCACATGACATGTTGATTCAGGGTATTGTGTTTGACTACGACAACGATCTGCAAGGTTACCATCAAAGGTTCATACGAGCATGGGGAAAAGTGAACAAGGTTGACAACAAGACTCTGGAGCCCAAGTACACTGTTCCTATGGAAGCTTACCTCAGATGGGTGCGATCTCGTGCTCAGACTCTCATGATGCCATATCCTGCTATCCTGCCAGTTACCATGGAACCTGTTGCTGAAGGAGATACTGCTTATACTATCCTTCACCCAGACATGCCTACTGACATGGAAGACTTACAGAGGTCCTGGATCCAATTGAAGGAGCAAAGGGATACTTTTGAGGCTCATTACAAAGCAAGCCAAGAAAGAATCCTGGAACTAACAAAACAACTCCATAAGGAGCGGAATCTCAACTCATACCTCAACACAAAGAGGAAACGTCCATGGGAGACTTAAAACCCCATTTTTTGTATTCATTTTGATTGTAAGCCCAAGGGGCAAACAAGTTTACTACTAATAAAAGTTTACCTTTTTGGTTGTTTAAGCAAATTTAAATCCTGCGGTCCTTGAAAACATTGCATACGCATTCACATATCATATCATTGCATCACAGGTTTATTGTGTACAGGTATCTTATCTTCTCGCTGTTTATTTCAGCAAAAATGGATCTTGAACAGACAGACAAAGATCTCCAGGCTCAGAATGCCCGATTCCAAGAGTTGATTCTGAACTTGTCCAAGGGACAAGATGAGTTGAAGACAATGTTGGCTAAGAAGAAGAGTCCTGAGGACAACAAGGATGGTCAGTTGGAACAATTGCAAGCTGAGATAACAGAAATGAGGATCTAGATGAATGGCCAGGTGGCTCTTATCCAAAGTTTAGCTCAGGGGCAAGAAGAGCTGAGAACCTTTGTCCAAAAACTTCAAAGTAATGGAGTCAGGAATCTAATTGTCAATCAACCTCCGTTAAAACAAGCTGATTTGGTTGAAAGGAAGATGAGGATAAAAGAAGGTAAGAAACCGGTTACCACTGATTGTTCTTCAGTTAAAGAAAAAAGACATGGTAAAGTTAATCCACCTCAACACAAGGGATGTAGAAGACAGTTTATCAAATTCAGCACTCCAATGTCACAAGTTCTGCAATGCTTGTTGGAGATGAAGCTAATTTCCTTGGAAAATCCTCCTCAAAATCCTAAAACTTCCTCTCCTCGCTATAATCCTAAGGCAAGGTGTGAGTACCACTCCAACAGTCCTGGACATGATACTAATAGCTGTTGGGCATTGAAGAAAAAGATCCAAGACTTGATTGACGAAGGAATCCTAGAGGTTACTCCAGAGGGTCAAGTTGAGTTCTACTATCATCCAGCAAACACCGAAGCTGCAAGACAAGTTGCCCAAAGTAGCAAGAAAGGAAGACTACCTATTCATGTTGAGATATGGGGCACCTTGGGACATCCAAGTGGCAAATTTGATTTCATGGTGAAATATACTTGTCCTGAAAGTTCACAGATTGCAATTGAAGACATTCAGCCAACTGGATGGGACAACATTTGAATTTTCATTTGTAATTTCTTTTATTTGTTTAAACACTCACTATTATGTTAAACTTTTGTTTTCATTAATGCATTGCATATGTTTGTCTTGAATTAATCCATTCGTTCCACTATATTTTGAATTATGCTTCTTATTTCTATCTTGTGATATTTAACTCCTGATAAAGCTATAAGCCTGTAGAGGGAGGATGACGAAAACAATACCATAATATTAGGCAATATGCTTTTGAACAGACTATGCTGACGATGTACAGGCATTGTTTCAATTCCTAAACAGTGGAGATATAAGGAAGTTAATCCCTAATCAACCCTTTTGAGCCTATGAAGTAGGAGTTTTTATTCTCGTACAAATTAAAACCCTTATTCATAACCTGGGGCAGGGTAGTTACTCAGTTAACTCAAATATGCCAATTGCTTGTGTTGAACACAACTAATGATGGTTCTCTGTAATCATTAAACCTGATAGTCAATATCCAGCAAAAGAAAAGCTTACTAAGTCAAAACCTATGAAGGAGACTTAGTAAAACATTAAGACATCCCACTGACTGTAACCTTGAAATAAACAGTTCAGGCAAAAGGAAGGGATAATAAAGCCAAAAAAAAAAAAAGGGGGAGGTCACTATGAATCCTCGACAAAGAAAGATGACTAAAAGTTCAAATAAATTTTGGGTTTCTGAACCATCACAAATATCAGTGTTACAATACCAAACTTCTTTGGAACTTCAATGCATAAGTTAACTGAGTATAGGACTGAAGAACATCATGGAGATTGGGTTGGGTACAAATAAAATTTGAGCCTTTATCCTTTGTTTCTTAAACCGTGAACCAGGCCACGTTATAACCCTTTAAAAGTCCTAACTGAAGCATGGTTAGTTCGAAAGCGTACTACTACACAAAGGTATCCTGACTCCTTTAGGGCTTATTATAAAACTTGAGTTAATATCACAGTTTTCTAAAAAAAAAAAGTTTTAAAATAATTCTTTTTCAGAAACTTCAAGACAGACATAAGCATTGCATTTTTGAATATATTTGTTTGCATATACCTGAGTGTTTGACAAATGGAGAAACTTACAGGATGAATGTTCAATGAACCAAAGTCCTTCCGATAAACAAAGTTACTTCCTGGATCAAAGTCCATGTATACAAAGGGGCATAATCATTATCTCCCAATCAAGGGGGCAGACCATGATACTGCCTAACTCATTTGGGGCAATCAGGACAAGATTCAACTATGTTTAAGCAGCCAGAGGCAGATCTCCCCATCTACCCGAAGTGCCAAGGGTAACATTACAGAATTCATAATGCCAGGGGCATGGTCATTGTTTCCTAATCAAGGGGGCATACCAAATTACTGTTCAAATCATTCAGGGCAACCAGTTCCAGATCCAACAGTGCTTAATAGCCAGAGGCAACTTTTCTCATATATTTGAATTACCAAGGGTAACATTGCAAAGTTCATGATGCCAGGGGCATATGCTTATGGGGCATTCTGCTTGTTTCTCTTGAGGTAGCTCATTTCAGATACTTCCATTATGGGACAATTCATCCCCAACCAAGGGGCAATGCTTTCTTTTCAAATCTAGTATCCGAAGCGTATATGGTCCATCACAATTTGAAGACACGTTCCTCTCATTGTGTTCTCAGCAGAAGCCATTGTGGAAATTAATTGTCTACGCCAGTAATATCAGATGATGTCAGTATCAGGTCTTCAGATCCAGCTATGAGAATTGTTGGAAGGTATTCAGGAAAGTTAAAAATTTCAGGAGCTCCAAATCCAATTGGTTATACACTCTCGAAGTTGAAACAATTCTGTTTTCAAGTTCAGCTTTACTTTTCCCTCTGAATCCAGATTTACTTTTACCCTAAGCGAAACGTCCATTAGTTGTGTTTGAATGTATGTATGCTTAATATGATTGATGTTTACCAGAAATGCATGAAAACGCAGTAATAGTATTTACCAAGGACGAACGAGGGAAGGATTGCAACGAAGCTTCACTGGTTCATCTTTACAAAACAGCTACAAACCCTCAGTAGGACAAATCCATCTTCATAAAGTCACATCTCCCTTGGAATTTATATCCATCTCTTTTATCCTCATACGGATATACGGGAATTTACTTTCCAATAAGAGTACGAAGAACGAAGACGGGATGTTATATCTATCCTACTATCAAACGAAGATGAAGGTTGTGTATACCTTACTATCCCCAGCAAACGGGAGGTTATATATACCTTGCTATCCCCAGCAGACGGGAGGTTATATATACCTTGCTATCCCCAGCAAACGGGAGGTTATATATACCTTGCTATCCCCAGCAGACGGAAGGTTATGTATAATATATTATCAAACAAGACGGGAACGAGTTCTTCATATTCTTCAGCAACGAATTGGGATTTATTTTCCCTGGCCAGCAGTTGTTTTACGAAGATATCCAGACGCCTCCAGCAGCATCATATCATGCATACATCCTTTACATCATACCATAACATACATATCCATAAATACATAATACATTTACTTAGGTGCATCATACTATGCATGCATACATATAACATAAACTAACATTCTCCTTGCAGGATAGTTACATGCAGATAAAACAGCATCAACAATTTACGACAGGTCAGAAATGATCTATACATTACTCAAGAAGTCCTCGGAGAGTAGGCAAACGGTCTGTAAGAAGATCCATTCCCTAATCCAGGATATTTTCAGGAGTTAATCCTGACACTTTTTGTCCTCGGAGAGTAGGCAAACGGTCTGTAAGAAGATCCATTCCCTAATCCAGGATATTTCCAGAAGATTTCATCTATCTGGTCTTGAATAGAAGGCAAACGGTCTGTACAAAGATCCATTCCCTGGTTCAAGATATTTTCAGAAGATTTAATCTATTTCCTCGGAGAATAGGCAAACGGTCTGTAAGAAGATCCATTCCCTAATCCAGGATATTTTCAGGAGTTAATCCTGACACTTTTTTGTCCTAGGAGAGTAGGCAAACGGTCTGTAAGAAGATCCATTCCCTAATCCAGGATATTTCCAGAAGATTTCATCTATCTGCCCTTGAATAGCAGGCAAACGGTCTGTAAAAAGATCCATTCCCTGGTTCAAGATATTTTTCAGAAGAACAAATCCTGACGTTCTTTTGACCTTGGAGAGTAGGCAAACGGTCTGTAAAAAGATCTATTCCCTAATCCAAGATATTTCCAGAAGAGATAATCGTCACGAAGATTTATTTCTACTGGTCTATTCAACAAATTCAAATTATAAATGATTCAGAGACGGCCTATACGAAGACCTAGTACTGAGATCCAGTATCAACACAAAACTATCATCACATCCAGTTCTTTAGATGGCATCTCTAAGCCCATCTCCAATTCTTCCAAGTGGCATCTTTAAGCCCACTCAAGCATATTCAACTAGCCATCTGTATCACTCTATGCACTGGTGAGTGCAAATTTTTGGGCTTTTGTGTTCAATCCCCTTCAACCTTCCAGGTCACGACTGGCAAATATACCAATCTAACCCCTCAGGTTTCAGAAAATTGAACAGGGGCAGCTGTTGCACCCCAAAATTTGCCCTCACAATACAAGACTTTGTGTGCTAAAAAGGTTCACAAGATTCACAACACTTACAAGACCTTTCATGAGGTTCATGAAGTCTACAAGTCACTTTATGAGGTTCACAAGATTCACAATGCTTTCAAGACCTTTCATGAGGTTCATGAAGTCTACAAGTCACTTTATGAGGTTCACAAGGTTCACAATACCTCCCATGAGATTCACAAGTCACTTTATGAGGTTCACAAGGTTCACAAAGTTCACAATTGGTCAGAAGAGTTGACAATTCCCTCAGACAATGCACCTCCTAAGCAGTGCATCCAAAACTAGGGTTTTGACTTTAATCAGGATAAATGGACTTCCAAGACTTAAAGTGAGCTTCATAACATCTTATATGTGTGTAAGAACCCCCATGTCAAGTTTCAAGACTTTTCTCAAAAGTTTGCTCAGTCAGATGATCAGATAAGTCAAAATCAGTCAAAGCAGTTAAAAAGTCAAACTGAGGTCAACTGTGGTCAAACCAAAGTCAAACTTCATGATTTTTTGCCAACATCAATTATATGAAGTAAATTTCATCATTTGATCAAGGGTTGATCATGATTCATCAAGGAGATTTCAGATCATCAAGAATCAGGGGTTTCTAAATTAGGGTTTCCTCAGTAAAAGTCAACTGAACTTTGACCAGCAATAACTTTCACATACTTCATCACCAAGTCTCCACTCAAAGCTCATTTTGAAGGAAATTGAATTATCTACAACTTTGTGTCTCACAAGCCAAGCCTAAAAATGCTTCATTTGGAAGGTATGAGCTAAGACATTATAGGTCCTTTTGAAAGTCAACAAAAAGTCAACAACTTCAAAAGGGCATAACTTGAGATTGGTAAATGATATGGACATGAAACCAATGGGGTTGGTTAGAGGACTCTTCAAGCTTTCCAAAATGTCCAAGAACACCCTCATAGCATTAAAATTGAAGGATATGTGCCCTTGCAAAGTTGGGAAATTTTGAGTTGGTTTATGATGAAAAAGGAGGTCTAAAACCAATTTCTTCCAAATGGGCTTGCCAAATGATGACCCAATCCATACATTGACTTCATGCACGACCCAAACCATTAAAAATCAGAATTTTTATTATTTTATTTTGATTTATTTTGATTTAATTCATTAAAAATCATTTTAAATAAAAATAAAATATGAAAATGTAATATTTGATGGAGATTGAGTTTCTAGAAAGTCTTAAATGTTGATTGGAATTGAAGAGGAATGAAATCATAAGATTTGTCCAAAAATAGTAAGCCATCATACAAGAATATTTGATTTTCAAGGCATGATCAACTTGGATCTTTTCATATCAATTCTTCCACACAACCATTCAATTTTATGACCTAAATTCAATCACCTATAAGTACATAACTCATTGCAATCACAAGGGGACGAATTCTCTGCCTCCAAAAGTAAGTTCACAAAATCAAAAAACCATTCAAAACCTCACATTCGGATTCCTTCATACAAGGTGTTTTAAGGTAAAATAAGAACATAGCAATGTTCCTTGGACATTCTTGAAGCAAAATCATCACTCATATGCATCAATGCCATGCTGTATTGAACAACCCGAGTTCACTTTGTTCTTGAAAATAATTTTTTCGATTTCAATAATGTGTTGCTTTTCCATGAATTTTGTTTGTTTAATATTGTTTGTGATGATATGTAGAACGTTTATGGGCAAAGAAACCAAAGAAACCATGAGGAATCCGTGAGATGCCATATTAGGGTTTGGACCTTCAAATTAGGGTTATTTGATTCATGCGTTATAAATGAATTTGGTTGATAAAATTGGACTGTGCAGGTTGCAAGGAATCTAAAAGTGTTCCCAATTTGATAAAATTGTACTGTTTGATGATAGTTTGAAATTCGTAGGTTTTGCTGCAGTTTAGAAATCGCAGGAAAAATGGAAGCAAAATTCACAGGTAAAATTGCAGGTCCTGAGGTTGAAGAAGAAGCAGTTTTGCGCGTTCTGGAAATTCAAATTATAGTTTAAAAATATTATGTTTTATTACTGGTTTGTTATCACAAGCGCGTGCTTGTCCCATTGGTTGGCTGCTTAGTCTTGGACATTTGAAGCAAAGGGCAGGGGTTCGAACCCTAGCTTTGGCTCCTTTTTTATTTCTTTTTACAGGAATTAAATTGTTATAATATATTATGCATTGTTCTCATTCCAACATCAGATGTGCTCACCTAGCAGAGATGGTTATGCGTGTATGTGTTTGTTCAAGAGGTCCTGGGTTCAATCCTCCCCCAGGCCTTTTTTACTTTATTGTTTTTTTCTGATTTTTTAGGTGTTAAAGAACAAAACTGATTCAACTCATTCTACTATCACCAAAGCATGGCTGGCCTGGTGGTACGTTTTGTTGCTTGTAGGCAAGGTGTCATGGGTTCAAACCCAGCCAAGGTAAGTTTCTTCCTTTTGCCATTTTTTTTTTAATTTATTTAACTTGCTTAATTGTTTTCTTATTTATTAATTTAAAAATAAATTCTGTATGTACATATATATATTTAATAAATACCTAAGACAACACTTATATTTTCTAAAAATTCTAAACTTTTATTTTTCTCAATTATGTAATTAAATTATAATATGTGTTTATTTATTAATTTTGTATATTATAAACCCTAAAAATATTTTCTAAAACCTAACTTTATAAAACCCTAATTTATTTTTTTCTAAACAAATGTTAAAACCCAATTTAATTTTTCTAACTTTATTTTTGTAAATATAATTTTCTTCATATAAATATGTAAATATTTTTATAATTTGTTTATAATCTAAATATTATATATAAATAATTTTTATAGAAATAATTAAACCCATGATCATTTTGTTTTGTGATTATAATATGTTTAAAAATAATTTAATAATTGTTAATATTTCCTCTTACTTATAAATAATTGTCTATATCAAAATCTAATATTTTGTTCATTATTTTAATTATGTTCTTATATTATTGCTAATTCCATTTATTTTAATTATTTTTATTATTACTAACTATATTATTACTAATCCACTTATTTTGTTATTATATTTATTATTATTGTTTCACTAACCTTATTTAATTATCTTTATTATTATTATAACTAACCCTTATTATATTATATTATTGCCTATTTATTTTTGCTTATTATTTATATTTGCTATTTATTTTTAATTGCTCATTATAATTATTATGTAATTGCTCCTTGGTGTAAATTTTGTAAATATTTAATTTATTTAATTTTATGCTATGGTTAGCAATTTAGGGAGTGTAAACATGTGTTCTATTTAAAATCAAATTTAGATCATTTTAATTAAAGATAAATAAAATTAAACACTCACACACGTAAGTCGATTTTTAATCGCCATCTCACTTTCTAGGGCTATCCCTCAATGTTGCCTAATCATAAGATCAAGTGGGGTGTATAAAGCAAGTCCTTTAAAAAAGAAAAGTCATCAAGTCCCTAATGGTTGCCTTTAAAGATCAAGTCCCTTTTCGAATAATGATGACAGTCCCTCCTAAATGCTTAATACACCCCACGGTTGCCTTCATAAAACAGATGTCCCTCATATGTCCCTCACATCCAAGGTAATGACTACCTATTCCTTAATAATAGGGATAGTCTTACCATTTAAAGGATAAAGAACAGAAAGACTTAAAACTTTAGGGTAGGTTCCTCATAGTTGCTTGCTCACTTCATTTAAAACTTTTCAAACCTTTCACAAATTTCAAACAATTTTCAAACACAAGTTTTTTACGCATCCGTACATGGATCATTATTAAACTCTTATGAAAATTTCTATTCACACACTTCACCTTTTCAAAAACAATTTAAAGTGAGCTAAGTAACTAAGAGCCCATGGATAACCATGGATGTAAAGGGTGCTAACACCTTCCCTTTACATAACCTACCCCCCGGACCCAAAAATCTTTTAAAAGGTCTTTCTTGTTCTTTTATGCCTTTCCTTTGGATAAAATAAAAGTCGGTGGCGACTCTTGCTATCTGCAACATAACTAAAGTCAGTTCTCCCACCGTGTTACAGAACTGGCGACTCTGCTGGGGATTTAATAAAAGAGGGGTACCCTTAGGAATTAGATCACTTTAAATTTGTTTGCTTTGTTTGCTTTACTTACTTGTTGGGCTCTTATGTGTGAAAGATCCTAACTCGGATCTAGTGTACCTTAGGTAAATGGCAATAGACCAAGGAAACTGTACGGCGTATACCGATATGGTTGATCTGGTGGCCATAGTTAGTGTGACTTCTTGGTTGGTGCTTATGTTCCTTAAGTCAAGTTGAGGATAATATGAGGCTTCCATATGTTGTCAATGCCACCGTGTTACAACTACCTCCATCTTTCTCAGACTCTTCAGACTCATAATCTTCAACATGTTCCTTGGTCTTGACAGGACCTCTGAACCTTCTTCCCATATTGATAAGGCCTCTTGACCTTCTAGTCTTCTTAGTCTTCTTGGCCAGCAGTGTCTTCAATTCATCCTGTCCCTTGGACAAGTTCAGGATCAACTCTTGGAATTATGCATTCTGTGCCTGGAGATCTTTGATTGTTTGTTCAAGAGCCATTTCTGCTGAAATAAACAGCGAGAAGATAAGATACATGTTCGTAAGAAACCTGTGATGCAATGATATGGTGTATAAATGCATATGCAATATTTTCAAGGACCGCAGGATTTAAATTTGTTTAAACAACCAAAAAGTAAACTTTTATTAGTAATAAATTTGTTTGCCCTTTGGGCTTACAATAAAAAATGAAATGAATACAAAAGATGGGGTTTTAAGTTTCCCATGGACATTTCCTCTTTGTGTTGAGGTATGAGTTGAGATTCCACTCCTCGTGAAGTTGCTTTGTTATCTCCAGGACTCTTTCTTGACTTGCTTTGTAATGAGTCTCAAAAGTATCCCTTTGCTCCTTCAACTGGATCCAGGACCTCTGTAAGTCTTCCATGTCAGTGGGCATATCTGGGTGAAGGATGGTATAAGAAGTATCTCCTTCAGCAACAGGCTCCATGGTAACTGGTAGGATGGCAGGATATGGCATCATAAGAGTCTGAGCACGAGATCGTACCCATCTGAGATAAGCTTCCATGGGAATAGTGTACTTGGGCTCCAGAGTCTTGTTGTCAACCTTGTTCACTTTACCCTATGCTCGTATGAACCTTTGACGGTAACCTTGCAGATCGTTGTCGTAGTCGAACACAATACCCTGAATCAACATGTCATGAGGACCATCACTCCGAGCGTAACCAAACTGTCGTAAAGCTAAGGAAGGGTTGTAAGTAATGCCTCCTCTTATGCCTAGAAGTGGCACATTAGGAAACTCCCCACAACGGTCAATGATAGTAACATTCTCCATAGATCTAGAGCACCAATGAATATCTGAATGAGAAAGTGACATAATCCTCTTGGACCACCTGAACCCTTGTTCATTCTTCATCACTGATCGAGGAAGGTGAGAAATAAACCACCTAGATAGCAAAGGTATGCAGCACATCAGAGTTTCTCGTACCTTTGTAGTACGGGCATGAAGAGAGTGTAGGATGTCTCCAAGCAATGTAGGCACTGGATTATGAGTCAGAAATATGCTGATGGCGTGAACGTCTATGAACTGATCTGGATTGGGGAATAATATTAAGCCATAAATCAACAAGGCTAAGATCTCCTCAAAAGCACCATAGCTCATAGCCTTCAAGAACACTTGAGCTTTCTCCATCAATACCTTGGCAAGAATACCCTTAACTCCACTCCTTGTTTCCAAGACAATGTCTGATTTCTTCAAATGTAGGGCTGCAGCAATGACTTCAGGTTTAGGCTCTTTTTCTAAGCCTGTGAAGGGTTTCTGATCAAAAATTGGTATACCCAGAAGCTTGGAAAACTCCTCCATGATAGGAACCAGCTGATAGTCGGGGAATGTGAAACAGTGATGTTTAGGATCAAAGAACTGAAACAGAACACTCATCATGTCTTCATTGAACCCTGAAGTGACTAGATCCAGTAGGTGACCATGCCTCTTGATGAACTGGGAACCTTTAGAAACTTGAGAGACCAATTCTTTAAGCTTAGGAGGTATTCCTACAAAATTGATTCGGATAGTGTTCCTACGAGCAGAAGCCATAACCTGCAACAAAGAACAAAGATAAATCCTTTGGTCCTTGAAATGGTTAGTGAAAATGCTATGCTTATGATGCATGATGATGCTATGATGTTATGCTCAATCACAAACATGTGGCACACACAAACAAGTCACACAATAGCCCTAGGTTTGAAGGCTTGCATGAGGTTTAAAGGTAAGTACCCTCCCCTGAAGTTAGTTGGTTCATCCTGTCCTATAAAGTAACCAGGTTCTAAGGGATCTCAATATCATTGATCCTTCACAAGGGTGGTTGTTCAGTAGGCAACTTACTTGCCAACCAAAACCCTCCAAGTTTAGAATCTCAATGAGTGTAGCATCGAGTATCAACCAACTTCAGTCTTCACCAAAGCCGGCTATCTCACTACTTTTCTAAAGGCCAAGATGGGATAACTAGGGTTCTAAAAGTTAGTTAGTGCATTGACAACATATGGCAGCCTCATATTATCCTCAACTTGACTTAAGGAACATAAGCACCAACCAAGAAGTCACACTAACTATGGCCACTAGATCAACCATATCGGTATACGCCGTACAGTTTCCTTGGTCTATTGCCATTTACCTAAGGTACACTAGATCCGGGTTAGGATCTTTCACACATAAGAGCACCCAACAGATAAGTATAAAGCAAACAAGGCAAACAATTTTAAAGTGATCTAATTCCTAAGGGTACCCCTCTTTTATTAAATCCCCAGCAGAGTCGCCAGTTCTGTAACACGGTGGGAGAACTGACTTTAGTTAAATGTTGCGGATAGCAAGAGTCGCCACCGACTTTTATTTTATCCAAAGGAAATGGCATAAAAGAACAGGAAAGACCTTAAAAGATTTTTGGGTTCGGGGGGTAGGTTATGTAAAGGGAAGGTGTTAGCACCCTTTACATCCATGGTTATCCATGGGCTCTTAGTTACTTAGCTCACTTTAAATTGTTTTGAGAAGTGTAGTGTGTGATTAAAAATTTTCTTAAGTACTTTATAATGATCCTTGTACGGATATATATAAAGACTTTGTTTTGAAAATTGTTTTGAAAATGTGAAGTGTAATGAAGTAATTTGATGTAAAGTGAGCAAGTACTTAAGAGGAACCTACCCTAATTTGAATATTTTCTGTTCTTAAATGTTCTTTCAATGGTAAGACTATCCCTATTATTAAGGAATAGGTAGTCATTACCTTGGATGTTGTATGGGACATGTGAAGGGTCATCTGTGATTAGGCAACTGTAAGGTGTCTTAGCAATTCGAAGGGGCTTATCATCTTTTATTCGAAAGGGACAAGATCATTCATGAAGGCAACATCGAAGGGACTTGATCTTATAATTGTAAAGGGACTTGATGATATTTTAGGAGAAGGGGCTTTGCTTTTAGACACCTTACTTGACCTTTTGGTTTAGGCAACATGAGGGATAACCCTTAAGGAAGTGAGATGGCGATCAAAGATCGACTTACGTGTGTGCGTGTATAAATTCAAATATTTATCTTATTATTAGTGATCTAAATTAATTTTAAAGCAAATAGGTTATCACTCCCTATAATTACTAACCAAAACAAGAATATTTATAAATAAATAAACGATAAAAAACTACAACTATTACAACGCTTTTACAGTTACATAATAATAAAAATAATTAAATGATAAATATAAGCAATAAATAAAAAGGGTTAGTAATAAAATAATGATAAGAAAAAAAAAGGTTAGCACAAAATATAAAATATATACAAGTTAATTAAATATTTTAAATTTTAGTAAACATTTTTTAAGAATTTTTTGAAATAAAAATAAACCATATACTAATTTATTTACAAAATAAACTATGATTAATTATTTAATTGGATATTAGGAAAATCTAATTAATTTTAAGATTTAAATAAAATAAGAATTAGGGTTAGGAAAAATAAAATTAGAGTTTTTTAAAAATTAGGGTTTTAGAAATTTAAAAAAAATGCATTAGGGTTTATAATTTAAATTGTAATATTAATTTAACTATTTAAATAAATAATACAGAATAATAATATATACATATTTTTTAAAGTAAAAAACTAGGATTAATTTATTTAGAGAATATATTAGAAATTTTAAGAAAAACAATATGAAGTTATACATATATATTTACATATAATGATTTAAATATATTTTATTGAAATTAAATATAAAACAATAATAACAAAACATAATAATTAAAGAAAATAAAAACTAAAACTTACCTAGGGCAGGGATTGAACCCACGCCCTAGGCTTCACCACCCTTGGACCAACAAGCCTTCCACTAGGCCAGCTACGCGCTGATGAATAATGGATGAGCGCAAACCCTTATATATCAAGCCTGAAATACAAAGGAAATAAAGCAAAAAAAATGTTGAAGCTGGGATTCGAACCCCTGCCCTGGTCTTCATACGCGCATACGCTTACAAGCTGAGCTATTGCAGCGTTTTTGAAATATAACAGAAACAATTCATAATAAAATAAGTCCAATATTCAAATTATATTTCCGCGCCAAATAGCTTCGTCCCCTACCTCATGACCTGCGAATTTTCATGCGATTGTACCTGCGATTTTTCCTTTGAAGTTCATCATGTTCAGAACCTACGAATTTCAAACATCAACAAAACAGTGAAATTTCTCCAAATTGATTAGTTAAATATGATCCTCAGAGCTCATACAATCATCCTATGTTCTTACAAATTATTTATATTTGGTTTATCATGAAACCCCAAACAAGAGGCCGAAACCCTAGCCATGGTGGATCCCTTAATCTGTAATGAAAATTCAATCCAAGCATACAAAAACATTCCAAATACCTTCACAAACAATTATCAATGATCAAAAACAATTTATATTACATAAACATATGAAATCGAAAATTCAAAGTATGAGGATGAAGATGCATTCGGTTATGGCATATGAGCAAGTTTCAGGTGCCTTTGAAGGTTGGGATCGATTCAGTGATGTCCAATGATCCTTCCTATGTCTTTAAAATACCTTTAGATGCCTTATAATAGTGAAACCGAATTTGAGTTTTTGAATGATTTTGTGAAGTTTGAACAAGGTGTTGGAGGCTCTGAATTCGTGAGTTTATGATTGTTATGTGTTGTATATATATGACACAATGAAATTAGGTCAAGAGATTCATCAAAACTTTGGATTTTTGGACCTTTTAAGATTGAAAAAGATGTGTTCTTAAATTTTGAATATCCTTGATCTAGCCTTGCTATTTTGGTATAATCTTCATTATTTTTGTATCAATCAAGTCTAAATATGTTTTAAGACTTTCTAGAAACCAAATCAAATCAAATATCCATTATTTTATATTTTATTTTAATTTAAAATGATTTTTAACATAAAAAATCATAATAAATAAAAATAAAATGAATAAAATTATGAATAAATAAATTTAATTTCGTGCATGATGTCATAGAAGTGTTTGGGTCATAAAAAAGCAAGCCCATTTGGTGAATTATGGTTTTAAGACCCCATTTGCTTCATAAACCTCTCAAAAATTTCCCAACTTTGCAAGGGCACAAATCCTTCAATTTTAATGCTATGAAGGTGTTCTTGGACATTTTGGAAAGTTTAAATAGTCCTCTAACCAACCTCTTTGGTCTCATGTCTATATCTTTTACCATTATCAAGTTATGCTCTTTGGAAGTTGTTGACTTTTTGTTGACTTTTAAAAGGACCTATAATGTCTTAGCTCATACCTTCCAAATGAAGCATTTTTGGGCTTGGCTTGTGAGACACAAAGTTGTAGAGAATTCAATTTCCTTCAAAATGAGATTTGGATGGAAAAAATTTGATGAAGCATGTGAAAGTTATGGCTGGTCAAAGTTCAGTTGACTTTTCCTGTGAAAACCCTAATTTAGAAACTCCTGATTCTTGATGATCTGCAATCTCCTTGATGAATCATGATCAACCCTTGATCAAATGATGAATTTTACTTCATATACTTGATGTTGGCAAAAAATCATGAAGTTTGACTTTGGTTTGACCACAGTTGACCTCAGTTTGACTTTTTAACTGCTTTGGCTGATTTTAACCTATCTGATCATCTGACTGATCAAATCTTTTGGGAAAGTCTTGAAACTTGACATGGGTATTCTTGAACACATATAAGATGCTATGAAGCTCACTTGAAGTCTTGGAAGTCCATTTAGCCTGATGAAAGTCAAAACCCTAGTTTAAGAGGCATTGTTTAGGAGGATGCATTGTCTGAGGAATTGTCAAACTTGTCAACCAATTGTGAACCTTGTGAACCTCATGAGATGACTTGTGAACCATGTGAACCTTGTGAACCTCATGAGATGTCTTGTGAACCTTGTGAACCTCTTAGTACACAATGTCTTGTCTTGTGGAGAGCAAATTTTGGGGTGCAACAGGTAGCAATCCACCCCAAGATTGTTTTGTTGTTATCCTGTAAAACAAAATAAATCGAAGCAAAAAATATTCCTTTGGCTGGTTTCGAACCCAAGCCTTTCCTCATGTTGTACGCGTACCAAAACCAGCTGAGCTACGCGTTCATTATGATATATATATGAAACGAATTCGTTTTAAGCCTTTTACGAAATTCAAATATTACTTTCGCGCGCAACAATTTCGTCTCCTACCTCTGGACCTGCGGGAACACCTGCGAATTTTGCTAGGGTTTTTGCTGCGAATTTTTTCTCCTAGAAAATCCTGCGATTTTTAAATACCATACAACAAGTACAATTAAACCAAATTAAAAACATAAAACGAATCCCCATGATCTATACAATCGAACCATGTCATTAGAATCCATTTAAATTACTTAAATTGCAAAACCCCAAATTTGGAGTTCAACCCTAGTAATGGTGAATTGCGACTATGGCTGTGAAACTCAAAACAAATCATCCAGGAAGCTTCAAAACTTCACAATAAACACAAACCAATGGTTAGTTTCAGATTATAATGCTTAAATATATGAAATCGAAAACACATAATATGAGCATGAAGATGCATTCGGTTATGGCATATGAGCAAGTTTCAGGTGCTTTTGAAGGCTGGGATAAGTTTTGTGATGTCCAAAGATCCATTCTATGTCTTTAAAATACCTTTAAATGCCTTGCAAGAGTGAATCCGAATTTGAGTTTTTTGAACAATTTTGTGAAGTTTGAATATGGTTGTGGAGGCTGTCAATTCGTGTGTTTGGCTTGTCTTCATGTTGTTTATATATGAGTGAATGAAATTAGGTCAAGAGTTTGGTCCATCCTTTGGACTTTTTGATCCATAGAGATTGAAGAAGATTTGATATTAAAACTTGAAATATTTGAATCTAACATTGCTATGTGTAATACCTCAAAATTTGCCCTCCTATTTTATTCCTTCTATTGGTTCATAGTGTCGCATTCATCTGCATCATTCACCGGTCCATTAGCAGCATGCTAGTGCATTTCATGAGCTTTTAAGGCATGAGATCAATGTCGTATGAAGAGCCAGGGTATCTTTTTGCTTGGTGGTTCCCACTTCACGGGAATTTGTTTCATGGATTATGGTATTAGGATTTCATATTTTATGAATGGTCACCAGAGAAATTCAAGGCTTTGGTTATATGATTATCAATATCATCCTCCTGTTGTTTGATTAGGATTTACCTTCCTAATCAAGCGAACTTCAGGGAATTCACTTAGGGAAATTCACAGGCGCACCTAACCCATCATTAAGGTGCTTTACTATATCTGTTTTGGATTAGGGTTTTGGTTTCTTCTTGACAGCTCAAGTTGTAGTCCTTCTCATGGAAAGTCTCAAAGAGAATTTGGAATTCTCGTTCATACTTTGGTTTGAGGGCTCGTCACCAATTGAGGTCTTATATGAAATCGAAGCATCTTCTTGTATTTGAATTTTTATTCATAAGTGGTTTATCCGGCTATTGCACTCAAGATAAGTGGTTCAGGAATTCTCGTCTCTGGTATTGCTTCGTTGATGTTGTTAATTCATTGAAATGGCGTTCAAGGTTTCATATTAAGTGTACCGGTACAAGGGATCAAGCGGAGAACTCGTGTGATAATCATGTCATTATGGTCCTCTTGATTGTCCGTTGACAGGATACAAGTTTGTGCGGTTTTAGATTGAAGTTGGTGGAAACCGTGAATTCATTGAAAATACAAAGTTGATATGGATTGAGAATTTGAGTTGATTTAAACATGTTAAGTCGAATCACATGGATTAAGTGAAATTCGAAGATACAAGTTTATTAAAACCACACCCTATCCAAACAATTATGCCATGCCCTTTTCAAGATCGGAGTTAATATCCAAGAATCGTATCCATTGACATTCATAATTTTTCTTAGCCCATATCCATATTCTTGTTTCCGAATCGATTAATTCGATGTCCATCATCATTTCTAATAATAATATCCATTATCCATTTTATCTCAAAATTCTTTTTTTTCTTTCTCTTTTTCCAATTTCTATCCAAGTTTAAGCCCATTTTTTTTATCATAGGCTACATTAATAAAATAAACTGAAGTTGTTTTGAAATGTCACCAAACAAAAAAAACAGAATCATAGCCAACTTCAACAAAATTTAGCAATAATTCACCATATGCAATTCATGGAAAAAATACAAAACTGAAAAAACTAGAAACCTAAGCCTCAGTAACAGGATACTCGAAAACAACATCTTTGCCTGAAAGTTTCCTGTAAACAGCAGCAGAGGTCTCCAACTTGTATTCTGTGTTGTTTCGTTCTTTTGGGTCCAAAAGGACCTTCATGATCTTTGACCCATCAGCACGGTATCTGATGCGCTTCCCAACAATATCAGCTGGTAATGCAATATCCTCAAGTGTTGCCTCGTGCACGATAGTGAGTGTGCGGCTGCGGGGGCGTTGAGCAGCTGAACCTTCTTTTGGAGGCCTTACAATCCTCCTTGTGGCAATCAGGATTACGTCCGTGCCACTAAATCTCTTCATCAATCTCCAAGAAAACCCTTGACAACATCCATCCCTTTTCTTCAATCGTCACTGCATAACCTTAGAACCTCTGCAGCCTTCATCATCATCAAGAAAGTTACATCTCCATAACCTTTTGAATCTTTAATTTATCCACACCAAATCTGCAATCATAAACACATCAATTATAACAAACTTGCAGCCGACTCAAATTCGCACACGAGAAAGAGTAGAAGGAGAGGATTGAGTCTAACAACAAGGCAAGAGTTCGAAGATTCACAAACTCACCCTATCAACAACAATTCAGAACCAAGCACAGTTTCATCAATCTCTCGATTTCAATCATATCTCAACATTGTGTTCATCGCAACATTCATCAACAATGTCAATCCAACTTCTCCATCATCTTTAATCAACAGCCTATATTAACCAAGAAAAAAACAAAGTTAACAGAGAAAACTCAGAGGTATATATTCAAAAGAATACTTTTAGCTAATTCAAAAAAATCACAAAAAAACCGAATTCAGTTACATCTCACAACCACAACAGAAAGTAACAAATTAAATAACAGAATTGAAACTGATTTTATTACCTGAAGCTTCTAGAACCATCCTCAAGGCATTTGCTATAAATCAAGAGCTCTTCATTCGATCGTTTTTTTTTACACACAAGTTTTCAATCTTTTCTTCCACTATTTTTTATTAATCTCTCAACCATTCATCATTCTCCTCATCCATAACTTAAATCCATTTCTTCTCCAATCGAATCCTTTCACCATTTCTCTTTTTCACCTTTAATCAGCCCCATTAACAATGATTCTGACCTTCGATCCTCTTCCTCAGCTTCCATTTTTCTGAAGTTCTTCCCTACCATTCTCTTTGCCAATTCTGTTTTTATTCAATGTCCAAAGATCTTCAGAGTTGATGTTCACTATCCCAGCAGCAACATCATCAACTTTGATCAATTTTCATCACCATCACCTTCACCAATCTGATTGTAGTTGCATCATCGAAAGTCCTCAGTAGCCTCACCATCACCACACTCATCAACCTGCATAATACAACACAAATTACACCTCAGAATGGCATCGGCAACAACTCGACGCCACTGCATAAGCCTCATCAAGAAGAGGCAACAATAACTTGACACAAATTCCAAATACGTTGCAATTTCAACCTCCATAGCAAGAGTTCAGTCGCATAAGGCAAAGCGGAAACGAGAGTGCGAGAAGTGAGATCGAAATGAATACCTGAACAAGATTTCGCAAAGTTCCTCTTCGTGCTATTGACGTTTCCATCGCTGCATCCTCATTGTTCGGCAACCGAAGTCGTCATCAATCTTGCAGCAGCGTCAACAACATCTCTTCGTCGTTAAGAACATCATAGCATCCCTGATTCAAGGTACAAGCTCCTTTTCATTGCTCTTGCTTGAATGTCGCGTGTGTTCATAGTCAGGATGCGTGGCTGGAATGTGTGAGAGGATTCTTGTCCGTAGTGAACGAAATTAGGTAGAGGCATAATCAAGATTCGGAAGTAAGGAGGATGTGTCTAAGAGGGGGACGTTAGGGTTTTCCGCGGCGGCGCTAGGTTTCCGAAAGGGGGAAAGAGCTTAGGGTTGTCGTTTTGCGTTCAGTTTGTGTTTGCTATAGTTCATTGGCGTTTGATGTTGAAGGTTAGGTTAGTTTCTGATTGGAAGAAGATGAAGGTTAGGTTAGGTTAGTTCCGATTAGAATAGAAGGATAGTGGTTTAATAGTTAGAGATGGTGATGAATCTACGGAATAGAGCGGAGGGTAAAGAGCATGAGGGAATGGTGCGGATGGCGGTGGCGTTTTTCGAAGAAGAAGGAGGAAGGGCCGAAGGAGATGGCGACGCGATAGGGAGAAGGGAGGAAGAGGATTGTTTAGGGTTTCTGTGCTTATTCCTTGGTCCTTTTGATTTGTTTTTTTTAATGTTAATTATAAAATTAATAAATTAAGAGAAACTAAGAGAATATCTCATGTTTTAAGAGGAGCATTAAAGTTCATTAATTTGTTTTAATTCCCATTTAAATCTTACCATTAAGCTAATCCCAGCACTAATACCATTCATATTCTTTGTGTTGGGCTTTTTTTTCTCATATTGCTATCCTCACCTCCATCCTAAGCCCATCAGAAAAAGAAAACATAAAAATGGTGCTTCCAGCACCTCCCTAAGTTTCCAGCGCATGGGCATGTTGTCGTATTGTTATCCGCACCCCTCTATTAAGCCCATTTAGAAAAATGACCTAAAATGAACGCTTTCTACACTCCCCCTAGGACTCCTGCGAAATGGGCTTAGCCCCTGTTGATGTTCACACCTCCCTTTTTAGGCCCAGATTAGAAAAACAACTATAAAAATACTTTTATGAACCCCCTCATTTCTTTTAGATTGTAAATTTTAATTAATATAGTTTCCAAATAAATCTTGAAAAAATAGTAAAATCCATTAGAAAATTCTATGAAAATTCCAGTAGGTTAATAATCCATTTTAGAAATATTTGGTATTTTTATTTTCTGAATTTTGGTTATTTTTCGATTTAATTCTGATTTTTCTTTTAATTAGCTTTTATTGAATTTCTTTTAAATGTATTTGAGTTTGTTCATTTTATTTTGATAACTTCCAGTAACTTTTTTAGCTCATTCTTTTTACTGTAGTTAGATGACTAATGGTAGTATTTAGGATAATTTTTGTAGATTTTTTAGAACATTTTATCTTAGGTTTTAGAGGTAAATTTCTTAGAAATTAGGGATTAATTTGTAGCTGGAAATAAATAATTTTTAGGCCTAGTTAAAGTCTGAATTTTTAGGGTTTCTTTTGATACATTATTATAGGTAGTTTTAGGACCCTATAGAATAAATTTCATATTTTTTCCAGAACTTTTAATATTTTTTAGAATATTAACTTTTAGGCTTTGTTACATATAATTTCCATTTAGTTTAGGCCATGTAAATAAAGTCCAATAAAAAAATAGTTTAGATTAGATTTAGTCTTAAAATTTAATATAGACTTAGGTTAGTTTAATTTGGATTTTTAGAATGAACATTAGGCTTGACTTGGATTTAGAACTTAGGCTTAAAGTTCCATTTTAATTAGGATTAGAATAAGTAAATAGGACTATTTTTCATGCCTTTAATTGTTTTGCTTAGAATTTTATTTCTTATGTCTATTTTTAATGTTTTGCCTTGTTATTTGATTTTATAACTTGTATAGGCTTCCCTATTGTTCTTAGAATCAACTTAACTTCCTTAGGAAGTAAGTTGGATTCTAATAGTTGCTAGTTCCCTTCTTTAGGAATAGAAAACCCCATTAACCATAGGATCTCTTGTAAATAAATAAACAAAATTAGGATTGAGTCTTAGTCCCTTAGATTTTGTCCTTTTATCAACTTGAGTCATTCTTTCTCATCTTATAAAGAAAAGCAATAAAACACTTAATAAAAATCGAACAATCTTGTACGACACGAGACTTTGTTGCGGAGTGTTTATACGCGTCCTGTTTCGGGGCGAGGTGTAAATGCTTCCCGCGATGGATAGGTCTTAGTACAAGACCATTCACAAACAAATTCAAAATACTTCTCATAAAATACAAAAACAAATAACAAGTGACTATCCTGCGGGAACTTCTCTTCTCATCTCATTCACTCACAACGCGAACTCGCGACGACTTGTCACGCATGCAAGACGGTAAACGCACTCGTACCAGACGAGCCTGCAACACCTGAGCATAGACATACGCAGTTCCAGCATAAAAAACACAAACAAATAGTTCCCGCCTTAGTTAGGCGAACTACGTCGACTCTGATCCTCATTATCCCGATGAGGTACGTAGGCAGCGGGGTAGGGCCCGTTCGAGCACATTCTTTATTTTCCCTACATTTCCCCCTTTCTTTTCATTTTCTTTTCTTATTCCTTTCTCATTTTATTCCAGTTCCAGGTAGCGGTTCATTTGTTCAGCAGCATATTATTTCTCACCCTTTGAAACAAACAAGCAAGCGTGGATCCCGTCGGGTACGACAGACGATCTGGGGTGCTAATACCTTCCCAGGTCGTAACCGACTCCCGAACTCAGATCTTTGGTTCGCAGGACCTTGTCCTTTCCTTCTTCCTCAGGTTTTTGCAACATTACCTTTCCCATTCATTCGGGATAAAAATGTCTGGCTGGCGACTCTACCTTTTCCGCGCCACTTTCGCGTTTGTACTAGGATGAAAATCCCGGGAGCGACACTATGTTTGGATGATCTGAATTTAAATGGTATCAATCTAGTTTAAATAAGTGTTAAAACTTTCTAGAACCAAAAATCAAATCAAATATATGATTTTTATATTTTATTTCAATTTAATTTGTATTTTAATGAATAAAATTCAAATAAATATGAAATAAAAAAATAAAAAATCAGGAAATTAGTGGGTTGGGTCGTGCTTGATGAGTTTGTGAAGTTTGAATGGCAATTAGGTGGGCTCATTTAGCAAAAATTGACTTTAAGGCATTATTTGCTTCATAAAATTCCCAAAAATTTCCCAACTTTGCAAGGGCACAAATCCTTCAATTTTAATGCTATGAAGGTGTTCTTGGACATTTTGGAAAGCTTAAAGAGTCCTCTAACCAACCTCTTTGGTCTCATGTCAATATATTTTACCATTCTCAAGTTATGCTCTTTTGAAGTTGTTGACTTTTTGTTGACTTTTAAAAGGACCTATAATGGCTTAGCTCATACCTTCCAAATGAAGCATTTTTGGGCTTGGCTTGTGAGACACAAAGTTGTATAGAATTCAATTTCCTTCAAAATGAGCTTTGTATGGAAAAAATTTGATGAAGCATGTGAAAGTTATGGCTGGTCAAAGTTCAGTTGACTTTTCCTGTGAAAACCCTAATTTAGAAACTCCTGATTCTTGATGATCTGACATCTCCTTGATGAATCATGATCAACCCTTGATCAAATGATGAATTTTAATTCATATACTTGATGTTGGCAAAAAATCATGAAGTTTGACTTTGGTTTGACCATAGTTGACCTCAGTTTGACTTTTTAACTACTTTGACTGATTTTAACCTATCTGATCATCTGACTGAGCAAATCTTTTGGGAAAGTCTTTAAACTTGACATGGGGATTCTTGAACACATATAGGATGTTATTAAGCTCACTTGAAGTCTTGGAAGTCCATTTAGCCTGATGAAAGTCAAAACCCTAGTTTAAGATGCATTGCTTAGGAGGATGCATTGTCTGAGGGAATTGTCAAATTTTCTGACTAATTGTGAACCCTGTGAACCTTGTGAACCTCATGAGATGTCTTGTGAACCTTGTGAACCTTGTGAAATTTTTTAGTACACAATGTATTGTCTTGGGGAGGGAAAATTTTGGGGTGCAACACAAAGCATCATGCCTTTATTGATAGTATTTATCTCTCCACCTTAAATTATTTTATAAATAGGAGTATTTCTCTTCTCGTGTCTCATTAAACTTCTCAGTTACACATCTTCTTTCTTTTCTTCATTTCAAACTTAATTCTCTCCATCTTATAACCTTTATTAAGTATGTCTTCTAAAAACATTTGTGGAAACATTTCTGACCTAGTAACTCTGAAGGAATGCACTGTAAGTTCAACCTCTTTAACTGAACAAGGGAAACACATGATTCTTTCTAGAATTCTAGCTCAAGATTGGGAAAGATAATTCAACATGCTGGTTGGACCTGTTTACCCTAAGCTTGTGACAAAAGTTTGGGCAAATGTTAGAGTATTAGAGATCGACCCTTTATGTTGTGTTGTTCTCTCTGTAGTTGCAGGACATTCAATAATGGTAAACTCAATCATCATCGCTCAAGCTACTGAATGTAATGAAGAAGGGGTCATACCCGAGGATTTGTACAATGACGGAAGGTTTGCTAGGTACATTGATGCCATATACGAAAAAAGGGTAATACTGCTCATCCTGATACTCTCACTCCTGAGGCGAGAAGTTGGTATAAAATCTTGACAACCAACTTAAGACCTAGAGAAAGAGGGATTGAACGGATGTCAAGCATGGATAAGCTTTTTATTCTCTTCCTAATCTCCAGGATCAAAATTAACTTGCCGAAAGCAATGTTTCTTCACTTGAAAGAAGAAATCCTCATTTCCAGAGACAAGCTAACTTATCAAGTACCTTTCTGCAGAGTTATATATCACACCCTTAAACTCCAAGGAGTGATTGATCAATGCACGCACAATAGAATGACAACAAAACTTCATTCCGAGTCTTGTCAACCTTTGTTCTTTGGTATCTAGTATAGGAAGCTAGTACTATAGGATTTTATTTCTAAATCATGGTCATGTTCTCGTATTCAAGTTTCACTCAATCAATGAAAAATGTCTTGTTCTGAATTATTTATTTATTTCTTGAATGATTAAACTTTAATATTTGTCTCATTTCTATCTTTGCATACTCTTAACTGTTAAACATCCATATGCATTGATCTAAGAATCTCAAATCTTGCACAGTATAATTGATCAATGAACATGTGCAATAAATCAGAATCATTATCATATTAACAAGCTTTAAAATGCTAAGATGCTCTAACTTTTTGTTGATGTCAAAAAGGGGGAGAAATGAAAATATGATTTTGATAATATTTGATAATAACCTAAAGAATGCAAACTCAAACAAATCAAATGATATAAACTTTTTATCATTAACGTTTGATGTTTATTCGAAGAACTTAACAAGTTCACTAGGCATTATTAGAAACAAGTTATTTGTAAGAACTTTGTTTAAGTTCTTAAGAACTGTTTGTTCATATAATTGAAGTTGTACACTTCGTGAACATATGTCCAGAATCAGATAGACCCAATACTATTCAGAAGTTGAGAACTTTCTAAAACTCAAAGTTATCGTGATTTTGGTATCATAATGTTTAGAAGATGTAAACTGTCTGAGAATATGATATTCAGAACATAAGAATCTGAAGCAGGCGTCTTCCTGAAAGTGCTCAAGACAAAGTCTATAATCAAATACGCTTTTCAGAATAATAAGCTAATCAGAAAACTCAAGACTGTCTGAATATCTGGATATGAAGATCCAAGAAAGAAGTTATGTTAAGACAAACTCTGATACTCTAGAAGTATTATGTTTTGTACTTGAAGAACTATGATGAAGTTCTGATAGACCAAGCAACAATATTGCATTTGGTATCAAACTAAGAACAATCATAGAGTTCTGATAGTAACAAGGTTCTGAGATGAATGTTTGTGTTCTAGTCAGACTCTGATGAGTATAAGGAAGTAATACTTCTCTATAATATGTTCTAAACAACTCAAATTTTGTATTTTGTAAGTTTGGGGATCAAGGGGAGACTCTGAATAAGCATTAATAATTTTTTTGGGATAACACATTTAGGGGGAGTTGTTGCTCAAAAACTCTGAATATGTTCTCACTGGTGATTATCCAGTTATTACCCCGTTACGTTTGGTGATTTCATGTATAAAATGTTCTATCAAAATACATGGTTTTGTCATCATCAAAAAGGGGGAGATTGTAAGAACAAGAGTTGTCTTTGCATTCCATCTCTATGTTTTGATGATAACAATATAGTCTTAGTGAAAGAACCATTTTATGTTCGGATGTTTGTTAAAGTGAAAATCATAATATTATATATATTAAGATCAAACAAACACTATGAATGAGTACATAAATTCTAATATACGAAGTTACTATGTGTAACATTAGTCGCAAGTATATTGATGAAGCAAGTGTGCTTCTGAATTTGAACACAATTAGAAAGATCCAAGGATGCGGATGTTGCGTTGGCAATGCTCTTGTGGATGTTGTTATGAACAAGGTTCTGATCAGATAACAAAGCGAAGCTTCTGAAATTAATCTTCTAAAGAACTAAGTTCTGAAGATTCTGATGACTTGAAGTTCTAAAGACTTAACGTCTGAAGACCAAGTGCCTGAAGATTCTAAAAACTTACGAGTTCTGAAGATTAAGGTTCTGAAGAACTAAGTGCTGAAGACTCTGAAGACAATGTTCTATGTGAACAAAGTTATGAAGACTCTAAGACTTAATATTTTGAAGACTGGTTCTGAAGAACCAAGTGTTGAATACTATGAAGATAATGTTCTATGTGAACAAAGTTCTGAAGACTCTAAGACTTGAAGTTCTGAAGACCATCTGTTTCAAGCCAAATGTTGAAGTCCCGAAGAACGTAGTTATGTGTGAACAAGTTCTGAAGACTAAAGACTTAGGTTCTCTGAAGACCCAAGTATCATCGTTTCTAGCTCATGCTTCATTCATTGATTCATAATCAGAAGCCTCCTGAAGTTCAGATGACAATGTTACTGTTAGCAAGGATAGTACACAGTACGATAATGTTTTATCCTACTACCTCTCCATTCCCTTGAATTATGGATAAGGATAATACACGGCAGTATAATTTGAATCCTTGTATAATGAATTCCTCAGTAGCCAAATGGATTGTAACTGCTCTTTTATGTTTGGTTATAAAAGGAAAGCATCACATGCCTTATGATGTTGTTGGTTCAATCGAACCCAACCATTGTGTGTGAATCTATGAAGAAAAACTGAGCGGTTGTAGGAACAAAAATAATACATTATCCAAAACCAAAACCACAAACACAACAATCATAATGTTGATAACTCAGTTGTTGCTCAACCATGATCATATATCAACAATACAACATCCGAGAGTTTGGGTTCATGTTGCTACATGAAGATCATCATCTACAACAACACCAACCATATATTGATGAATTGAAGCCGAAGAAGAAGAAATCAACAAGTCATCAATCAACACTAACAACATCATCTTGGAGCTCATTGAAGATCAGAAGCAAGGAGTTGTTGCTCGAAGCTTGCTCACCAATGAAGATGAAATCCCTATTTTTTTCTTGATCAATGGAATTTTATCTCACCTTAAACTTAGTGTTGATCAACATACATGTTTATTCCAGTCATTAACTTATAAGACATTTTGAACAAACATTCATTAAGTAAACTAACACAAACAGATAGTTAAAAACTGATTAAATATAACTTAATGTTAATTAAAAGAATCTTTAAATAGGTCATACTATTAGATACAATAATTAAGAGTTATTATTAAAGCATTGATAATATGTGAGCAATACTTAAATAATATTAAACTCAAATTCATGTGTCAACACGTCTATAAAAAGGACTTAGTAAGCATTCTCTCTT
Organism: Lathyrus aphaca; assembly: GCA_963966055.1. Taxonomy (NCBI): domain Eukaryota; kingdom Viridiplantae; phylum Streptophyta; class Magnoliopsida; order Fabales; family Fabaceae; genus Lathyrus; species Lathyrus aphaca. The sequence continues at coordinate 520,365,957 of OZ014523.1, read as the reverse complement.
CATCACTTAATCTCTAGAACATCAATATATATAAGCAAAAGAAAATTTGGGTTCCAAAGAGAGATTTCAGAAAAATCAGCATTATTGAATGCAATAACTCAATCAAACAAGGGCAAAGCAGCATCAGAAGAATCTGCAGACAAGCAGCTAGCTTCTGAAGCACCTTTTTCTTCAGCAACCTTTGTGAAGACACACAGAAGAAAGAGATCTTATGGGTCTAGATGCATACAACAGATGAAGAAGGATGTCTTAGAGTTTGATAATGAAGAATGACAAGATTTCTTAGATAATCTTGATATGTCAGATGATCCTAGGGAGTTCCTTAAGGCATATCCAACAAAGTAGAAAATATAATATTACTTGTAATTTTTCCTTTCAATTTAATGAAAACAATGCATGCAAGAGTTATTTTCTCCTATTAATTTAAGCACATCTTTTAATAACACAAATTGTATATTCAATTAGTTAAAACTAAACAACAACATAAACTAACACATAATAATAATAATAATAATAATAATAATAATAATAATAATAATAAGTTTGTATTCATTGATTTCAACAAGAGTTACAAAGCATAACTAAGTAAAATCCTAACATAAGAATCTTTCATAGATAACTTCAAGCTTTTCTCTCCAAATCTTGGATTAACTAGCCTCAGAACTTATGTTAACCCCCTGCTGAACAAGTAATTCATAAATTACTCGTCCATAAGGAATAGAGAAAGTATTTTCCTCCTTAAAAGAAGAAAGAGACTTCTTCAAATGATCAAACATAACTTGAGGTAGATCAATCTTCAAATCTGAATTGAGAAGAAGAAGAAAATCTTGTTCTACGGGGTCCACTTGGTCTAAATCTTTATCCTTATGAAGTAAGTTTGAGTTCAGAATCTGACACTAAATAACATCTTCAAGGGGAAGATTTGAGACCTTTGATTCTTTAGAAGGATCAACAAAGATATGCCAAATAAGAAGATTATAGTCCCAAATAAAAGTTCCTGGAATCTCACCAACCTTTTTCACAATTGATTATATTAGCAATTGCTTTAGAAGAAACTGTGATAGAAACACCAGTTACTTTAGACAAGATGACACACTCTGAATTAAGCTCTTTAATAGAAGAATTCACCCAAAACTATTTGACAAGTTTTGGATAAGTAAAACCACAAAGCATCTCAAAGTAACCGTACCATCCTTGTTTAGAAACAGACTTCCAAAAGTTGAAACCAATTTTGAGCAACTCATCAAAATCCACAAACTATTCATTGATGATAACCAGTTGATTCAAAGAAGAATTAGTTGAGGTACTCATGTCTAGTTTGGTTAGTTCAACACACAACCAAAGAGAAGAAAAGGAAAAAGAAACAGAAGAAGAAAAGAAAGAACTTAACAGCAATCTCAAACAAATAATAAGAATCTTGTCAGAAAGAACACAATGATGTTTCACAAATCAAGGAATACTAATAACAACTATCAAAGAAGAGAACATCATTACCCAAGGGTTCTTATCTAGCAAATATATTAATTCAACAAGAAAATTTCCATCTATATAAAAATTTAAGTACAACAAAGATCTGCAAGAGATTTTTTACTTAAACTGCTATATCAGAAGGAAGGAATCTTCCTCAGAATCTTAGAACCAGACGACATTCAGAACCAATCAACTATCAAAATCTAAACTACTTTAGATCACGACAAATATATCATATGTCAGTTATTTGTCTTTAAGATTCTACTCAGAACTCGCACTTCATCTTGAAATAAGAATCACAAGTGATAGATGAATATTGAGTTGTCTTCAAAACTTCTAACAAGCAACAATGTTAACACACAAAGTAAGAAAATTGTTTCTATAAATATGATCATTATCTAGTATAATAAAACATTCAACATAGACAAATACAATAGAGTTTCTTCTTAAAGATTTCTGAAGTTGTTTTTCTCAAAAAAAATTCTCTAGAAATCTAACATTAACCTTGTATTTGTTTCCATGCAGATTTTTCATTGAATCAACATATAATACTAGAAAAAGAACAATAATATCCTTTTTTTTGTTTTCTTTTGGCTAGACTCGATTCAATATTCAGACTTAACCATTAGAGTATGAATATAGCTTTGAGTGGATTTAAGTTCAATGATTGTCTAACCATTGAATCCACTAATATTACCAAATTCAGTACTATTAGTACTTGAATTTGGGTTGTTGGATCTTCTTCCAGCAAGAGTTGTACACAACCCTTAAGGAAGATGCCTCTGCTTCTTTCCTTGGCATCTGCACCAAATACATCATGATACTCATATTCCTATAAGTCCATATATGTATATACAAATAGAATATTCCTTGCCTTATGCCTTAGTCTAACCAACACCATCACATTTCATTCTAGATAATGAATCTAGAATAGAAGGTGATGACAATAAAATCTCGTTCTATGCAGAGTTACTAAATTCATTGTCTAAGATAATATCTTTTGACACTAAAGTTATTAACAAGCTCAGAACAAAATTTTGTTAGCTATTAAACTTAGATATAAAGCAAGTTAGAGTATTGTATTAGTACAACTGACATAAGCACAAAGAGAGACTGAAGACTTCTCATAGAAATGTTTATAAAAAATCCAAGATGATCTTCAATCAAGAAGCAATTGGAGTCTCTTAAGATATTATCTTGAAGAGCAAACTCCACATTATCAAGTATCTCAAAGTGAGAAGGGTTTAATCACCACTTCCAACATTTCAATACAAGACTTTTATTTCATAATACACATGTTTCTCTTCATATGTATTATGCATTAATATCAGCTTCAAGGATTTTTTATCAATGAAGAAAACTGACATTAGGTCCTGGTAGTGAATTTTCTTGTTCTCATATTTTAAACCAGTTTGAAATATAGTATTTCAGAAACTTTTGAGTTAGCTCATCAATCAACAAAAGGAACCATCCAAGGAACTAAGTTAGAAGTAGAAAAAAATGAACTTTGTTGAAGGAATTTCATCATCTAGCTCCATTTCTTTTCTTTGAAAATATTTAAGACAAACATACAAGTGACGGTAGATTCAAGCAGTAAACTACTTGAAGAATTGCTACCTTGTATGTGAGTCAGAAAGTATCTTCTCATAATTTACTTGAAGAGACTAGATGAAATGTAACCATTCAAGCTTCAAGAAACCTATTTCATTAAATCTGATTACAAGATTTCAAAGATAGTCCAAGCATCATACATATCAATGATGTCGATATCCTCAGAAGTGAGATATAGCACCTACCATAATGCAACTATCTTTAGAAGAATATTTAATAAGCTTCTTCTGAATTGATGAAAGAGATTTTCAAGACTAATATTCTCAATCATGACTTAAAAATATTTTTAACTTTTCCATCATTTAAATCTAATGGAATCACCCTTTGGATATGGTTGGAAAAGCCTTATAATGTTTTTCATGTGGCATCTGATTCCTTCTTGAAGAAAATATACTTTTCTTGTTGGATCATTATCTGCACCACTGTTAAGTGTTAAGTGCAAACCAAAATATGATATCAATTGAAGGTGTGCAAAGTACACAAAATGGGGGGGTTGAATTGTGTTTCACTTTTCTTTAAATTCACTTCTAGTCAGAGATGCAGAATCAGAACTGGTGTTCAGATTCTGTCTATTTCTTTAGCAGTGAATACATAATAGAAGTAAAGAAAATAATTAGCATAAGAAACAAAGATTTATCATGGTTCCTATCTTATCTGAGAGTTGTCCAGTACCCTTGATTCATAAGAGATTTTCATTATAATCACTCAAATTACAATCTCTTGTGCTTCTTCACAAGACTTTACTATGGCTCAGATCCCTGGTCTGAGACTTTCCTTGCTTATAGCACATGTCTAAAACTTACCATTGCTCTAGTCTTCTGATCCAAGCATCCTACTTCAAGATCCTATGGCAGAGATTTCCCTTTGCTTAGAGCACATGTATAAGACTTCCCTTTCATAGACTGATTATCCATGGCTAACTGCTCATCCTTTGACAAAGCCTCCTGCTCTTGGTAATCCAGACCGAGTCTTATCGTGCTCAGGTCTAGACCTGAGACTTCTTGCTCGATCAGACTAGCCGAATAAGACTTTCAAAACTCAAGCACTCAAGCAAAGAGATTTACATGGCTTAAGCATCTTGGCTCAAGACTTCTACTCAAACACATAGCAAGAGTCTTTAATCTAAACTGTTGAAGGCTCAACAAAGTAAAGAATAAGGTGTACATGATATAGGTGTCAAAGGTACTAGAGATCTTCATAACAAAGACCTATAACACTTAATATTTTTAAGATATTAAATAGTAAGAAATCTTAAGGCTTTTACAATTACAACTACCTACCGAAATTTTGCACATTACAAAGAGTTGATAATTGCTCAATCTTGATACCCCTTCACGTCTAGAAACCTTATTGAAAATCTAAACTTTGAGTCTTCAACATATTTATAGCAATCTGCAAAAACTAGCTATTGGATAAGATAACTTGATCAAGTGACTTTGCTTTCCTCCATAGTATAAGATCCGTTGAAGATGGATACTTAGCAGATTCTGAATCCCGTAGATAATCCTTTTAACCTTTGAGTCTTCAAGAGGATCTATACTAATAGAGTTGTTGAGAGCAATCGTCCGTAGAATTGTTTAGCTTTTCTTGAGTCTTGCACCAAGTACAATCTAGATGACAAGACAATACAATCCTTCTTACAGTAGTACGAGTAACCACAACTTTATCACCAACTCTGAATGATGCTAGAAGCCAATATACAATAACTAAGTGTAATAATTCGTTTGAATGTTGAGGCCTTCAGTTCAGAGTCAGTGTTCAATCACACTAATAATTGTTCTTTACTTTATGCCATTAGAAGCTAGTAATGAAGCATCTCTCAAGTGTGTTCATGTAGAAAAAAATTAAAATTATCTATGTACTATGATGTAGAACCTGCAATAAATAAAACACACATTAATAAAACCATTATTTGTTTTAATACTTTGTTATCATCAAAACTAAAGAGGATTAAGTCAAGAACAAAACGTGTTCTAACATATAATTCTTTGCATGTTCATCCTATTTGATTAGTCAATCAAAGTCATTTTGATCAATTAATTACATGTTGGGATTATACTTGTCTTTTTATGACTTCCAAATACACATTTGTATGCTACCTTTAAGATACATATTCATTCAAGTGATCATAAGTCCCTTGATCACTTGATTGAATTAAATCTTTTACACTTGCATTGCACATGATCCATCGTGACAATCTCATTACTTCACATTCAAGATCCCAGAGATAGAAGGACGTCAAGGCCTGGTCATGTCGAGCTTTATCCATTCAAGCACACCTTGCCTAATCAAAACAAAAAACTCTTTTAACTTCAAACACTTGTTAATTATGATGTGAGTTCTGTGCTACGAGCCTTAAAAAACAGAGAAGAATGGGAGGGATTTTTCCTATCCTTGTTATGAATACCTTTGAATATAAGACATATGCCTCAGTTATCCAAATTATTTGCCTCTGTTCATAGACTTAGTGCAATTTAAATCAAACAACTTCCAAAGTTTCGTCCCCACAAATAACACTTTAACAAACAACATCCACAATACCTTTCTCTTTGGGCTAAACACAATACTCTTTGTATACCCATAAATTCTTAAGGTTAATCACCCTCTCTTGGTTAATCAACTCTTTCATGGGTTAATCATATTCCCATGGTTAAACACCCATCTTTGAACCATACAACTCCTTGGTTTAAACACCATTCCTCTGGTTTAAAAATCACTTCTCTGGTTTAAACACCCCTCTCTTGGTTTAAACACTGTTTCTCTTGGTTTAAACACCAATTTTATCTCCTCTTTGGTTTAAACACCACCTTTATTGTAATACCCTGTATTTAATTAAACGCCCTGGATAATATAAATTAAGATTAATTAGTATTATCTGACTCAAAGGCTTTATCAAATATTCGACTAAGAGACATTATTGGATACTCTCAATTTGGACCCGGTAGCTTACTAACTAATAGTTATATTAGTATAACTATTGTTGTTTGGTTTAAAAGAAAAAAAAACAAGGATTTGTTATAAAGAGGGAAAAGAAAATAAAGTTAGTAAGGGAAAAAGGAAAGAGTGTAAGAGAGGAGAAAGAAAAGAAATAGAGGAAAAGAAGAAGGAAAACCCTAGAAGAGGAAATACTTGGATCATCACCATTTCTTCATCAAATCTTCATCTTCACCAAACTCCTCATCGATTGCAAGGTGGGTTTATAGTTAGAAAATGTTTCTTTTAGTTTTGGTGGAAGTTTGTGATTTTAGGGTTTTATAAAAAATCTTAGAATCAAAAGGTTAAACGGTTAAAACTCGATAAAATCAAAGTACGACAGTTAATATGTGATTATATCCATGTGTAGTGATTGATTCCAATGTTTGGTGATAATTTTGGTGAGTTTTGGCATTTGGGAGAAGTTTCCCGTAAGCTGTTTTTCTGGAAATTCGCAGAGCTCGCTTAGCGAGCAGGTTGTTTCTGCATAAGGGTTTATTAGGGGTGTTCGCGGTGCGGTTTGGGCGGTTTTTACGCAAAAAATCATCCGAACCGCAAGAGAAAAAAGCATGCGGTTTGATTTGGTTCGGTTGACTTTAAGAAATAAAACCGAACCAAACCAAACCAAACCAATGCAGTTTGGATTGGTTCGGTTGGTTCGATTTTTATAATATTTTTATTGAGTCATACATACACCTATAGAGAACAACATAATTTTGTATTTAGTCATTCATACATAATCAAATAGCAACAAAACTCATCATATTTAGACAATAAATTCTCATTCAATATACAAAAATAAGATTAGATCAAAGTGGAATAAAAAACATAAATAGTAGTATAAAACAATATCAAAAATATTACAATAAAAAGAAAAAACGGAGGATAGGAAAGATTAGAGAAGATGAAAAAGAAAGATCATAAGATATGAGATATTATAGAAGAAAGGCGCGATAAAAATGTAATTGGATGAGAAAACAATAATATAAAAAAGGAGAAGATGAATATGAAAAAGAAAGAACATAAGATAAGAGAGATTATAGTAGAAGAGATGAGATGTACATAACAAATATGATGAGAATAATGTGCGATACTACTCGAAAAGATATGGGAATGTTAAAACTAAAACCCTAAGTGTGACTAAGAGAATATTTGTATGGTTAAGGCATAATAGATTTAATTTTTGGGTTGGATGTGGGATAAGCGAAGTATGGGTTGTAACATAATGCGGTTTGGTTTGGTTTAGTTCGGTTTGCAAAATACAAACCGCAAACCGAACCAAACCGCGCGGTTTTGTTAAATAATGGCCCAAATACATCCGAACCAAGTGCGGTTTTTTTGCGGTTTCGGTTTGGTTTGGTTTGGTTTGCGGTTTTCTATCGGGTTGGTTTAGTTTTGAACACCCCTAGGGTTTATGTTCTGGTGTAGCTCGCTTAGCGAGCAGCCCGCGCTTAGTGAGCCTGGCAGTTTGTCATGTTTTACGTTTTAATTTGTAACTTTGTTTCGAGTGTCTGTTTTTAGTGTTCCACATATCGTTTTAAAGTTTAAAACATGTACTATCTTGTGATGCAGAGAAATACTATTTTGAGCCGACTTTTACCTGACTTTTCCGATTAACCGTAATTATTCCAATTAGGGAATTGGGGTGCTAATCGGTCTTTGTTGTAAATGTTTAATCATGAGAATTGAATGAAGTAGAGACAATGAGATTATTGTGAGAATGGTTTAATGGTGATAATTGAACTAAAATGTTAGATTATATGTTTAAGGACTTTATGATTTCAAGCACCAATAATGGAGAAAGAGTGAGGAAATCTTACCTTAAACCGATAATATGGCCTAGTATTGTGACTAGAACTTGTTTCATGGTGTAACTTATGAGATGACTAGGATTACCCTAGGGTGTTACGAACCATTAACGTGGTATACACTAGGCCTCCGTAATAGTCTTGTGTAAGTCTTGAGGTGGGTGGATCTTGAGTCCCACGGGAAGCGTGCGTAAAGGCTAGAGACATGTATTTCACAAAGGGTCCTCCGTAAGGTCTTGTGTAAGTCTTGAGGTAGGTGGATCTTGAGTCCCACAGGAAGCATCCATAAATACTTGAGGCGTGTATGTTACTAGATCCTCTGTAAGGTCTTGAGTAAGTCTTGAGGTGGGTTGCTTTGAGTTCCACGGGAAGCATCCGTAAAGGCTTGAGGTGAGTACTACATTGGTTTAAGCGGGAAGTCTTGAGTAAGTCTTAAGGTGGGTTATTCTGAGTCCCACAGGAAGCATCCGTAATTAATTGGGTGAGTGTGATATCGAGTCCTCCGTAAAGTCTTGAGTAAACTTTGAGTTGGGTTATCTTTAATCCCACGGGAAGCATCCGTAAAGGCTTGAGGTAGATGTTTCACTTGTTTTGCGGTGTGAGCGTTGTATAGATTATGTTCCATCTTGTTCTGGTTCCTTGTTGAGAAGTGACCAAAGACTTGAGTTAGGTTTGAGAGAACCTTATAGAGCTGAGAGAACTCTAAGATAGGGAACCCACTGAAATGTTGTTATCTCACCCCACTATTGTTGTTGCTTTTCAGGTTCCTTTTGTAGGTTTGATTTACAAGTGGAGCTATGCTCGGGATGTTTCGAGTGAAACATAGTTTTAGTCTTCCGCTATGTATTTTTGTACAATAAGGGATATTGTATTGATCTTAGATTTTTGTTTTAGTATACTTTCCATGTCTTGTACCATTGTTGTATTATCTCTTAGTATTGGTCAATAATGTGAATTATGTTATTAGGCTCTTATGATGGTGGCAGTACTAAAATAACACTTGTATGATATTATTCTAGATATATATTATATGGGCGTTACAGTTGGTATCAGAGCAGGTCGTATCCTCAACCTAGCCTTGAAACATCATAAGTAAATCTTTCCTGCCTCTTAAGTGTGTCTTGCCGACATAATTCTTAATATTATATTATGTAGTATTGAGTCTGATCAACCTAATGTTATGCATGTGATAGGTAGAATCATGGTTGTGCGACCACGAGGACTCTGAAGTATTGTCGTAACTCGTGTTGTGGGAGTAGACCCAAGCCAATAGTTAGCATAGGGAGCTTTGGTCAACTCAGTTAGAGTCTTCATAAGAATTTTACTTCCTGTAACATGGAGTTGTAGAGTAGTGTGTTGTTCGAGGAATCCTTTGGAATGGATAGAGTCTGAAAGGTACAAATATCTACAATAGGAGTGGTTAGTGTACCTAGGAGTATGTAAAGTCGCTGGTGGATCAATATTGGTCACTAGTATGGACAAGAGTTTTGAGAAATCTCATCCCATGATAAGAAAAAATGCTTTGTGGATCGTGTGACGTAAGGTTTGGGAGTGAGTTAATTGTTAGAGTTTCAGTTCTAAGGTCGCGGTGGCATCTTAGATGAGCAAGAGTACTTCAAGAAATGTATTCGGATGATACCTCACGGATGGATAGAAGTTACAAGTTAAGAGTGTTCGTTTTCTTATGGGAGCCTAAAGTCGTCGTGAAACGTGAAGAGAAACACAAGGATGTGATTACACATTCCGAGTGAGACAAGTATACCTCGGATGAAGAGTAGAAGACTAAAGTTTTATATGCGGTTATGACCGAGGAGACAAAGTTTAGAGTGATACATCAAGATGTTATATTTAGTAAGGGATCATTTCGGAAATGTTGAACTACCCAAGGGATGGCATAAAGTATAGTTCCAAAGAGAGAGTCAGCTTTGTTTAGTAACATGAGATGTGTTTGGTATGGACCAAATGAAATTGTGTTAAGTGTTAGAGTAAGCACCTTGGATTCGGGGAAAAAATTCTTGTAAGGCGAATTATGTTTGGGTATGAGAGGATTACCGTAAAGCGTGAAGCAAACACGATATGGAAACGGTATTAACAATACAATATGAGAAAGTGACTATGGAAGGTATGTTTGACGAATGCACTATGGAGTTGTTAAGTTGTTATTGAAACTAAAGTTAAGGAAGTGTAAGCAATGATGGTTCGCCCATTAGGACCCTGGTAGTGTGATTGCTGTGTGTGTGGAATCATCTGTTGGTATGGTTGTAACTTTTGGACGTGATTGGAATGAGCTTGGGAGGTTTGGGTAGCAATGAAAACCAGAATTGTGCTTCTGCGTTTGAGTAATCAGATTACCCTCTGGGTAGTACCCGGTTACGGAATTGTGTTTCCCAATCTATTTTAGCTACCGGAAGTCCAGGATTTGCACTGAGTGATCGATTACCCTTCTGGTAGTGACCGGTTATCATTGTTAAGTTTTGAAAAAATTGGATTTTTCTGAGATTTATACATTTTGACTTGAGTGCCTGATTGAAGCGTTCTTGACACCGATAGAAAGTTGTGGAGACTTTCTATGCAATGGTTAGTAGAGGGTAAGGGAACCCGGTTAATGCGTGAGTAGAGATATCAAAGGTTCTTCAGAGGAGTGCATTACCTCAGAGGTGTAAGGGAAAACTCACGTGTTTGTGAATGATCGAAGTAATTGGAAATTATGTCTAATGGGATTAAGAATGTTGTTGTTTCAATCCTCGCCAAGGAATTAGTGAGAGGACAAAGTTGTATACTAGAGATGAGATGTCCATTATTTTGTTTTCTTCCTGATAAGGATTGTGTGTTGGATTTTGTTTACGGACGAACCAAGTGTTGGCTTGCGACTAAAACCTTTTTGATGTCATCGTTTTTGTTTTCCTACTAACGTCATTATACGAGTGGAATCAGACTATTCCTTTGAGTATTCGTGATGTGACCGTAACAGAATGGTAGTTCTTTTTCGTCGCATATTGGAGTATGTAAGCTGCATGTTGTGCCCCGTTCTGTGTTATCTCGAGTTGTGGACGGTGAGCGATTGTTACACATGTTTAGAAACTGCGAGTGAGAGTCATATTGCAAGTTAGTATGTACTGGATTGGTAATTTTGAGTTGTATTGTTTGTTAACAAAAAGGAACAAGTCTAGTTGGGTTCGATCGTTTAGCCTTGAATAGGTAATCGATTGACACATGACTTTTGTGGAAAACTTTAGAGGATTGTACTTCCTGATCGGTAAGTCAGTTTTGGCTTCCGTTCGAAGCATCAGAGGATAAAGTGTTGGACTTTCTTTTGAGCATGTTTCGGTAGACGATAAATGATCTGAACTTTTGGTGTGTCGTCGTTGCGACTATTGAGGACCTAAGTTATAAAGTTATAGAGACTCATGAAGTGTTGATCTCCGAGGAAACATTTTGGTATTTGGATTATTGTGTGGATAAGAGATGAACAATTAGTTAGTTCTTGTATCATTAAATTCTTAACATCAAGTTTTGGACTCCGTAAGAGAAATACTGGATGTGTACAGTTGAGTTGTACTCAGAGATATGGATTTTTAAGTTACCCTTCCAGGTGAGAGTGGGAAGTGAATATTCTGAAGTTAAACATGTAAATTGGATCATTTGAGGAACGAGACCCTTGAGAGAAATGGATTTGAACAAGAAGTTTCGTATGGTCCCAAAAGGCGAGTAAGTGGAATATTGTATGCGATACTCAAGTGTTATGGAGAACCGCAAGTATACTAAGGATGATTTAAGTTTGGTATTGGAGACTCACTAATTATTTTTAAGTTCTGTGACATTGCTACGTTATTATTAATGGAGACCTTGTGTCAGCAGAAACCCTAAGTGAATAGAATCCTATGAAGAGAATTGATATGGAGTATAGTAACCATAGTTAGATTTGTTAAGCTTAATTGGACAAATTGCTTCAAGTTTAGAATGGAATCGGAATTGTATAAGTTATGATTGCAACAATAAAAATCCTTGTATCTTTGTCATTGAAGAGTTTGTACCGATGTTGTTATTGTGTGGTTGATAAGTAAATTGTTCTATCGTTAAATGTCTACAAGTTTTGTCCCGTTTGTTGGTGAGAACTCCAATGGATAAGTGTGTTCTCCTCAAGACTATCAATTACTCGGTATTGTTTGAGAATTGTGGTATCTCAACTGTTAGACTTTGAAAGCGTAATGGAAAGAGACAAATGAAAGAGTTCAGTCGGATTGTTGATAATCAGAGGAGAATTATTTATAAGTGTTGAAGTAGGAGGATTTTGTTTTAAGTGTGTTGTTTATAGTAAGATACTGAAAGAATGAAGTGTCCGATGTAAATGGTTACAATTTTGGTATAAGACCAAGTGGAATTGGTAAATAAGTCGTTTGACAACCTTTGAAATTACTTTAGTGATTAAAGGATTGTAATAGGAATTTCGTTGGAAATTGTATGTAGTTAAGATTTCACCAAGATACCTTGTGGAATTTTGTCGAGTGTTGGTGTATCCCGAAATCAAGTTGGAGTGTTTTGCTTTTGTGTTGTAACTCAATGGAATGAGTTCGCATGGTATGTTTCTCCGAAGGGGGAATGAGACTAAGTGGTTCAGTATGAAACAACAGACGAATTGCGGAAATAGTAAGTTGGAAGTTAACCTAACGTTGGAACAAACGTATGAGTAATGATAAATATGGATCTGAGACAATATTGTAAATTATTGTTGTTATGAAGTAAAGGAAATTCGAGGACGAATTTCAATTTAAGGAGGGGAGGATGTAATACCCCGTATTAAATTAAACGCTCTGGATAATATAAATTAAGATTAATTAGTATTATCTGACTCAGAGGCTTTATCAAATATTCGACTTAGATACATTTTTGGATACTCTCAATTTGGACCCGTTAGCTTACTAACTAATAGTTATATTAGTATAACTATTGTTGTTTGGTTTAAAAGGAAAAAAACAACGATTTGTTATAAAGAGGGAAAAGAAAAGAAAGTTAGTAAGGGAAAAGGAAAGAAAGGAAGAGAGGAGAAAGAAGAGAAATGGAAGGAAAAAAGAAGGAAAACCCTATAAGAGGAAATGCTTGAATCATCACCATTTCTTCATCAAATCTTCATCTTCACCAACCTCCTCATTGATTGCAAGGTGGGTTCATAGTTAGAAACATTTTCTTTTAGTTTTGTGGAAGTTTATGATTTTAGGGTTTTGTAGAAAATCTTAGAATCGAAAGATTAAAAGGTTAAAACTCGATAAAATCAAAGTACGGTAGTTAATATGTGATTATATCCATGTGTAGTGATTGATTCCACTGTTTGGTGATAATTTTGGTGAGTTTTGGCATTTGGGAGAAATTTCCCGTAAGTTGTTTTTCTGGAAATTCGCAGAGCTCGCTTAGCGAGCAGGGTTCACTTAGCGAGCAGGTTGTTTATGCATAAGGGTTTTTGTTCTGGTGTAGCTCGGTTAGCAAGCCTGGCAGTTTGTCATGTTTTACGTTTTACTTTGTAACTTTGTTTCGGATGTCCGATTTTAGTGTTCCACATATCGTTTTAAAGCTAAAAACATGTACTATCTTGTGATGCGGAGAAATATTATTTTGAGCCGACTTTTACCTGACTTTTCCGATTAACCGTAATCATGCCAATTAGGGAATTGGGGTGCTAATTGATTTATGTTGTATATGTTTAATCATGAGAATTGAATGAAGTAGAGACAATGAGTTTATTGTGAGGATGGTTTAATGGTGATAATTGAACTAAAATGTTAGAATTATATGTTTAAGGACTTTATGATTTCAAGCACCAATAATGGAGAAAGAGTGATGAAATCTTACCTTAAACCAATAATATGGCCTAGTATTATGACTAGAACTTGTTTAATGGTGTAACTTGTGAGACGACTAGGATTACCCTAGGGTGTTACGAACCATTAACGTGTTATACACTAGGCCTCCGTAATAGTCTTGTGTAAGTCTTGAGGTGGGTGGATCTTGAGTCCCACGGGAAGCGTCTGTAAAGGCTAGAGGTGTGTATTTTACGAAGGGTCATCCGTAAGGTCTTGTGTAAGTCTTGAGGTGGGTGGATCTTGAGTCCCATGGGAAGCATCCGTAAAGACTTGAGGCGTGTATGTTACTAGATCCTCCGTAAGGTCTTGAGGTGGGTTGCTTTGAGTCCCACGGGAAGCATCTGTAAAGGCTTGAGGTGAGTATTACACTAGTTTAAGCGGGAAGTCTATAGTAAGTCTTGAGGTGGGTTATTCTGAGTCCCCCGTGAAGCATCCGTAAAGACTTGGGTGAATGTGATATCGAGTCCTCCGTAAAGTCTTGAGTAAACCTTGAGGTGGGTTTTCTTTAGTCCCACGGGAAGCATCCTTAAAGGCTTGAGGTAGATGTTTCACTTGTTTAGCGGTGTGAGCATTGTATGAATTATGTTTCATCTTGTTCTGGTTCCTTGTTGAGAAGTGACCAGAGACTTGAGTTAGGTTTGATAGAACCTTGTAGAGCCGAGAGAACTCTAAGATAGGGAACCCACTGAGATGTTATTATCTCACCCCACTATTGTTGTTGCTTTTCAGGTTTCTTTCGCAGGTTTGATTTACAAGTGAAGCTATGCTCGGGATGTTTCAAGTGAAACATAGTTTTAGTTTTCCGCTGTGTATTTTTGTATTTTGTACAATAAGAGATATTGTATTGATCTTAGCTTTTTGTTTTAGTATAATTTTCATGTCTTGTACCATTGTTGTATTATCTTTTAGTATTGGTCAAGAATGTGAATTATGCTATTATGATCTTATGATGGTGGTAGTACCAAAATAACACTTGTATGATATTATTCTAGATATATGTTATATGGGCGTTACATTTATTTTCTCTTTAGCTTAAACATCACTTTTATTTCCTCTTTTGTTTATGTAGATGTTTAAGAATTGGCAGAATTTTTGACCAAACAAGAAATGTTAAATTCAGTTCAGAATGTCCTATCAGATGTTGGGACATTATCAAACAGAGTATGTGAACTTATTTCAGGATGTCTCATCAGATGTTGGGACATTGTGTGAATAAATTAAGTTCAGTTTTTCAGGATGTCCCAACAGATGTTGAGACATCTCAGACCTGCTACCAGAATTAATTATTGATTAACAGATCAGAGATATTTAAGGAGAACTATCTGGGATTAATTAATGCTGGATAAAAACAGAACAAGGCGCATCTGTAGGGAGTTTTAAATTGAAGATTCAGATTAAAACAGAAGACCTAATGCACCTAGAATATAGGAGGTAACAAACCCTAAATTCAAGGTGACAGTTGCTGCACATTAGGGCTGGATCATTCTACAGAAAGCCCAAAATTCAGATACCTATTTAAACAACAGAAACTCATAGAATTGAGTACGAATTTCAGAAGACTAAATAGGGTGTCTAGTGTTTTAATAGCAAGTTGTTTTTATGTACCACTTTATGAGCTTTTAAGCAAAAGTGCATTTGTGACTTGATTGAAACTGTGAAGTAAGATCAAGCTGTTATTGTTTGAAGGATGTCTTCAATTTTTGTGTAAACTTGTAAACTTGATCACTGGGTGATTGAGGGGGAGTGAGTAGGGTACTCTTATCTAAGTGAGTCTTAGGTAGAAATTGCATTGGGTAAGTATTAAGTGATAGATTAAACAGGGTGGTTTAAGTCTAGAATTAATATTACTAATAGTGGATTTCCTCCTGGCTTGGTAGCCTCCAGATGTAGGTGTGGTTATACACTGAACTGGGTTAACAAACTTATGTGTTGTTTACTTTTCTTGCTGTTTAAGTTTTGGTTAAATCTGTCAAATGTCCTATTAAGTGTTGGGACATCTCTTAGGACATCTCATACCTGATCACAGAATTTCAATTGGCATCAGAGCAGGCACCCTGCCTGTTTATACTGGGTGAGATCTAGGGAAAACAAATTCTGTAACATGGACAGAGATATAGGGTCAGTAAATAGACCACCTATTCTGGATGGATCTAATTATGACTACTGGAAGCCAAGAATGATTGCATTCTTAAAATCTCTTGACAACAGGGCATGGAGAGCAGTAAATGTTGGATGGAAACATCCTGTCCAAGACACCAAAGATGGATCAAAAGTTCTGAAACCTGAAGAAGAATGGAGTAAAGAGGAAGAAGATTCAGAACTAGGCAACTCAAAAGCCCTAAATGCTTTATTCAATGGAATTGATAGAAATATTTTCAGACTGGTGCATCATTGTGAGCTGGCCAAAGATGTGTGGGATACCCTCAAGACAACTCATGAAGGAACATCAAAAGTAAAAATGTCAAGACTTCAACTTCTCACCACCAAGTTTGAAAACTTGAGAATGAAGGAAGATGAATCAATTCATGAGTTCTACATGAACATCTTGGATATAGCCAATACTTCTGGAGCCTTGGGAGAAAAGATGACTGATGAAAAGCTTGTAAGGAAGATTCTCAGATCTTTGCCAAAAAGATTTGACATGAAAGTCACAGCAATAGAAGAAGCCCAAGACATTTGTTCCATGAAAGCTGAAGAACTCATTGGTTCCCTTCAAACTTCTGAGATGGGAATGAATGACACACATGTTAAAAAGAACAAAAGCATAGCATTGGTGTCAAATACTGATGAAGAAGAAGATAATGAACCAGAAAATGATAAGAGCCTGTCAGACAACATTGCTATGCTTGCAAGACAGTTCAAACAGATTCTCAGAGGTATGGAAGGTAAATCAAATTCTAGTGGAAGATTCACAAACTCTTCTGAAAACAAGAGAACCTATGATGCTAACAGAAGATCAAATCTTGCTGAAAAGACCAGTCAAGAAAAAGGAATCAAGTGCCATGAATGTGAAGGATATGGACACATCAAGAAGGAATGTCCTAACTTCTTAAAAAGACAAAAGAAGGGACTATCTATAACCTGGTCTGATGAAGACTCAGGAGGAGATTCAGAAGAAGAATCAGCTAAGCATATTACTGCTTTAGCTGGACTGTGTGAATATGATAGTGATTCCAGTTGTGGAGAGCTTACTTATGAACAACTTGAGCAAGCATTCAAAGATCTATACAAAAGAAGCTCTGAAATATGTAGTGAAGTTATAAAGCTAAAGAAGCAGAATGAAGTACTAGAAGAGGAAAAAGCAAGTGATCAAGTAATCATTGATACCTTGAAAAGTGAAGTAACTCTTCTCAATTCTAAGCTGGAACATATGTCCAAATCTGTTAGAATGATGAACAGCAGCTCAAATACACTGGATGTTATTCTCTGCAATAATAAACATTCAGGGGACAAAAGTGGACTGGGATATAACAGAGATGAAGCCAGCTCTAGCAAAGCTACTTCAAAAATTACACAGTCAAACAAGATGTCCCAACAAATGCTTCAACATCAGAACACAAAGACAAACATAATGTTCCAACAGATGTCTCAACATTCTGGAAAGAACAAAATGAAGAAGAAGTATCAAAGATGGAGATGCCATCACTGTGGAAGATTTGGGCATATCAAACCTCACTGTTATAAGCTACATGGATATCCAAATCAAATGTGTCAGCAACCTTCCAAGCAGAAAGTAGAAGGTACCAAGAAAATGCTGCATAGAAATCAGCAACCTCCTAAGCAAAAGACAGAAGTCATCAAGAAAGTTTGGAGACCAAAAGCTGACATTCAGACTGATCAAAGCCACATACTCAAGAACCAGATCAACAATCAAGCTTGGAGATCAGCTGAACAACACACAGGGCAGAGGCATCAAAAGAAATCTCAACTCATTTGGTCAAAGAAAAATACTGCATACATAGCACATACATCTCTGAGAGTATCAGCTAAAGAAGACTGGTACTTTGACAGTGGATGTTCAAGACACATGACTGGATTGAAGAATTTGTTAGTAAACTTAAAATCACATTCATCCAGGTATGTAACTTTTGGAGATGGAGCTAAAGGAGAGGTCAAAGGAGTTGGAACCTTGGACTGTCAAGATGTTCCAAGACTAGATGATGTATTGCTAGTTAAAGGGTTAACTGCTAACCTGATCAGTATAAGTCAACTATGTGATCAAGGTTACAGTGTAAACTTTACAAAAACTGAATGCATAGTGACTAACCAAGAGCAAGAAGTTGTCATGAAAGGTGCAAGGTCTAAAGACAACTGTTACATGTGGGAGCCACTAGACTTCAGTCCCACTTCAACTTGTTCTCTAGCTAGAGAAGAAGAAGTAAAACTATGGCACCAAAGGCTAGGTCATCTTCATTTCAGAGGCATAAAGAAGATCATATCTATGGATGCTGTAAGAGGTATCCCTAAACTGAAGATTGATGATGGCAAAATCTGTGGTGAATGTCAAATAGGCAAACAAACCAAGATGTCCCATTCAAAGCTCCAACATCTGACAACTTCCAAAGTTTTGGAATTGTTACATATGGATCTCATGGGACCTATGCAAGTTGAAAGCCTTGGTGGTAAGAGGTATGCATATGCTGTGGTTGATGATTTTTCAAGATATACATGGATAAACTTCATCAAAGAAAAGTCAGATGTATTTGATGTATTCAAAGAATTATGTCAAAGATTGCAAAGGGAAAAATCCAGCTGTGTGATCAGAATAAGAAGTGATCATGGAAAAGAATTTGAGAATCAAAAGTTCTTAGATTTCTGCTCTTCAGAAGGAATCAATCATGAGTATTCTTCTCCTATCACTCCTCAACAGAATGGGATTGTTGAAAGGAAGAATAGAACTATTCAAGAATCAGCAAGAGCTATGATCCATGCTAAAAAGTTACCTCTGTATTTCTGGGCTGAAGCTATGAACACTGTCTGTTACATCCATAACAGAGTTACTTTAAGGAAAGGAACTTGGTCCACAATATATGAAGTCTGGAAGGGCAGAAAACCCACTGTGAAGTACTTTCATGTGTTTGGAAGTAAATGGTATATTCTGGCAGATAGGGAGCAAAGGAGAAAAATGGATCCTAAAAGTGATGAAGGGATTTTCCTTGGATACTCTATAAACAGCAGAGCATATAGAGTATTTAATTACAGAACAAAGGTTATCATGGAGTCCATAAATGTGATAATTGATGATGCTTCTACAGATGTCCCAGAAGATGTTGGAACATCTGCTGATATCAAGATTGAAGCTGAAGAAAAGAATGATCAATATAACTTCACTCAAAATGATACAAGGTCAGAAGATTCAAGCAAACCTCCCTCCATCAGAATACAGAAGGATCATCCCAAAGACTTAATAATTGGTGATCTCAACAGAGGTGAAGTGATTTCAGGTTCTTGTTTTGTTTCCAAAATAGAACCTAAAAATGTCAAGGAAGCTCTCACTGATGAATACTGGATTTGTGCTATGCAAGAGGAATTAGGTCAATTCACAAGGAATGAAGTGTGGAATCTTGTTCCTAGACCTGATGACATAAATGTGATTGGTACAAAATGGGTGTATAAGAACAAGTCAAATGAACAAGGAGTTGTTACAAAGAACAAAGCTAGACTTGTGGCTCAAGGATACACTCAAATTGAAGGGGTAGACTTTGATGAAACCTTTGCACCAGTAGCAAGGCTTGAATCAATAAGACTACTGTTGGGAATTGCTTGTATCTTAAAGTTCAAGCTATTTCAAATGGATGTGACAAGTGCCTTTCTTAATGGTTATCTTAATGAAGAGGTATATGTAGAACAGCCTAAAGGATTTGTTGATCCAAGCTGTCCAAATCATGTATACAAATTAAAGAAAGCACTTTATGGTCTGAAGCAAGCTCCAAGGGCATGGTATGAAAGACTGACCACATTTCTTATCAAGCAAGGATACAGAAAAGGTGGGATTGATAAAACACTGTTTGTTAAAGATGAAGAAGGAAATGTCATGATTGTGCAAATATATGTTGATGACATTGTGTTTGGTGGGATGTCTGATAAGATGGTCAAACATTTTGTCAAGCAGATGGAATCTGAATTTGAAATGAGTCTAGTAGGTGAATTAACCTACTTTCTTGGTCTGCAAGTAAAGCAAATGGAAGACTCAATGTTTATTTCCCAAAGTAAGTACTCCAAGAACATAGTGAAGAAATTTGGAATGGAAAATGCTTCTCATAAAAGAACTCCTGCTCCCACACATTTAAAGCTGACTAAAGATGAAAAGGGTGAGAATGTAGATCAAAGTTTATATAGAAGCATGATTGGAAGCTTGTTATACTTGACTGCTAGCAGACCAGACATTGCATTTGCAGTAGGAGTTTGTGCAAGATATCAAGCTGATCCAAAAGTCAGTCATCTCAATCAAGTCAAGAGAATCCTTAAATATGTTAATGGAAGTGCTGATGACAGAAAAAGCACTTCAGGAGGATGCTTCTTTCTAGGAAACAATCTGATTTCTTGGTTCAGTAAGAAACAGAATTGTGTATCTTTATCTACAGCTGAAGCTGAGTATATAGCAGCAGGTAGCAGTTGTTCTCAGTTGGTTTGGATGAAGCAGATGCTCACTGAGTACAATGTCCCACAAGATGTCATGACATTGTACTGTGACAATTTAAGTGCAATCAACATATCAAAGAATCCTATCCAACATAGCAGGACCAAGCATATTGATATCAGACATCATTTCATCAGAGATCTTGTAGAAGAAAAGGTGATTTCATTGGAGCATGTAGCTACAGATCTGCAGTTAGCTGATATCTTTACCAAAGCATTGGATGCTACACAATTTGAGAACTTAAGGGGCAAACTTGGAATCTGTTTGTGTGATATTTAGCAGTTAATGAGATGTGCCAACATGTCATATGACATTGTATGGCATAAGTTCCAGATGGCAAAACCAGTCTGGACAAGTTCCTTGGGAATTTCATTCCTAATCATGGACACTGCTGCAGAACAAGATGTCCCAACAGATGTTGGAACATCTGAAGATAAGAAAAAGAACTCATCTGATGTTGATTTGGAACAAACTGAGGACCAGAATAAAGCCTCAAATGAAAATGATGAAGAAGTCTCTGAAGAACAGGCTAAAGCCTCAAATGAAGATCAAATCCCTGCTGATCAACCAGCTGAAGAGGAGGCTGCTAAATCTCCTCCAGTGGTCAACCAGGAGCAGGACTCTGATGCAGAAATCATAGCATCTGTTAAACCCAGCATAGCCAAAAGGCTCAGGTCCATGAAAGGAAAGATGCAAGCTGAAGCAGCAATTCCTGAGAAGAAGAAAGCCTCCCCAAAGAAAGGCAAAGCTAAAGCTACTTTTGGGCCAACAAAATCATGGAGTAAAGTTCAAACCCAGAAGAGAAAAGCTGTCACATCATCAGATTCAGATGTTGGATCAGATGTCCCAACATCTCCTCCCAAGAAGAGACCAGCAACATCCAGAGCTTCAACTGCTGTACCAGAAGCTCCCTTGGACAACATATCATTCCATCATGTCTCTAGTGTTAACAGATGGAAGTATGTGTACCAAAGAAGGGTTGCCCTGGAAAGAGAACTGAGCAGCAATGCACTTGAGTGCACTGAACTGATTGATCTCATCTCTGCTGCAGGACTATTCAAAACAGTCTCAGACCTCTCTCCCTGCTATGAACTTCTTGTCAAAGAGTTCATTGTGAATCTTCAGGAAGATTGTTCACATGGTAAGTCCTCTGAATTCCAAAAAGTTTTTGTTAGAGGTAAATGTGTAGAGTTTTCCCCTCAAATCATCAATCAGTACCTAGGAAGAGAAACAGATGAACCAAATGAGCTAGGTAAGACAGATAATCAAGTCTGTAAGGTGATCACTGCAAACCAGGTCAAGGCATGGCCTGTGAAGGGAAAGTTCTCAGTGAGCATGCTTACCAGAAAATATGCCATGCTGAACAGAATTGGTACTGCTAACTGGGTGCCTACCAACCACACCTCTTCAATCTCAACTGGGCTGGCCAGATTCATCTATGCTGTGGGAACTCAAACCAAGATGGACTATGGAGCTTTTATCTTTGATCAAACCATGAAGCATGCCAGCTCCTCAGCAACAAAGCTTCCAATAGCCTTTCCATCATTGCTGTGTGGTATAGTGCTCAATCAATACCCGGGCATTCTCACTGACAAGGATACAGCATGCAAAAGAGAGAGCCCCCTGGCTTTTCACTACAAGTTATTCCTCAGTCATCATGCTGCAGATGTTGAAGCACCTTCTGGGACATCTGCTGGTCCCTCAACTGCTAAGTCTTCTATCTCCAAGAAAGAATTAATTGCTGAGCTAAAGTGCACCTGCAAAGAGCTTGAAGCTAGGAAGAAGAAGCTGGAGGAAATCATTCAAATATTGGAAAGTGAAGAAGGTCAGAATGCTGCATCTGGTGAAGAAAGTGAAGCTGATAAAGATGAAGACACTGAAGTGGAGGAAGCTACTGAGAATGATGAATCTGAGTGATTTTTGTATGTGAGGCATTTGTAATGACAGCAATGATTTGTAATTCTGGATAATGGTTCTTTGGCCCCTAATTTTGTGCCTACCAAGGGGGAGAACAACATCAAATGTAACATCAAATGTAATTGCTGTTTAAATGAATGAAAGATCTGTTTGTTTCTGTCTGAACTGAATCAGTGTGTATCTCTGTTGCAACAAGACTGGACACATATTTGTTTGAGGGGGAGTAATCTCAAATAAGAATCAACAGAAAAGTTATGATATACTCTAATAAAAAGAACTTCTGCTGCACTCTGAAAACCAGAAAAGATGTTAGCCAAAAATTAGCCAAAGGGGGAGTTTGTAGATGTTTAAGAATTGGCAGAATTTTTGACCAAACAAGAAATGTTAAATTCAGTTCAGAATGTCCTATCAGATGTTGGGACATTATCAAACAGAGTATGTGAACTTATTTCAGGATGTCTCATCAGATGTTGGGACATTGTGTGAATAAATTAAGTTCAGTTTTTCAGGATGTCCCAACAGATGTTGAGACATCTCAGACCTGCTACCAGAATTAATTATTGATTAACAGATCAGAGATATTTAAGGAGAACTATCTGGGATTAATTAATGCTGGATAAAAACAGAACAAGGCGCATCTGTAGGGAGTTTTAAATTGAAGATTCAGATTAAAACAGAAGACCTAATGCACCTAGAATATAGGAGGTAACAAACCCTAAATTCAAGGTGACAGTTGCTGCACATTAGGGCTGGATCATTCTACAGAAAGCCCAAAATTCAGATACCTATTTAAACAACAGAAACTCATAGAATTGAGTACGAATTTCAGAAGACTAAATAGGGTGTCTAGTGTTTTAATAGCAAGTTGTTTTTATGTACCACTTTATGAGCTTTTAAGCAAAAGTGCATTTGTGACTTGATTGAAACTGTGAAGTAAGATCAAGCTGTTATTGTTTGAAGGATGTCTTCAATTTTTGTGTAAACTTGTAAACTTGATCACTGGGTGATTGAGGGGGAGTGAGTAGGGTACTCTTATCTAAGTGAGTCTTAGGTAGAAATTGCATTGGGTAAGTATTAAGTGATAGATTAAACAGGGTGGTTTAAGTCTAGAATTAATATTACTAATAGTGGATTTCCTCCTGGCTTGGTAGCCTCCAGATGTAGGTGTGGTTATACACTGAACTGGGTTAACAAACTTATGTGTTGTTTACTTTTCTTGCTGTTTAAGTTTTGGTTAAATCTGTCAAATGTCCTATTAAGTGTTGGGACATCTCTTAGGACATCTCATACCTGATCACAGAATTTCAGTTTAAACACCACTTTTATCACTCTCTTGGTTTAAAACCACTCTTTTGGTTTAAACATAACTTTTATCACTCATTTGGTTTACACATCACTTTTATTTCTTCTCTGGTTCAGACACCTATCTATGGGTTCAAACAACACACTCTTGGTCTAAATAACATTTTCAACATTTCACTAATCTTTTTCAACTCATTCACAAGTTTTTTCAATTTAATTCAATCACAAACTCTTTTCTTTCAAACAATTTTCTTTTCTTTTCATAAAAGAATTGTTATAATTTGTTCCTTAGCAGTCAGACTAAAAGCTTAAATCATCTAAACAAGGATCATAATCAATTTCGGATAACCAATTTGGCTTGGTAGCAAATATCAGAATTTGGATGGAAAACATGTGGTCCTGGCAGGTTCCATCCTTTAATCAGCGACTGGAAGATGATTTTTTGGAACAAGTGCAAAATTTGTGTGGAATTATGATAAACTCAGAGCTGATTCATGGCAGTGTGGATGTTGCAATATGGTTACCAAATAATGACGGTGTATACTTAATGCATTATGGTTACGAAATTCTGATGGAGGCCATTGATGAAAAGCCAAATCTGAACGAAGATAGCGTTGCATCATTGAAACTCATGTGGTTATCTTCGGCCCCAACAAATGTCAAAACCTTTGGTTGGAGACTCATTCAAGACAAATTACTTACGCGTGATAATTTATGGAAACGTCGAGTCATTAATAACCAACACGATCGCCATTGTCCTTTTTGT
This sequence comes from Lathyrus aphaca, assembly GCA_963966055.1. Classification (NCBI taxonomy): domain Eukaryota; kingdom Viridiplantae; phylum Streptophyta; class Magnoliopsida; order Fabales; family Fabaceae; genus Lathyrus; species Lathyrus aphaca. Next base: position 520,341,615 of record OZ014523.1, on the reverse strand, counting down.
TTTGAGGTTGACGAGGATAACTATCATTTGTTGTTTCAATGTCGAAAGAGCAAGTCGATTTGGAGCAAATTGGCCAGCTGGTTGGGAGTGGAATTAGAGGATTATGAATACTTGTTGGGTCACTTGAGGAGTTAGACTCATGGGTTGATTCTTAAGAATGTTGAATGCAAAAATGCAGTGGCAATGTGGTTATCATTTTGTTGGATTCTTTGGACAACTAGAAATTCTATTATGTTTAAAAACGAGTCTTGGGATTGCAAGGTTATGATGAATACTTGCATCATCAACACTTGGTGGTGGTTTGGAAAGAAATTTAACAAAGCTTTTATGTGTAATTATTACGAAAGGTTCAATTATCCTTATGAATTTTTGTAGGTTTCACATCGGAAGTTAACTGATCTTTTGTATACGGGTTCAGATACCCCTTTGTATCCCTTTTGTTGGATAAAAAAAGATCAGAATCAACTAACTTCAAAATCTTATAGGATACGATTATAAATGTTCCCTAGAATCAACTAACACATACTTATTTTCTACCATGAACTATAAAGCTATGATTTTCTCATTGCACTATGAGAATATATAGGCATGAGGGTTTGAATCCTTGGCGAGCACACTAATTTAAAACATAATTTTCCCCTTAATTAAAATCAATTGCGAGTAACCTTTTGATAATAACACCCATCCGCGCAAAGAACAATCAAAACAGTTCTCGTCGAGTACAACAAATTTGATGGATGCTAATATCTTCCCCTCGCTAACATTCTCCCTTACTCATTTCTCTTCCTTAAGGGTTTTATTGACATTTTTCCTTTCTTTTAGAATAAATAAAAATCGGTGCGACTCTGTTGTATTTTCGAGTTGGCGATGCACTCGGGTATTTTTTGCACTGTGACAGACTCAAACTGGAGATTCACACGGATGTTATGGCAAGACAACTATTGTCCATCTCACAAGCAACTAACCTTGTCAAATTACAAGAAGATAAGTTGCAACACCTTCATTGCTCCAGCAACTCCAAATTTCCTTATTCGATTAGGCCATAATTGAAGTTATTTGACCATATGTTACCATGTCTCCTTCACCAGGGTCATTGCCCATCCCACCTTCCAAACCCAAATTTTGTCACCTCTCAGAAACATGAATGGCAGAATGCTGAAATAAGGGGTTATGTTTTAACTATGACAAAAAATGGTCACACAATCACAATTGTATTGGGAGTTTATTTTTTTATGGTTGTTGAGGATAATGAAATCCATACGCTTCAAGAATTGGAAGAACATGCCACTTCAAACCTCTATTTTGGTGATGATCTACCACCACCGATGCAACTCAGTCTCCACGCTCTATCAAGCCACTAGGCTTCAGATACCTTTCTTATCTCAGGTTCCATTGACTCCCACTTCGTTTTTTGTTAAATTTCTTCAAGTTTAACTAAATTTTGCTTTGAGTGAGCTCTTCCTACCACCCACAAACTGACAATCGAACTAAAGTCACAAAAAAAACCATTGAGCAATATCTTAGATCCTTCATTCACAGTAAACCTTCCAATTGGTTTTGATATCTTCCTTGGTCGAGTATCACTATTATATGTAACGCCCAAAGAATTATTTATTATTTAATATTTAAGTATTTATTGTGGTTAGTAGGAATATTTAATGTTGTAGTTAAATTAATCGATAAGTCGGGAATTTAGTCGAAAGTCGAAGAAAATATTATAAGAAATAATAATATAGTTGTTGTGTTATTTGAATAAGTGGGCTTATTATTGTGTGCTATTTAGTAAAATGGGAGGTGTTATGTTTAGGCCCATTAGAAGTTATGATATTTAGTGAATTTAATAAAAAGAAATAAAAATATAAGTGATGAAAACAAAAAGTAGAAACAGAAGTTAGAAAAATAAGGAAGAAAAAGAGGAATTGGAACTGCTGCACGAACGTGAGAGATCGAGAAATAAATTCCGGAATCCGACCGTAAGAGCAACCTTCAATCCAATCTAAGGTAAGGGTGAGTTCGGTTATTATAATCGGGTATGAATTCCAATCCGGGAATTGGGTAGTTAGGTCGTAATATTTAATTGATGTTCTTGATTGCTGTGTAGAAATTTATATGATTACGATATAAACTGTTGATTTCGTGAATAGTTGCTTGAATTCCAATTGTGGATTGATTTATAAAATTATTGATGTTGCTGGATGTTACTGTTGTTAGTTGTAATTTGATACTGTAACTTACTCATGAACGATGAAGAAGAGAGAGAAAAGAAAAGAAAAGAAAAAAAGAAAAAAAAGAAGAAGTGAGGTGTGGCGCAGGCCACAGGTCCCATTTAAGGGGTGTGGCGCAGGCCACACCTAGTGGATGCTTCATGGCGCACGCCATGTTTAATGGTGGGAGGCCACATACGTGGCTAGTGGCGCAGGCCACTTTGTTCTTTGAGTGGATGGCGCAGGCCATCACTCTTAGGAGGGGTGGAGCAATGGTGTCATGCCACATGGCATGGAATGAAGACCAAGGGTGGCGCAGTCCACCCTGTTAAATTAGGTAGAATCTCATTTTTTTTGTTTAATCCGAATTATACCATAAAATATCTATTAAATAATTTCATTAGCCTTAGGAAATTAAAGTCTAAAAATTTAGATAATTAATAGTTTATGAATTAGTAAATTTAAAGAATAATTAAAATAGTTATTAAGCTGAGCATTTTAATTGCTATGATATAATCAGTAAGGAACTTGTTCTAAAGAAAGAAAAACAACATTGTGTTATGGGTTTAGCAGAAGAATGCAGGTTCATAAAATTGACAGTAACAGTAGTAGTAATCGATTTTCTAAGACAAATGAGTTTAACGAAATTTAGAAAAATTCCAGTTTCGTAACAAAGTCGTATTAATCGCAGAAAATAGAAAATAGTGTTGAATCAGTCGGTTAGCCGAATTAGGCGGAAAAACTTAGTTGCTCGGAATTTAACGAAATTCGTCGGGTTAAGTCGGATAATATTATAGTTGATTTTAATGAGTTGTTTTGCTGGAAATTGTGTTGCTAAATGTTGCTATAAGTACAGATGAGTGGAAGTGTTGTTCCGAATTACGAAATAGTTATAAAGTTGCTATATCGGAGGCTTTTATGCCAAAGTTGATGTCTAAGTTGCTTATGTCGTATAAGTCGATATGTATTGTTCATGTGACTTTGTGGTATGCGTGTGAAGTCCTATATGTCATTTAAATTCATATGCGTTTTGTCGGAGCCGTTGCTCACACCACGTTGGCCTAAATTGACAAAAAGTTGAAAGTTGAAGGCTTATGGCTTGATGCCTCGATAAATTGGCAGATTCTTAAGTTGAGAGTTTTACTCCGAATGGTACCACATGCATAACTAGTCGAGTCTCATTAAAGTTGCATTCTTGTTGATTTGTTGTGTTGATATTTGATTTGATTTGTGAAGTGGTGTTTGTTTACGATCCTTATTCGCTGTATTATTTTTCATATACTGATTATAATTATCGTAACTCACCCCTCCTGTTGAATGTTGTCCTTATGTGACAACGTGCAGGTAATCCTGAGAAGTAGCCGGTTACCGTTGGTCGAGTCGGTGGTCAGTCGCTCTGATACGTAGCACTCGGGGGGATTGTCGCGTGTCTGCTTTGTTGATCTTTTAATTATTGCTGAATTTTAATTGTTTGAAGGATTTATAGTTGCTTACTTCTTATTTTAAGTTGTTATTATGTTTCTTAAAGATGCTATGAATTACTTTATGAGTCCGCTGCGTAAGATTTTATGAAGTTGAACTATTGGAGTGAATGACATTGTTTTGTTGAATTTAAGAAAAAGTGTTACGTATTTGTTATGATTTCCTTAAATTGGAAATTGTTTAAAGTTGAATATGTGATATCCCGTTTGTAGAAAAATTTTACGACTCTTATTTTGTTTTATATTTCGTGGGTAGAAAATGGGGTGTTACATTAGTGGTATCAGAGCAGGTCGGTCTGTCCGGCCAGTTGTCGTGTCTTTATTGTCTAACAATTGTGTATTGTTACTAATCTTTTAGTTGTGTTGTAGTGATAAGTTGAAATGGCTGGAAGAAATGACGCCGCGATGGCTGCCGCAATGCAAGCGATGGCACAAGCTGTGCAGAACTTGCCAAATGCTGGTGGAGATGCTGGATCACGTAGCTTGGCGACTTTTCAAAGAGAGAATCCGCCGGTGTTTAAAGGGAAGCATGATCCAGATGCAGCTTTGGGATGGTTGAAAGAGATCGAGAGAATATTCCGTGTTATGGATTGCACTCCAGCTCAGAAAGTTCGGTATGGTACTCACATGCTAGCAGTCGAAGCTGATGACTGGTGGCTAGAGACCCATGAGAGGTTGACCGCGGCAGGTGAAGTCATTACTTGGGATGTATTCCGTAGGGAATTCATGAGAAAGTATTATCCAGAAGATGTCTGTGGTAAGAAAGAAATTGAGTTCCTTGAGCTGAAGCAAGGAAACATGTCTGTCACAGATTATGCTGCAAAATTTGTGGAGTTGTCCAAATTTTATCCTCATTACACTGGTGCTGGTGCTGAATTTTCAAAGTGCATCAAGTTTGAAAACGGGTTGCGCTCTGAAATTAAGAAGGCTGTTGGGTATCAGAAGATACGCATTTTTACTGAATTGGTTGATAGCTGCAGGATATTTGAAGAGGACAACAATGCTCATTACAAGGTTGTCAGTGATCGCAGAGGCAAGCAACATCAACACCGTGGCAAGCTGTATGATACTCCAGCTGGAAAAGGGAAACAAAGAGCTGCTCTGGCTCAGAGAACTAGTGGGGGAGGTGCTCCTGCTGGTATAGTTTGCTTCAAATGTGGTCAGGCTGGCCATAAGAGTAATATATGCACCGCTGAAGTAAAAAGGTGTTTTTGTTGTGGGAAGACTGGACATGCAATAGCTGATTGCAAACACAAGGAAATGATTTGTTTTAATTGTGGCGAAGAAGGGCACATTGGTAGCCAGTGTCAGAAGCCAAAGAAATCTCAAACTGGAAAGGTGTTCGCATTGACCGGAACTTAAACCTCTAACGAGGAAAGACTTATCAGAGGTACATGTTTCATAAATGGTATTCCTTTAATTACTATTATTGATACCGGTGCTACACACTGTTTTATTTCTGCTAACTGTGCTCGAAGTCTGGGTTTAAAATTGTCCACTTTGGATGGTGAACTGATTGTTGAGATTCCAGCTAAGGGATCAGTAACTACTTCTTTGGTATGTTTAAAGTGTCCTTTGTCGATCTTCGATAAAGATTTCTATGTTGATTTAGTGTGTTTTCCGTTGGCTGGGATGGATGTAATTCTTGGTATGAACTGGTTAGAGTATAACTATGTTCATATAAATTGTTACCATAAGTCTGTGAGGTTTTCTACTCCTGAAGAGGAAGGAGTTGGTTTGTTGTCTTTCAGAGAGTTACATCAATTGATGAAAGAAGAAGCTCGGGTGTTTTCTTTGATGGCAACTTTGTCGGTTGAGAGTAAAGCTAAGATTGATGAATTGTTGGTTGTGAAAGAATTTCCCGAAGTTTTTCCTGATGAGATTCCTAGTGTGCCGCTAGATAGGGAAGTTGAATTTACTATTGATCTGGTACCTGGTACGAGGCCTGTTTCGATGGCACCGTATAGGATGTCGGCATCTGAATTGTATGAATTAAAGAAGCAATTGGAAGACTTACTTGAGAAGAAGTTTATAAGACCAAGTGTATCACCGTGGGGAGCTCCAGTGTTGCTAGTAAAGAAGAAAGATGGTAGTATGAGACTTTGTATTGATTATAGACAGCTGAATAAAGTGACGATCAAGAATAAGTATCCACTCTCGAGAATAGATGATTTGATGAATCAGTTAGTGGGTGCTTGTGTGTTCACTAAAATTGATTTGAGATCGGGCTATCATCAGATCAAAGTGAAAGATGAAGATATTCAGAAGACAACGTTCAGAACACAGTATGGACATTATCAGTATTCTGTGATGCCTTTCGGTGTGACTAATGCGCCGGGAGTATTTATGGAATACATGAATCGTATTTTTCATACTTATCTGGACCATTTTGTAGTAGTATTTATTGATGATATTTTGATTTAATCTAAGTCAGAAGAAGAGCATAAGGAACATTTGAGACTAGTGTTGGATGTTTTGAAAGATAAGAAATTGTATGCGAAGCTGTCCAAGTGTGAGTTTTGGTTAAGAGAAGTCAGTTTTCTCGACCATGTATTTCAGGAAAAGGTATTGTTGTGGATCCTTCAGAGGTAGAAGTTGTATTGCAATGGGAGACTCCTAGGTCAGCTATCGAGATTAGAAGCTTTTTGGGATTAGCCGGATATTATAGAAGGTTTATTGAAGGATTTTCTAAGTTAGCACTTCCGTTAACTAGATTAACTTGTAAAGGTAAAGTTTTCGTGTGGGATATTCAGTGCGAAGAGAGTTTTAATGAATTAAAAAAGAGATTGACGTCGGCGCCGGTTTTGACTTTGCCAAATCCGGAGGAACCGTTTGTAATTTACTGTGATGCTTCATTGATGGGTTTAGGAGGTGTGCTTATGCAAAATAATAAAGTAATTGCTTATGCGTCGCGACAGTTGAGAATTCATGAAAAGAACTATCCTACGCATGATCTTGAACTTGTTGTTGTGGTGTTTGTGCTAAAAATCTGGAGGCATTACCTTTATGGTTCCAGATTCGAGGTTTACAGTGATCATAAAAGTTTAAAGTATTTATTTGATCAGAAAGAGCTGAATATGAGACAACGTAGGTGGTTAGAATTGCTTAAAGATTATGATTTCGGTTTGAATTATCATCCAGGTAAAGCAAATGTTGTGGCCGATGCTTTAAGTAGAAAGACTTTGCATGTGTCAGTAATGATGATTAAGGAGTTGGAATTAATTGAGCAATTTCGTGATATGAGTTTGGTTTGCGAAGTGACCCCGCAGAGTGTAATGTTAGGAATGCTAAAGATTAATAATGATTTTATGGATAGTATCCGAGAGGCACAGAAGTTGGATTTGAAATTAGTAGATATCCTTAATCGTTGTGGTCAATTAGAGAAGAGTGACTTTAAGATTGATGCGAGAGGTGTGTTGAAATTAGGTGAAAGAATTTGTATTCCTGATGACGCGGTTATGAAAAGAAGCATTCTAGAAGAGGGTCATAGAAGAAGTTTGAGTATTCATCCAGGAGCTACTAAAATGTATCAAGATTTAAAGAAAATATTTTGGTGGCCCGGAATGAAAGAAGATGTGGCTTGTTTTGTGTATGCGTGCTTAACTTGTCAGAAGTCGAAGATTGAGCATCAGAAGCCTGCTGGGTTGATGTAACCGTTGGAAGTTCCAGAATGGAAATGGGATAGCATTTCTATGGACTTTGTAACGGGGTTGCCTGTTACTTTAAGAGGGCATGATTCGATTTGGGTGATCGTTGATAGGCTCACGAAGTCGGCTCACTTCATACCTATTAACATCACTTACCCAATTGCGAAGTTGGCAGAGATTTACATCCGAGTAATTGTAAACTTGCATGGTGTTCCTCTGTGTATTGTGTCGGATAGAGATCCGAGGTTTACGTCGGAATTTTGGAAAAGTCTGCAAGATTCGTTGGGTTCTAAGTTGAGATTGAGTTCGGCATATCATCCTCGAACTGATGGCCAAACTGAGAGAACTATTCAGTCATTGGAGGATTTGTTGAGAGCTTGTGTTCTTGAGCAAGGAGGTTCGTGGGACACTTATCTTCCATTGATTGAGTTCACATACAATAATAGTTACCATTCTAGTATCGGAATGGCGCCTTTTGAAGCATTGTATGGTCGTAAGTGTAGAACTCCTTTGTGTTGGCATGAATCTGGTGAGGCTGTGGTACTTGGACCAGAGTTAGTTCGAGGAACTACCGAGAAAGTGAAGTTTATCCGAGAGCAGATGAAAGCTTCTCAGAGTAGGCAGAAGAGTTACCATGGCAAGCGGAAGAAGGATTTAGAATTTCAAGATGGTGACCATGTGTTTTTGAGAGTCACGCCTGTGACCGGTGTTGGGAGGGCTTTGAAGTCTAAAAAGCTCACTCCTCGCTTCATTGGTCCGTATCAAATCTTGGAACGAGTTGGAAAAGTTCCTTATCGGATGGCATTACCACCAAATATTTCTAATTTGCACGATGTATTCCATGTGTCACAACTTCGGAAGTATATCCCAGATCCGTCTCATGTGGTTAGTATGGACGATGTGCAAGTGCGGGATAATCTCACAGTGGAGACAAAGCCTGTACGAGTTGAAGGTCGTGAAACAAAGACTCTTCGAGGAAAAGAAATCATATTGGTAAAAGTTGTTTGGTTGGGAGTTACGGGCGAAAGCATGACATGGGAATTGGAGAGCAAGATGCGAGACTCCTATCCTGAGCTGTTTGAAGCAGGTAAATTTTCGAGGACGAAAATATTCTAAGTAGGGGAGAGTTGTAACGCCCAAAGAATTATTTATTATTTTAATATTTAAGTATTTATTGTGGTTAGTAGGAATATTTAATGTTGTAGTTAAATTAATCGATAAGTCGGGAATTTAGTCCAAAGTCGTAGAAAATATTATAAGAAATAATAATATAGTTGTTGTGTTATTTGAGTAAGTGGGCTTATTATTGTGTGCTATTTAGTAAAATGGGAGGTGTTATGTTTAGGCCCATTAGAAGTTATGATATTTAGTGAATTTAATAAAAAGAAATAAAAATATAAGTGATGAAAACAAAAAGTAGAAACAGAAGTTAGAAAAATAAGGAAGAAAAAGAGGAATTGGAACTGCTGCACGAACGTGAGAGATCGAGAAATAAATTCCGGAATCCGACCGTAAGAGCAACCTTCAATCCAATCTAAGGTAAGGGTGAGTTCGGTTATTATAATCGGGTATGAATTCCAATCCGGGAATTGGGTAGTTAGGTCGTAATATTTAATTGATGTTCTTGATTGCTGTGTAGAAATTTATATGATTACGATATAAACTGTTGATTTCGTGAATAGTTGCTTGAATTCCAATTGTGGATTGATTTATAAAATTATTGATGTTGTTGGATGTTACTGTTGTTAGTTGTAATTTGATACTGTAACTTACTCATGAACGATGAAGAAGAGAGAGAAAAGAAAAGAAAGAAAAAAAAGAAAAAAAAGAAGAAGTGAGGTGTGGCGCAGGCCACAGGTCCCATTTAAGGGGTGTGGCGCAGGCCACACCTAGTGGATGCTTCATGGCGCACGCCATGTTTAATGGTGGGAGGCCACATACGTGGCTAGTGGCGCAGGCCACTTTGTTCTTTGAGTGGATGGCGCAGGCCATCACTCTTAGGAGGGGTGGAGCAATGGTGTCATGCCACATGGCATGGAATGAAGACCAAGGGTGGCGCAGGCCACCCTGTTAAATTAGGTAGAATCTCATTTTTTTTGTTTAATCCTAATTATACCATAAAATATCTATTAAATAATTTCATTAGCCTAAGGAAATTAAAGTCTAAAAATTTAGATAATTAATAGTTTATGAATTAGTAAATTTAAAGAGTAATTAAAATAGTTATTAAGCTGAGCATTTTAATTGCTATGATATAATCAGTAAGGAACTTGTTCTAAAGAAAGAAAAACAACACTGTGTTATGGGTTTAGCAGAAGAATGCAGGTTCATAAAATTGACAGTAACAGTAGTAGTAATCGATTTTCTAAGACAAATGAGTTTAACGAAATTTAGAAAAATTCCAGTTTCGTAACAAAGTCGTATTAATCGCAGAAAATAGAAAATAGTGTTGAATCAGTCGGTTAGCCGAATTAGGCGGAAAAACTTAGTTGCTCGGAATTTAACGAAATTCGTCGGGTTAAGTCGGATAATATTATAGTTGATTTTAATGAGTTGTTTTGCTGGAAATTGTGTTGCTAAATGTTGCTATAAGTACAGATGAGTGGAAGTGTTGTTCCGAATTACGAAATAGTTATGAAGTTGCTATATCGGAGGCTTTTATGCCAAAGTTGATGTCTAAGTTGTTTATGTCGTATAAGTCGATATGTATTGTTCATGTGACTTTGTGGTATGCGTGTGAAGTCCTATATGTCATGTAAACTCATATGCATTTTGTCGGAGCCGTTGCTCACACCACGTTGGCCTGGATTGGCAAAAAGTTGAAAGTTGAAGGCTTATACCTTGATGCCTCGATAAATTGGCAGATTTTTAAGTTGAGAGTTTTACTCCGAATGGTACCACATGCATAACTAGTCGAGTCTCATTAAAGTTGCATTCTTGTTGATTTGTTGTGTTGATATTTGATTTGATTTGTGAAGTGGTGTTTGTTTACGATCCTTATTCGCTGTATTGTTTTTCATATACTGATTATAATTATCGTAACTCACCCCTCCTGTTGAATGTTGTCCTTATGTGACAACGTGCAGGTAATCCTGAGAAGTAGCCGGTTACCGTTGGTCGAGTCGGTGGTCAGTCGCTCTGATACGTAGCACTCGGGGGGATTGTCGCGTGTCTGCTTTGTTGATCTTTTAATTATTGCTAAATTTTAATTGTTTGAAGGATTTATAGTTGCTTACTTCTTATTTTAAGTTGTTATTATGTTGCTTAAAGATGCTATGAATTACTTTATGAGTCTGCTGCGTAAGATTTTATGAAGTTGAACTATTGGAGTGAATGACATTGTTTTGTTGAATTTAAGAAAAAGTGTTACGTATTTGTTATGATTTCCTTAAATTGGAAATTGTTTAAAGTTGAATATGTGATATCCCATTTGTAGAAAAATTTTACGACTCTGATTTTGTTTTATATTTCGTGGGTAGAAAATGGAGTGTTACATAATACATCCTAAGTCATTACTTAGAATCACTGCTATCAGTTCAACTTTTTCATGTTCCCTTTGGCATCATTATTGTAAATCCTTCTTTCTTACTTTCCCCCTATAGTGATGAGTTATTTTGAATTGTAAGGCAAATTGTGAAGATAAAATGGATCAATTCTTGAAAAGATGCTTTTTCCATTCTAGTTTGTACAATTTTGAGGACCACTTTCTAGATTTGGATACCAAACTGAAAGAGAAAGAGAAAGAGGTAATGCTTGAGGGAAAAAAGAAACCATATTTGATTTTTATGCCATTTGATTCACATATTTGACATAAATAATAAAAAAATCGAGATAACACTAAACAGTAATTACTTTCTCAAAGTAGTCCCTAGATTTAATATTATTTCAAAAATTGCTTGACTATGTAGATCTTTAATATGTTGGTGGTCAATTAGATAACATCGACGAATTTGCAATAATAAACAGTGTTCCTTTTAATCATTTTTTGCATTTTTGTATTGCAACTCCACCATACTCATGGCACCGACAATTTGAACACCTGAATTATTTAATGGCTATCTCAAAGATTATCTGAATTATGGAATGAGGAACTCAAGCACCTATGTATTCTCAGATTCCTTATTTGAATGTAATTCTAATATGATACACGTTGCTTGTATAAATGTAATATAAAATATATGTTTAGTTGAATGAAGAATATATGTGATTTTCTGCCCCATTCTGTTCATATTTCTTCAATTTTTTTTAAAAATTTTAAATATAAATTACCTGCAAATTTACCTATGGAAAAAGAATTTTCCTACGGATTTACCTGTGGAAAAGAAAGTTGCGACAGTTGGAATTGTCGTAATCAACCAAAAAAACAAAAATTATATGAAAAGTTACGACAGCTGGAACCGTCGCAATATGATGATTAGATCAGTTCCTTACTCGCGTGAGAGATAACGACGGTTGGTATGACAGTTTTGACAACCGACGTGATATGACCTCGCGACGTACGTTTCTTCAACAGTGTTGCAACCGTCGTGACTTGCAAATTACGACAGTTTTAACCGTCGTAACCTGCCAAAATAACAATCGCAATCTGCCATTTTTCTTATAATGGTCAATTACAACAATAGTGGAAAATGTGTCTACAAAGATGCCATGAATAAAGATAAAATATAGGTATAGGATATCTTTGTAATCAATTATAGTGCAATCCCTATTTTTTTCTTGAACAATGGAATTTTATCTTACCTTAAACTTAGTTTTGATCAACATGCATGTTTATTCTAGTCATTAACTTATAAGACATTTTGAACAAACATTCATTAAGTAAACTGACACAAACAGACAGTTAAAAACTGATTAAATATAACCTAATGTTAATTAAAAGAATCTTTAAATAGGTCATACTATTAGATACAATAATCAAGAGTTATTATTAAAGCATTGATAATATGTGACCAATACTTAAATAATATTAAACTCAGATTCATGTGTCAACACGTCTATAAAAAGGACTTAGTAAGCATTTTCTCTTCATCACTTAATCTCTAGAACATCAATATGTATAAGCAAAAGCAAATTTGGGTTCCAGAGAGAGATTTCAAAAAAATCAGCACTATTGAATGCAATAACTCAGTCAAACAAGGGCAAAACAGCATCAGAAGAATCTGTAGACAAGCAGCTAACTTCTGAAGCACCTTCTTCTTCAGCAACCTTTGTGAAGACACACAGAAGAAAGAGATCTTATGGGTCTAAATTCATACAACAGATGAAAAAGGATGCCTTAGAGTTTGATACTGAAGAATGACAAGATTTCTTAGATAATCTTGATATGTCAGATGATCCTAGGGAGTTCCTTAAGGCATATCCAACAAAGTAGAAAATATAATATTTCTTGTAATTTTTCCTTTCAATTTAATGAAAACAGTGCATGCAAGAGTTATTTTCTCCAATTAATTTAAGCACATCTTTTAACCAACATGGATTGCATATTCAATTAGTTAAAACTGAACAACAACATAAACTAACACATAATAATAATAAGATTTTATTCGTTGATTTCAACAAGAGTTACAAAGCATAACTAAGTAAAATCCTAACATAAGAATATTTCATAGATAACTTCAAGCCTTTCTCTCCAAATCTTGGATGAACTAGCCTCAAAACTTATGTTAACCCCCTGCTGAACAAGTAATTCATAAAATACTCGTCCATAAGGAATAGAGAAAGTCCTTCCCTCCTTAAAATAAGAAAGAGACTTCTTCAAAAGATCAAACATAACTTGAGGTAGATCAATATTCAAATCCGAATTGAGAAGAAGAAGCAAAACTTGTTCTATCGGGTCCACTTGGTCAAAATCTTTATCCTTATGAAGTAAGTTTGAGTTCAGAATCTTACACTAAATAACATCTTCAAGGGGAAAATTTGAGACCTCTGATTCTTTGGAAGGATCAACAAAGATATGCCAAATAAGAAGATTATATTCCCAAATAAAAGTTCATGGAATCTCACCAACCTTTTCACAATTGATTATATTAGCAATTGCTTTAGAAGAAACTGTGATAGAAACACCAGTTACTTTAGACAAGATGACACACTCTGAATTAAGCTCTTCATTGGAAGCATTCACCCAAAACTAATTTACAAGGTTTGAATAAGTGAAACCACAAATAATCTCAAAGTAGCCATCACATCCTTGTTTAGAAACAGACTTGCAAAAGTTGAAACCAATTTTGAGCAACTCATCAAAATCCACAAACTTTTCATTGATGATAACCAGTTGATTCAAAAAATAATTAGTTGAGGTACTCATGTCTAGTTTGGTTAGTTCAACACACAACCAAAGAGAATAAAAGGAAAAAGAAACAGAAGAAGAAAAGAAAGAACTTAACAAGAATCTCAAACAAAGAATAAGAATCCTGTCAGAAAGAACACAATGATGTTTCACAAATCAGGGAATAGTTATAACAATTACCAAATAAGAGAACATTATTACCCAAGGGTTCTTATCTAGAAAATATATTAATTCAATAAGAAAATTTCCATCTTTATAAAAATTTAAGTACAACAAAGATCTGCAAGATATTTTTAGTTAAACTTCTATATAAGAAATAAGGAATCTTCCTCAGAAGCTTAGAACCAGACGACATTCAGAACCAATCAACTATCAAAATCTAAACTACTTTAGATCACGACAAATATATCATATTTCAGTTATTTGTCTATAAGATTCTACTCGGAACAAACACTTCATCTTGAAATAAGAATCACAAGTGATGGATGAATATTGAGTTGTCTTCAAAATTTCAGAAAAGCAACAGTGTTAACTTACAAAGTGAGAAAATTGTTTCTATAAATATCATCATTATCTAGTATAATAAAACATTCAACATAGACAGATACAATAGAGTTTCTTCTTAAAGATTTATGAAGTTAATTTTCTCAAAAGAATTTCTCTAGAAATCTAACATAAACCTTGTATTTGTTTCCATGCAGATTTTTCATAGAATCAACATATAATACCAGAAAAAGAACAACAATATCCTTTTTTTGTTTTCTTTTGGCTAAACTTGATTCAATATTCAGACTTAACCATTAAAGTCTGAATATAGCTTTGAGTGGATTTAAGTTCAATTACTGTCTCACCCTTGAATCCACTATTATTACCAAATTCAGGACTATTAGTACTTGAATTTGGGCTGTTGGATCTTCTTCCAGCAAGAGTTGTACACAACCCTTAAGGAAGATGCCTTTACTTCTTTCCTTGGCATCTGCACCAAATACATCATGATACTCATATTTCTACAAGTCCATAGATGTATGTACAAACAAACTCTTCCTTGCCTTGTGCCTTAGTCTAACCAACATCATCACACTTCATTATAGATAATGAATCCATGTTAGAAGGTGATGAAAATAAAATCTTGTTCTATGCAGAGTTACTAAATTCATTGTCTAAGATAATATCTTTTGACACTAAAGTTATTAACAAGCTCAGAACCAAATTCTGTTAGCTGTTAAACTTAGATACATAGCAAGTCAGAGTACTGTATTAATACAACTGACATAAGCACAAAGAGAGACTGAAGACTTATCATAGAAATGTTTATCAAAACAAAATCCATGATGATCTTCAATCAAGAAGCAACTGGAGTCTCTTAAGATATTATCTTGAAGTGAAAACTCCACATTATCAAGTATATCAAAGTGAGAAGGGTTTAATCACCACTTCCAACATTTAAATACAAGACTTTTATTTCATAATACATATGTTTCTCTTCATATGCATTCTTCATTAATATCAACTTCAAGGATTTTTTATCAATGAAGAAAACTGAGATTAGGTCCTCGTAGTGAATTTTCTTGTTCTCATATTTTCAACCAGTTTGAAATATAGTATTTCAGAAACTTTTGAGTTAGCTCATCAATCAACAAAAGGCACCATCCAAGGAACTTAGTTAGAAGTAGAAAAAAATGAACTTTGTAGAAGGAATTTCATCATCTAGCTCCATTTCTTTTCTTTGAAAATATTTAAGACAAACCTATAAGTCACAATAGATTCAAGCAGTAAACTAATTGAAGAATTGTTACCTTGTATGTGAGTCAGAAAGTATCTTCTCATAATTTACTTGAAGATACTAGATGAAGTGTAACCGTTCAAGCTTCAAGAACCCTATTTCATTAAATATGATTACAAGATTTCAAATATAGTCCAAGCATCAGACATATCAATGATGTCAATATCCTCAAAAGTGAGATAGAGCACCTACCAGAATGCAACTATCTTTAGAAGAATATTCAATAAGCTTCTTCTGAGTTGATGAAAGAGATTTTCAAGACTAATATTTTCAATCATGAGTTAAAAATATTTTTAACTTTTCCATCGTTTAAATATAATGGAATCACCCTTTGGATATGGTTGGAAAAGCCTTATAATGTTTTTCATGTGGCATCTGATTCCTTCTTGAAGAAAATATACTTTTCTTGTTCATTATCTGCACCACTGTTAATTGTTAAATGCAAACCAAACTCTGATATCAATTGAAGGTGTGCAAAGTACACAAAATGGGGGGGGGGGTGAATTGTGTTTCACTTTTCTTTAAGTTCACTTCTAATCAGAGATGCAGAATCATAACTAGTGTTCAGATTCTGTCTATTTCGTTAGCAGCGAATACATAACAGAAGTAAAGAAAATAATCAGCAGAAGACACAAAGATTTATCCTGGTTCCTCCATTATCCGAGAGTAGTCCAGTCCCCTTGATTCATAAGATATTTTCATTATAATCACTCAAATTACAATCGCTTGTGCTTCTGCACAAGACTTTACAATTGCTCAGATCCATAGTATGAGACTTTCCTTGCTTATAGCACATGTCTAAAACTTACCCTTGCTCTAGCCTTTTGATCCAAGCATCCTGCTTCAAGATCCTCTGGAAGAGACTTCCCTTTGCTTAGAGCACATGTCTAAGACTTCCCTTGCATAGACTGAATGTCCATGTCTAACTGCTCATCCTCTAACAGAGCCTTCTGCTCTTGGTAATCTAGACCGAGTCTTATCCTGCTCAGGTCTACACCTGATACTTCTTGCTCAATCAGACTAGCCGAATAAGACTTTCTAAACTCAAGCACTCAAGTAATGAGATTTACGTGGCTTAAGCATCTTGGCTCAAGACTTATACTCAAACACATAGCAAAAGTCTTTAATCTAAACTGCTGAAGGCTCAACAAAGTAGATAATAAGGTGTATATGATATAGGTGTCAAAGGTAATGGAGATCACCATAACAAAAACCTATAACACTTAATATTTCTAAGATATTAAATAGTAAGAAATCTTAAGGCTTTTACAATTACAACTACCTACATAAATTCTGCATATTACAAAAAGTCGATAATTGCTTGATCTTGATACTCCTTCACGTCTAGAAACCTTGTTGAAAATCTAAACTTTGAATCTTCAACATATTTATAACAACCTACAAAAACTAGCTATTGGATAAGATAACTTGATTAAGAGACTTTACTTTCCTCCATAGTACAAGAGCCATTGAAGATGGATACTCAGCAGATTCTGAATCCCGCAAATAATCTTTTTAACCTTTGAGTCTTCAAGAGGATCTGTACTAATAGAGTTGTTGAGAGCAATCGTCTGTAGAACTGTTTAGCTTTTCTCGAGTCTTGCACCAAGTAGACTCTAGATGACAGGATGACAAGACAATACAATCCTTCTTACAGTAGTACGAGCAACCACAAATTTATTACCAACTCTGAATGATGCTAGAAGCCAATATACAATAATTAAGTGTAATCATTCGTTTGAATGTTGAGGCCTTAAGTTCAAAGTCTGTGTTCAATCACACTAATAATTGGTCTTTACTTTATGCCATTAGAAGCTAGCTATGAAGCAACTCTCAAGTGTGTTCATGTAGAATAAATTCCAATTATCTATGTACTATGATGTAGAACCTGCAATAAATAAAACACACATTAATAAAACCATTATTTGTTTTAATACTCTGTTATCATCAAAACTAAAGAGGATTAAGTCAAGAACAAATCTTGTTCTAACATATAATTCTTTGCATGTTCATCCTATTTGATTAGTCTATCAAAGTTATTTTGATCAATTAATTACATGTTAGGATTATACTTGTCTTTTTATGACTTCCAAATAGACATTTGTATGCTCCCCTGAAGATACATATTCATTCAAGTGATCATAAGTCCCTTGACCACTTTATTGAAATATATCTTGTACACTTGTATTGCACTTGATCCATCGTGACAATCTCATTACTTCACATTCAAGATCCTAGATATAGAAGTACGTCAATGCCTGGTCATGTCGAGCTTCATCCATTCAAGCACACCTTGCCTCATCAAAACAAAAAACTCTTTTAACTTTAAACACTTGTTAATTATGATGCGAATTATATGCTACGAGCCTTAAGAAACAGAGAATAATGGGAGGGATTTTTCCTATCCTTGTTCTGAATACCTTTGAATACGAGACATATGCCTTAGTTATCCAAATTGTTCGCCTCCGTTCATAGACTTTAGTTCAATTCAAATAAAACAACTTCCAAATTTTCTTCCCCACAAATAACACTTTAACAAACAACATCTATAATACCTTTCTATTTGGGGGTGGAGTTAGAGGATTGTGAATACTTGTTGGATCACTTGAGGAGTTAGACTCATGGGTTGATTCTTAAGAATGTTGAATGTAGAAATGCAGTGGCAATGTGGTTATCATTTTGTTGGATTCTTTGGACAACTAGAAATTCTATTATGTTTAAAAATGAGTCTTGGGATTGCGAGGTTGTGATGAATACTTGCATCATCAACACTTGGTGGTGGTTTGGAAAGAAATTTAACAAAGCTTTTATGTGTAATTATTACAAATGGTTCAACTATCCTTGTGAATTTTTGTAGGTTTCACAACGGAAGTTAATTGATCTTTTGTATACGGGTTCAAATATCCCTTTGTATCCCTTTTGTTGGATTTTTCTTATTAAAAAAAAGGATCAGAATAAACTAACGTCAAAATACTTATAGGACACGATTATAAATATTCCCTAAAATCAACCAACACATACTTATTTTCTACCATGAACTATAAGCTCTGGTTTTCTCATTGCACTATGAGAATACGTAGGCACGAGGGTTTGAATCCTTGGCAAGCACACTAATTTAAAACATATTTTTCCCCTTAATTAAAATCAATCGCGAGTAACCTTTAGATAATAACACCCATTCGCGCAATGAACAATAAAAACGGTTCTCGTTGAGTACAACAAATTTGATGGATGCTAATATCTTCCCCTCGCATAACCTTCTCCCTTACTCGTTTCTATTCCTTAAGGGTTTTATTGATATTTTCCCTTTCTTTTAGCATAAATAAAATTCGGTGCGACTCTGTTGTATTTTCGAGCTGGCGATGCACTCAGGTATTTTTCGCGTCGTGACAGACTCAAAATGGAGATTCACACGGATGTTATAGCAAGAAAACTATTGTCCATCTCACAAGCAACTAGCCTTGTCAAATTACAAGAAGATAAGTTGCAACACCTTCATCGGTCTAACAACTCCAAATTTCCTTATCCGATTAGGCCATAATTGAAGTTATTTGGCCACATGTTACAATGTCTCTTTCACCAGGGTCATTGCCCATCCCACCTTCAAAACCCAAATTTTGTCACCTCTCAGAAACATAAATGGCAGAACGCCGGAATAAGGGGTTATGTTTTAACTATGACAAAAAATGGTCACACAATCACAATTGTATAGGGAGTTTATTTTTTATGGTTGTTGAGGACAATGAAATCCATACGCTTCAAGAATCGGAAGAACATGCCACTTCAAACCTCTATTTTGGTGACGATCTACCACCACCGATGCAACTCAGTCTCCACGCTCTATCAAGCCACCAGGCTTCCGATACCTTTCGTATCTCAGGTTCCATTGACTCCCACTTTGTTTTTTGTTAAATCTCTTCAAGTTTAACTACACTTTGCTTTGAGTGAGCTCTTCCTACCACCCACAAACTGACAATCAAACTAAAGTCACAAACAAAACCATTGAATAATATCTCAGAGCCTTCATTCACAATAAACCTTCCAATTGGTTTCAATATCTTCCTTGGCCGAGTATCACTATAATACATCCTATCTTACTTCTTCTACCATTACTCCGAATCAAGCAATGCATGGAAATTCACTAATATCGCTTCCTTCCTACCTTATAGGAACTTCAATGGTGGATACGTGTGACATTATCAATGAAATTAATCAATCTCAATCTCAATTCCTTCTTCTCTAATTCTCAAAAGAGGAATATCGGTCCTAACATTATGAGAATCTATCATAACAAATAGTGTATTTTTAAACTATATTGGTAAATCATCATTTAACAAATAGTGTATTTTTATATATTGTTTAAATACGATATCGAGTTTTAGGTGTTAAATAACAACACAATTTATTTATTACCATTAATCAAAGCTAAAAAAATGATGCTCCTACCTCCCCTACAAACCCCCGAGTGACGTGTTTCGAATTAAACCATCGTTTCCTTCCACTTCGTCAAGCCATCTTCATAACAATAAACAAAACCCGACGACAATATAAATACATTGAAATCATAGCAAAACAAGCCACGCTCCCAGAGAAACTCGAAATCACCAAACTCATAACGCAGAGATACAACACTCTTTCGTGCAGAAATGTGGCGCTGCGTCGCTCGTGGACTTCGCGTTCCACAATCTAACAGATCCATTAACTCTCTCGGATCTCAGTTTTCTAGATTCTTCTCTGTATGTTTCTCCATTTCCTTCGATTATTATCTTATACGATTGACAATTTGTTGGATCATTTTACGTTACTTGATTCCGATTCGTTGAATTCAGAGTTTGAATTTGCAATTATTTATTTACTTGTTTGTGAATTGAATATTTTTTTCCTATTTTCTAGGGTTGAGTTTTTTTTTTTTTACTGATGCTGAATCGTTTTTGTTGTTGTTGTTGTTGTGTAGAGTGGTGTAAACTCGTCTTACACTATTGTAGATCATACTTACGATGCAGTTGTGGTGGGTGCTGGAGGTGCTGGTTTGAGAGCTGCTATTGGACTTTCAGAACATGGATTCAATACTGCTTGTATTACTAAGCTTTTTCCAACTCGTTCACACACTGTTGCAGCTCAGGTATATGAGATTTTGTAGTTTTACTAATAGTTGTTTGGGTTGTTTCTTGTGCATGTGTATAGGGAGAGCTTTTTATTGCATTGGTGTTTTTGAAATACGGGTATTTGTTATGGGTTCTATTAGTTGAATCTTTTGGTTGTTATGCTGTGTTTTTGTTAGTATGATTGTGTACTGTGTGGAAAGAAATTACCGGGTTGAGGTGTAGTAAATTTTTATGACTTGAACTTGGAGAAACCCTCGGTTTTGTTTTGAAGTTTATAATCTGTAGTAGTATTTTGTTCTGTTGTAGTAGGCGACCAAGTTTATAATCTGTAGTAGTCTTTTGTTGTATTGTGGTAGGAGACCGTGTACACAATGATCCCATTTAATGGGAAAAGGATTTGGCTATTGTAATTACCATAGTAGGCTTGTTGATGAAAATATGGAGCCCGACTTTTTCCTCTCCCCCGAGAATTTTGGAACTATTCACATCTAGGAAAAAAAGTTATTTCCCACTCCCCCCAAGAACTTTGGGAGTACACATCTAGAAAAAACACAAATTTTCCCCGTCTGAATGTGTATTTCTCGACACAAACACATTTTTTCTTTCTGTCTGGAAGTGTATTTCCCGAATCAAGTACGGTTTTTAAGAAACATGGGGTGAATAAATTTGAGTCTCAAATATCCAATTAATACTAATTTGGATTCACTTGACACCATTTAAGGTTCGACTTTTCCGCATAACTCATCATTGTTTGACATTCCTGTTACTTTGTAAGACATGAAAATGCAATATTTTAAACTTGGGAAGACAGGATTTTTTTTTTGATGAAATATTAGGATTTAATCAGCTCTTTGTCGACTTTATGTTTTGGAAAAAAATTTAAGTTAGATATTCTCTTACAGACTCTAGTTTTTGTCTCAAATATATAGTTAGTTGTGAAATTAAACGTACTAGTGGATGCTCAAGAGTAAAACTTTCTTCTTTTACTGAATATGCTGGAAATGCTCACTTATGGGAATGCAATCTCTGTATAGGGTGGCATAAATGCAGCATTGGGAAATATGTCTGAAGATGACTGGAGGTGGCACATGTATGACACTGTCAAAGGAAGTGATTGGCTAGGTATAAGCTCAGTCAATCTTTGAATTATTTTTCATTATATTATATATCCTACAATATTAATAAATTGTAAGTTGAAGTGTTCATTGCCGCAAATGTCCTCACATGTAGAGATCTGTTTTCTTTTATAATTATTTACCTCGAACGAGCAAGATATGCCCTGTGGTTGCTTACCTAAACAAAAAAAGAAAGAAAGAAACTTGTTAAGTGCTTAGGTGCTTAACCTTGAGCCGCAAATGTCCTTAGGTGCTTAACCTTGAGCAGCTGAGTACATATGAACTGAAATTCTTCTTTTGGAATGTGTTTATCTTTCATGTTCTTAATGCTAGCTCTATAATCTACAGGAGATCAGGATGCCATTCAATATATGTGCAGGGAAGCGCCAAAAGCGGTTATTGAACTAGAGAATTACGGATTGCCTTTTTCTCGAACAACGGAAGGAAAAATATATCAGCGTGCATTTGGTGGCCAAAGCTTAAACTTTGGAAAAGGTATATCCAGGTTTTGGAGTAGGGATGTCTGCTTTTTCTTTTGAGAAGTGTTCTGATCTGAGCTTCTATTTATTGCTAAAATGCAGGCGGCCAAGCTTACCGTTGTGCATGTGCTGCTGATCGAACTGGGCATGCTTTATTGCACACTCTCTATGGCCAGGCTATGAGACACAACACACAGTTTTTTGTGGAATATTTTGCTTTGGATCTTTTAATGAATAGTGATGGTAAGTTGTTGCAGAAAACAGCCCGCTTCACTTAATTTGCTATAAACTACTCTAGCCAAGGTCTCAGCTTTCATTGGCATTAATAAGCAGTTTCTTGATATAAATTGAATTATTTGTTCTTTACAGATTATAAATAAGTTATGTTTTACATACCAATTGCTTTATCAAACATGTTACAGTGCTAAACAGGAGGTTTCTTTGTTCCATAGATAATATGATTATGTTAACTAATTTTCATATTGGATATGTAGGTACTTGCCAAGGAGTGATTGCCTTAAATATGGAGGATGGGACACTACACCGTTTCCAAGCTGCTTCAACAATTTTGGCCACAGGGGTAACATGATTTTTCTGTGGTTGATTGTCATTGATGTTTTTCTTGCACTTGCTTGTTATGGATCAGTGAGATATTTTATTCTGCATCAGGGTTATGGTAGGGCGTACTTCTCAGCAACCTCAGCACACACATGCACTGGAGATGGCAATGCCATGGCTGCACGTGCTGGGATCGGGCTTGAGGTTTTCTATTCTACAATATTTGGTGCTTTTTTTAATAATAAGATGATGTCTTATGGAGCGGGTCTTTTATATTTACACACTTTTATCTATTATTATGTAGGATTTAGAGTTTGTGCAATTTCACCCAACCGGTATATATGGAGCAGGTTGCCTCATAACAGAAGGTTGGTAGTTATGTTTTATTTTCAAATCTGGGTTTGCCTTTGGTTGCACCTCACAAGGCACTTTGTCCAGTTAAATTGTAATATAATGTTTTCCATCTCTATTTGGACTTTTAGGCTCTCGCGGCGAAGGTGGAATTCTTAGGAATAGCGAGGGGGAGCGGTTTATGGAACGATATGCTCCCACAGCAAAGGATCTTGCTTCCAGAGATGTTGTTTCACGATCGATGACTATGGAGATCCGGGAAGGTCGTGGTGTAGGTAAGCTAGCTTTTCATTGATATATCCAATGTATTTATAAAAAGTTTTGGAAAAGAAGTCAAGACGCCACTGATTGTTGGTAATTGTAGCAACATTGATTAATGGTAGCATGTGGTTTAAGCTACGTAACTTGTATGTCAGGTTTTCTTTTCAAGAGATTTTGGAATTTCCTATAAATTAATGTATTTTCTAATCTTGAAGAGACCAACCAGTACTTAATCTTAATCTATATTTTGTACATTGTAGAAATAAAAAAATACTGTTTTCCCGTTCTTTAATCTTAATCTTGAAGAGACCAACCAGTACTTAATCTTAATCTTAATCTATATTTTATATAAGCTGTTATTAAGTGGAAATCATTTGCAGGACCCCTGAAAGATCACATCTATCTACACTTGAATCATCTACCCCCAGATGTGCTCAAGGAGAGACTTCCCGGTATCTCTGAAACTGCTGCCATTTTTGCTGGCGTGGATGTTACAAAGGAACCCATTCCTGTTTTGCCAACAGTGCATTATAACATGGGTGGCATTCCCACAAATCATCATGGAGAGGTATCAAGTTTCATATACCTAAACTTCCACTGCTGTTGATCACTTGATGAATTGATGTTCTATGCTTACTTTTCACTCATCTCTATTTGCACTCCGCACACCTCTGACATGAATAATATGCTTACAAGAGCATGTAGAACACAAGTAATAGTAATTTTTTGGCTTTGTTTTCAAGCCAAAGTTTTAATAATCATCCCTATATGAATAATATGGAGCTAAACTAGATTGAATTTGTTTAAACGGTCATCTAATATCATTCTATAAACAAAATACCTGGGCACGTTTTAGATTTTAACTAGAAAAGAGTTATCTCATGTCAGTAAGCAAATATAAGTTGGTGGTAGTCAGTTACTGCCCCAAATTTTTATCATCACTGACAATGGATGTTCTCTGTAACCATCACACTACAAATAGCAAGTTAGACTAGTTTTTTGGATTAGTGGGTTGGAAGCTGTATCCTACAATGTTTTCGATAAACACAGAAATTGATTGCAATCTTGTTCTTTATGTATATATTTTTTCTTTATGTATATATTTTTTCATTGGGAAGAACAAAAAAAAGACTTGAACTAAATGTGGTTTGACATGCAGGTGGTTACCATTAAAGGCGATGATCCAGATGCATTAGTTCCAGGATTGATGGCTGCTGGAGAAGCAGCCTGTGCATCAGTTCATGGAGCCAACAGGCTTGGTGCAAATTCACTTTTGGATATTGTTGTTTTTGGTAGAGCTTGTGCAAATAGAGTTGCCGAAATTAATAGGCCAGGCAAGCTTCTTTTCTTGTTATTGAAATTAAAATGGACTTCCCATTGAGATTAGTGTGATAAAAATGCATATATTATCTATGTTACAGGGGAGAAACAAAAGCCTTTAGAGAAGGATGCTGGCCAGAAAACGATTGCATGGTTGGACAAATTGAGAAATTCAAATGGTTCATTACCTACATCAAAAATTCGGTTGAATATGCAACGAGTAATGCAAAGCAATGCTGCTGTATTCCGTACACAAGAAACATTAGAAGAAGGTAATCTATTTTTTGCCAATACTGCTTCCTTTTGCAACCACTCTCTTTTCTCTTACTAAGTGTGTGTTTACCTTTGCTGATTTTGTAACAGGTTGTCAATTAATTGATAAAACGTGGGAGAGTTTCCATGATGTCAAGGTTGAGGATAGGAGTTTAATATGGTAAATCTTTCATCATAAATGTTGAATATCCCTAATATTTTGAGGAATTTGCTTGGTGATTTTAATAGTTTATTGGCTTTAATCTATATATTTACAGGAACTCCGACTTGATCGAGACTATTGAGTTGGAAAATCTTTTGATAAATGCCTGCATCACAATGCACTCTGCAGAAGCTAGGAAAGAGAGTAGAGGAGCTCATGCCCGCGAGGACTTCACGGTAATTTTTTTCGCCCCTTAATGTGCAAATTTCGTACCATTTATGTGAACAAACAAGGTAATTAAATTTGTTGTGTTGGATTCTACAGACAAGAGACGATGAGAAGTGGATGAAACACACTTTGGGGTAAGTCATGTTCAAATAATACTGTTATTACTTTAAGTTTGCCTTTTGTAAATATACTTTTTTTGAATTACAAATGTTAGTATAGTTAGTATTAGGTGTGGAGATCGAACCATCAACTTCCTTATCACTCCCCACCTTAACACCTTTCCCTTTCCTTCCATCCAACCAAGCACGATGGAATAATGAAAACCAATTGATAGTCTTAAGTTACACTAAATTACAATGGGATATAAAAGGCATATCGTAAGATATTTTTTGAATTACAAATGTTAGTATAGTTAGTATTAGGTGTGGAGATCGAATCATCGACTTCCTTATCACTCCCCACCTTAACACCTTTCCCTTTCCTTCCATCCAACCAAGCACGATGGAATACTGAAAACCAATAGATAGTCTTAAGTTACACTAAATTACTCTGGGATATAAAAGGCATATCGTTAGATATTGTTTTATCAAAATCCCGATCGAAGTGATTTGGTCTGTCCAGCTAATCCTTGCTTGAAGTTCTTCAGAAACCGAGTAGTCTTGATTTTCATAGAGACGCTAGTATTAATGCAGTTTTCTAATTATCACTACCAAATTTTCAAGTGGCCCAATGAAACCAAAAATTGAACAGTGTTCTTTATTCGGGAAATTACTAATATGTAACACATTAAAGAGGCTGAAAAGCTTAGATCTCTCATTTGGTTTGCGGAAGACACTTCATTTGTTTTTCACAAAAAGCTTGGTATACATGTCAGCAGCCAACAATTATAAAGATGTTTTCTTTTACAAGACACTGTTATAAGCTTTAGTTAATAATGTTTTTCTGAGAATGATTAACACCCTTTTACAAGACACTGTTATAAGCTTTAGTTAATAATGTTTTTCTGAGAATGATTAACACCGTAACGCATGTCCTAAAGTAATAGCTTAAAGGATCAAACTATTTTAACATGACCCATGAAGGATTTAATTTGACATAAAAATGTCAACTGTTTTGGGCGTAGAATGTTTAGAGGTTCTAACACAAGATTTTTGATTTAGATGTGTCAATGGCTCAATTGTGGATATAATGCTTTTGCAAGTTGCACATGTTAGCTAAGCTTTTATGTATTAATTTGCAGATTCTGGGAAAACGAGAAGGTCCGATTGGATTACCGGCCGGTGCATTTGAATACATTGGATGATGAGGTTGAGTCATTCCCTCCTAAAGCTCGTGTGTATTAATATAGTATTAATGGATGGCTAAGGCATATTGTTTCCACTTGTGTGCAAGTGAGAAAAGATGCAATAAAAATGTCTTTACATGTATGATTTTGGTTTGATGGTAATTGTTGTATCCGTCATTGATGTTTACTAAATTTCACAGCATCTCCAAATAATGCTCTGTATTTGCAGAAGAGAATAATAGCAAAACAAATTTTGCCATCGTTTTGTTAGTTGTTACTTGTACGTATGTACACTGTATGCTAAGTTGTGCATCTTTTGTTTAACTTTATTTTACTATTGTAACAAATGCGTTGAATATGAAAAATAAGTGAGTTTGAATGTTGATAAGCGAACAAAACAATACTCATGCTAAATAAATTCAAAAACCCCATGTTTGGGGGTTGTATTACCCAGTTTTTAGATAAAGATATGTATGTTTTTTGATGCTTTATTTTTGTGAGTCAGATATACTGTTTTAGTACCTGCCCCGGTTTATGATGCAATGTGATTGGGAGTACTAGTAAAAATCTTCGGATGAATTTTAAACTAGACGAAATTTAATAACATTACATATCAAACACCAACAATATACATGATATAACATGTGACGGTAAGTACCGATAATATTATGATTTAATTGGAATGTACAGAGTAATAAAGTTTTAACGTGTCTAAATCATAACATGATTTAATTGGAATGTACAGAGTAATAAAGTTTTAACGTGTCTAAATCATAACCGTGTAATAAAGTTTTAACGTGTCTAAATCATAACCCTTAAAGTCTTATAAATATTTGACTTTTTCTTTAGTCACATAAAATATGATACACCAACTACCTAAAATATTTTAGCATAACAATTATTCTTGTAATATTATTGTATACATATAAATTAACAATTATTTTCGTAATATTATTGTATACATATAAATTTAGAATAACTAATTAAATAACTACATAAAAATGTCATATACTATTTGTTTCATCTTGCTTTTTGTCAAAACATTTAGCTCCATCCATATACAAGAAATCAAATGTTTTCTTCTCTCTGACGTCATCTCTAGATCACTAAAAAAATTAGAGATATAAAATGTGGGTGTATGTGGCATTTTTGTTAGTGAAAATAGAATAGCCCACCCAAAATAGTAGATACACGAGCCTCCAAATCATTGCCATCCTCCTCCATAAAACTCAAAATTCACATGTTCCTGTCAAAGTCCTATCTAGGGGTGTTTAATCATGCATGAACTTCCATGGTATTACCAACTTCATAAAGGGTCGTATTCGAGTCTATGTTAAATAGCTCGACCAACAACATCATTCCTTCACTTTGGTAATATTTATTGACCAACTGATTGCAAAGAAAAATTGGTAAATTGTGATATTCGAAATTCAAAAATAATTTATAAAAAATTCTTATTTTTGAAAAAATTCATATATATATATATATATATATATATATATATATATATATATATATATATATATATATATATATATATATATATATATATATATATATATATATATATATATATATATATATATATATATATATATATATATATATATATATATATATATATATATAACCACAAAAAAGATAAAAATAATGAACAAAAAGAGAGATGCATAACAAAATAAAATATATATTTAATTACGTTCAACCTAATCATTTACCCCATTCCTGTCCCCAAAAAATTTCTCTTCAGAGTTTCACTAAAATTAAACTTGAGTTAGGTATGTGTAAAAGATCTAAGTGTTAGAGAGAAAAGCATCAAAGATATATAAAGGTTCGGTCTAATGAAGTCATCCACTCCTCTCCCCAAAAATTTCTTCTTGTCCATTATGATGAAAGTTTTTGACGAGTTTTGCCCATGAACTATCTTATATAAGATTTGGAGTTTTATAATGGCTAACACTATGCCAAAAATGACTTTTAATAGTGCACCTTAGACAACACTTTATTACAAAAGCGCTGCTATAAGTTAAAAAAAATAAAACACGGAAACTGTTCACGAAAAATAGTAAAAACGCTGCTAAAAGTCCTACCTTAGACAACGCTTTTGGAAAAGTGTTGTCTAAAGTAAACATTAACCAACGCTTTCTGAAAGTGCTTTTAAAGGAATATATTAGACAACGCTTTTCTCAAAAGCGCTGTTTAAGGTCTTATAAATTAAAAAAAAAAACTCAAAAGCATTGTCTAAGGCTGACATTAGTCAGCGCTTTTCAAAAGCACTTTTAAAGGGCTATATTAGCCAGCGCTTTCTCAAAAGCGTTGTCCAAGGTCTAATTAAATTAAAATATTAGAATAGTCAGTATTCTTTTTTTCATATTTTTCTTTCCCTCTCTACGACTGCTATTGCGAACGACCTAACGAACCGGCTATCACCACCGTCCTCCATCGTCTTGGTTATAGCTTGTCGTCATCCTTCCTCCATCATACTCATCGTACTCACCGTCTCGGTTTCAGTAAGTTTCTTCTTTTTCCGTTAGGGCAAGCACTACAATCTCTGTTTCCGTTAGGTTTCCATTTTTCAGTTAAGATGTTGGTTTTCTTAATCTTTGTGATGTTAGTTTTTAAAGAGTAGTTTTCAAAACTTGTAGCATTGTAGCATCTGGTGTGTACAAATGTTTCATGGGTCAATAAGATGTTGGTTTTCAAAGATTAGTTTTCAAAGATTGGTTTTCTTAATGTTGGTGTGTACATTGTAGCATCTGGTGTGTAAAAATGTGTTATGGGTCTATAAGATGTTGGTTTTCTTAATCTTTGTAATGTTAGTTTTCAAATCTTGGTGAAGTTGAGTATAGTAGTCACAAATGGTTTTCTTAACATTGTAAAATCTTTGTGATGTTAGTTTTCTTAATCTTTGTGATGTTAGTTTTCAAACTATTTAACTAACTGATATTTAGCTTGGAGTATAGGTATATAGTAATAACATGTTGCTTTAGTTGTTTGTTGAATGTTGTTAAACCATAATATGTAGGATTATGGGTTAATAAGATCGTGAAATGATTTGGAAATGATTTATATTTATTTGAGTTGTTATTTGGGCACTTAATGATATCATATTTCTTTGTTGGTATTCGATTTTGGTCTAGTAACTTATATGAGAGTCTGCACAACTTAATATCGATGGGTTTGTGATTTAAGAAAAAATGGAGTAGTTTTATCCCCGACTCATTTTCATGTGCAATATATAAATTAGTTAGTTTGGATTAGATAGTTAGTGAAATGTAGAACTAGATGGTTAATTGTTGTAGTTAGCATTATGATTAATTATAAATATCTATTAGTTAAACAATTTGAATTATTGGTAGCTAATGTTGTTTTGAAGTTGATATTGATTGCTTTCAATTGTGATTGTTTTTTTTCTCTTCAGATTGTTGTTTGAGGAGAATTTGTTTTGAACCAAGTGCTACTACGAGAAAAGTATTTTATTCTTGCACTCAAATCTTCATATGGTATTTTACTTTGTTTACCTTAATAAGTAGGAAAACCATGGATAAAAAGTGGATGTCTGTCGATCGATTGTTTAAAGAGTACGAGAATGGAGTTGTGGAATTCGTTAAGTTTGTTATTCAACACGTTGAAGACCCCAATCAAATGAAATGTCCTTGCTTGGGTTGTTGTTATGTGGGTAAGGTTGACGCAGATGGATTGAAATCACATTTATTGAGGCATGGAATTGATCGAAGTTATAAGTGTTGAATCTTTCATGGTGAGAAAATTAACGAAAATGTTGAACCGATGGGGAAAAGTAATACGACCTATGCTTCAAACGACAAAGACACGGAAACATACGATTGTGATCGAGTCGAAGAGATTGCAGAAGCACTTCAAGAAGATATTCATGATTGTCCCAAAAATTTTGAGAGGTTGGTAAGCAATGCATAGAAATCGTTGTATAAAGGTTGCACTAAATTCACAAGACTGTCTGCGGTATTAAAGTTGTACAACTTAAAGGCGGGCAATGAATGGTCAGATAAAAGTTTCACAGAGTTGTTGGCCCTTATGGGAGAAATGCTACCAGAGGATAATGTTCTTCCTAATCGAACCTATGAGGCCAAAAAAATGTTGTGCTCTATTGGCATGATCTAAGATATGATACATGCTTGTCCAAACGATTGTATTTTGTTTCGAAACGAATATGCATCGTTAACTGAGTGCCCTAAATGCGGTTTGTCTCGATATAAGAAAAAATTGTCTCCAGCAAAAGTATTATGGTATTTTCCTATAATTCTGAGATTTAGACGCATGTTTCATAGTGAACCCGATGCAAGACACTTGACTTGGAATGCTGACGAAAGAACTATTGATGGAAAGTATCTACATCCGGATGATTCACCACAGTGGTCGAAAATTGATAATGATTATCCTGACTTTGGAGAAGAAGCAAGAAACCTTCGCTTGACATTATCTACTGATGGAATGAACCCGTATGGTCTTCAAAGTATCTCACATACCACATGGCCTTTGATTCTTATGATCCATAACCTACCTCCATGGATATGTATGAAGCGTAAGTACATGATGTTATCTATGTTAATCTCTGGGCCTAAACAACCAGGGAATGACATAGACGTATACTTGACAACTTTGATCGAAGATTTAAATATTTTGTGGGAGAACAGTGTGGAGGTTTATGATGGATATAAAACATAAAGTTTCAATTTGAGGGAGATGTTGTTTGGCACAATTAATGATTTTCCAGCATACGGGAATCTATCTGGGTATAACATTAAAGGTCAATGTGCATGTCCTGTTTGTGAAGATGGAACCGATACAATGCGATTGGAACTTTGTCAGAAGAATGTGTTTCTCGGTCATCGTAGATTCTTAAATTCTAAACATCACTACCGTGGGTGGAGAAAAGCATTTAATGGAGACATTGAACTCTGTAAAGCTCCACCCACAATGTCAGGTGACCAAGTTTTTGAAAAGGTGAAAGATGTGCATACTGAGTTTGGCAAGCCTTTTGCACATAAGGTTGTCAAAGGTGGGTGGAAGAAGAGGTCAATATTTTTTTAATTTCCATATTGGAAGTCTTTGTACGTGAGACATTTTCTCGATGTTATGCATATTGAAAAAAAAATGTATTTGAAAGTGTTATTGGTACGTTGATCAATATAAAAGTAAAGTCTAAGGATGGACTTAAAGCAAGGGAGGACATGTTAAAAATGGGAATAAGAACTGAATTAGCACCCGTGAAGAAAGGAAGACGAACATATCTACCACCCGCGGCTTTTACTCTATCTAGAAAGGAGAAAAAAATATTGTGTAAGTTTCTGAGTGAAGTTAAAGTTCCAGAAGGATACTCTTCAGATATAAGAAGACTTGTGTCTGTGAAAGACCTCAAGTTGAAGAGTTTAAAGACACATGATTGCCATGTTATAATGGAACATTTTCTACCAATAGATATACATTCTATTTTTCCAGAAAAAGTAAGAAGCGCCATAACTAAATTGTGTTTTTTCTTTAGGTCAATTTGTAGTAAGGTGGTCGATCCCGAGATCTTACCAACACTACAATAAGAGATAGTTGTTACCTTGTGTGAGCTTGAAATGTATTTTCCTCCCTCTTTTTTTTCCATAATTGTTCTGGACTGGGCCGCAAGAATGTATATGGCCACGGCCCAGTATATGTCGAGCAAGGGCCTATATGCTCGAGCAGGAGAACCTCTTGGACAAATCACCTGCTGATACGACGGGCATACATTGAAGACGGGCAGAGGGCATGTCTGCCAGCTCATCTGCCACGTCGCCCAACTGCGCTTTATTATCTCCTGAAAGATAGGGGCAGTTGGACCAAGGGGCAGACCTTTTGTCTTGGTCTTCACGCTTCTTACGCGTCCCTTGGCAGTTCCTCCATGGGCCTAGCCAGATTAAGCCCATTTAGGGGCCTTGTCCCAGCGCTGGGGGCACATTATAAATACCCTTTCTTAGCAAAGGGTCAGGTATTCTCACTCATTCTGAACTAAACCATACTATCCTGTACCTTTTCTGATTTAAGCATTGGAGTGCTTTGCAGGTACACCCCCTCCTTTCCCATTTCATTCTCTGGACCTTACATCAAGTTCTGGAAGACTCTTCTGATCAGGTGAGATCAGTGGCGCCGTCTGTGGGAAACCAGCTTCCCCTTCTTCCACAACAGAAGATCAAAGCTCAAACACCGTCCTTCCAGCATGTCCGGAGAACAACCTAACGAGCACAGCCGTCCCCTCGTCGACTACACAATGGACGACGGCCTGTAGTACCGTGAAGCAGACGCCCGAGATGGCCGTCCGGCCACCCCGTCTCCTGAGCCCCAGAATAATGGGGATCCCCCTCAAGTTCAAAACCAGGGGACTGAGGCATTTCAACCCATCCCCGTTCCCGTCGAAGGGGACGCCACCATGATCGATATGGTAAACGCCCTCAACCAGGCCAGCTCTATGCTCTACCAGCAGCATGAGAGAATCATGGCCCTAGAAGCTGGCCGACAGGAGGTCCGACCTCAACAAGAGAGGAGGACACAACAACGTCCATAAGCAACAAAGAAACGAGGACGTAGCTCCCCAGATCCTAACGTCAGCAGGGCTCGCGCCCGCCGTGACACCGGTCGATCGGGAGCCTCACCGAGACGCGATCGTAGCCCCGACCGCAACGAACTCTCTCCACCAAGGAGCGACGAAGAAGACCTGCATTGCCCCCTATCACGGACAATAATGGAAGCTCCGCTCCCCAAAGGCATGGAGAAACCTCCTGACCTGGCCGTGTACGACGGGACTACCGACCCCGACGATCACATCGACAAAGTTAACGCGATGCTCGACTACCATAATGACATCACCGGGCATCTCAAGTGCAGGCTGTTCTCGACGACCCTCAGGAAAGGGGCCATGGCCTGGTACAAAAGCTTGGCCCCCGAATCCATCACGTCTTGGAGGGTTATGAGATCCATGTTCACGAGGCATTTCACAGCCTCCCGGCGCCATCCCAAGACAGAGGCAACCCTTGAAGCCATAATATAAAAGAAAAATGAAATATTACGCTCGTACATCGAACGATTCAACCAAGAGGCTGTCGAGGTGGATACCACTGAACACATGAAGAAATACCTCCTCGAGAGAGGAATCTTGCCCGGTAGCGAGCTCAGTCGAGCCTTTGGGATAGAGCATCCCCGCACCCTGAATGAGCTCCTACATAAGGCCCAGGCCTACATCAGATACGAGGAGAATCAGGTAGCCCACAACGCTGGCAGCGACCGTAATACTGGGGATACCGATCACCCCAAGCGTGAAGATCCAAACATCCCCCGTCGTAACGGGGACAGGCGAAGGGAAGAAAAGTCCCGCGAGCCTCGAGAAGCGAGAGGTCCCGCGGGCCAATACAGCGAGTATACTTTAATGACAGCCCCCCGCGAGCGCATCCTCTCCGAATGCATCAACTCCGAGTTCAAGCAGGGAAGAGTGAGGTTCCCCAAACCATCCGCATCAAAGCCCCACACCGACAAATCCAAATACTACAGGTTCCACAGAAGCCACGGGCACGTGACCGAAAACTGCGTTCACCTCAAAGATGCAATAGAGATCTTGATCCAAGAAGGGCATCTTAAACAGTATACTAGGAGGAACAAAACTTCCAAGCACGAAGAGCCGGAGAAGAAGAGGCCTCGGGAGGATACACCCCCCGACGACTCTCCTTATCAAATGGCCCTCTGCGTATCACGTCCGGAGGATTTCAGCTTCCCCGAGACACTGCCCGAAGGCCGGATCGCTGCACTCAGCCCCTAGGAAGACTTCCCGACCGCCCTTGTCATATCGGGCGGAGGGATGAACGGCGAGGCCGCCGCTCTCTCACTAAAACGCAAGTTCGACGAGCTTCTTCTGACCGCGCCCGAGAAAAAGGCGACGCTGACAAAATACCGGGGCAAATCCAACCCAATATCCTTCTTTTTAGAAGAACTTCCGGGCGGCTCCCCGAATTCGGGCATCCCACTATTGATTAGGGCCAAGATGGCCCAGTTCAACGTCAGACGCATTCTGGTCGATCAAGACAGCTCAGTGGACATCATGTACGTCCACCTTTTCAAGACTCTAAAATTGGACAAAACCAATCTATCTCCCTACGTCGGATCCGATCTCCAAGGGTTCAACGGAGCCACGACAAAACCGTGGGGATACGTCGAGCTCCTCGTCACCTTCGGAGAGCAGGAGACAACCAGGGAAATCAAAATCCAATTCCTGGTCATAGAGTGTCCCTCTCTCTACAATTGCATCCTCGGCCGCCCGACATTAGCCGAACTCACCGCGGTCCCATCTACCGTCCATCTAAAGATGAAGTACTACACCAAACTAGGTCGCGTAGTCACCGTCCACGGCGACATCGAGGTTGCCCGACGGTGT
Source organism: Lathyrus aphaca (assembly GCA_963966055.1). Lineage (NCBI taxonomy): Eukaryota > Viridiplantae > Streptophyta > Magnoliopsida > Fabales > Fabaceae > Lathyrus > Lathyrus aphaca. The sequence continues at coordinate 520,306,672 of OZ014523.1, read as the reverse complement.
TACGACGCCGCAGTAAAAGGACAGGCCACGGTCAATACAGAGCAACAAAAAACCCAAGATCGAGGATCTTCCCTTCCAGGGAATCAACGCCATCGACCTCGACTGCCGCATTGGCCAGGACGAAACTGAAGAATGAAAGCCCGTCGAGGAACAGGATCCCGAACACCCGTTCCGGCCAATCCCAAACGGAGAGTTCGAGCTCATCCCTCTGGGCGACGATCCTGGAAGAATAGTAAGGATAGGCAAAGGATTGCCCGAGGAAGCAAGGGAGAAGCTCGTGACATGCCTCAAGGAGAACTCCGACCTCTTCGCATGGAACGCCGCAGAGATGCCCGGCCTGGATCCTGAGGTCGCGTGCCACCAACTAGCTTTAGATCGGGCAGTCAAACCCATAGCACAGCGTAGGCGCAAGCAGTCCCCCGAGAAGGCGGAGGCTGCCGAGCGAGCTGTAAAAGACGTCTTAGAGGCAAATTTTATTTCTGAAGCCCAGTACACAACCTGGCTCTCTAATGTAGTCCTCGTTAAGAAAAATAATGGAAAATGGCGCATGTGTGTTGATTATACTGATCTTAATAGGGCTTGCCCCAAAGATGTTTTCCCTCTCCCTAACATAGATAAGCTCGTTGACAACTCTGCAGGTTTTAGACTCATGTCCTTCATGGACGCATATAACGGATATAATCAAATCCCTATGTCGGACACGGACAAGAGACACACGACGTTCATGACCTCGACCGGCAATTACTATTACAACGTAATGTCGTTCGGACTCAAGAACGCTGGGGCCACGTACCAGCGCATGATGAACAAAGTCTTCAAGGGAGAGATAGGGGATATGCTCGAGGTATACATGGACGACATGATCATCAAGTCACACGAGGAGTTCGACCATGCTCGACATATATACAAAGTCTTCGAGCAGGCGAGACAGTGCAAAATGAGGTTTAACCCTGAAAAATGCACGTTCGGCGTCCGGGCAGGAAAATTCCTGGGTTTCTACCTCACCGAGAGGGGTATCGAGGCCAATCCCGACAAATGCCGGGCGTTCTCGGAATTTCCAACCTCGAAGACCAAAAAATCAATCCAATCCCTCAACGGGGTGCTCGCCTCACTCTCCCGTTTCATCGCCAAATCCGCTCAGCATGCACTACCCTTCTTCAGACTCCTTCGTAAGGAGGCCAGCTTCGAATGGACCGATGAATGCGAACGGACACTACTCCATTTGAAGAAGGTCCTCTCTGAGCCCCCGGTCCTATCACGACCATTGGAAAGAGAGACCTTATACCTGTATCTGTCTGTGGCAACCGAGGCCGTCAGTGCCGTCCTAATAAGGGAAACTGACAAAGGACAAAAACCCATCTATTTTACGAGCAAAGCGCTCCAAGGCCCCGAACTCAGATAGCAACAAATTGAAAAGGTCGCCCTGGCTCTCATAAATGCAGCGAGAAGGCTACGCCACTACTTCCTCGCTCATACGGTCAAAGTAAGAACCGACCAGCCAATCAAACAACTTCTCGGACGACCAGATATGGCCGGCAGAATGCTCAAATGGTCTCTGGAACTCTCCGAATTCGATATACAATATGAGAACAGAAAGGCCTTGAAAGCTCAAGCACTGGCCGACTTTATCGCGGAAATGACCCACAACCCGACACCAATGGACGGCGCCCATAAATGGACGATCTTCGTCGACGGCGCCTCCAGTACGACGGGCAGTGGAGCTGGAATCATCCTCGAGAATGAGGATGGGATCCTGATCGAGGTCTCACTAGCACTAGCCTTCCCGACATCAAACAACCAAGCCGAATATAAGGCTTTCATCGCCGGTCTGAGATTGGCCGAAGACCTAGGAGCAAAGGAGGTAAAAATATCAACAGACTCCCAGCTCGTGGCATCACAAGTACGAGGAGAGTACCAGACCAAAAACGACAACCTTGTCGAATACCTAGCCTTGGTCAAAGAAAGACTCGAAAAATTCGAGAAGTGGGAAGTACAGCACATACCTCGCGAGCACAACACACGGGCCGACATCTTATCAAAGCTAGCTAGCACGAGAAAGAAGGGCGGAAACAAATCTGTAATTCAAGAGATCCTTCCTCGACCTAGTATCGAAAAACCACCTCCTCCACTTGAGGTCAACGTGATCGGGGATACTCATTATTGGATGATGTCCATCTATAATTACCTAACGAAGGGCGAGCTCCCCGCCGACCCAAAAGAGGCGGCCACCACCAAACGCAGGGTATGCTCGTATGTTCTCCTCGAAGGGAAACTTTACCGTAGGGGGTTCTCCATCACATTACTCAAATGCGTCGAGGAATAGAAAGTTCCCGACATACTGGGAGAAATACATCGAGGAATCAACGCCTAACACCCCGGAGGACGATCACTCGCACGAAAAGCTCTTTGATCAGGCTACTACTGGCCGACCATGCAACACGACTCCAAGGAACACGTCAAAAAATGCGACAAGTGCCAACGGCATGCCGACATGCACCTCACACCCCCGAACGAACTAAAAACACTCTCCACTCCATGGCCCTTCGCATGGTGGGGCATGGATATCCTCGGGCCTTTCGTGACCGGATCGTACCAGAATAAGTACCTCATCGTAGGGGTAGATTATTTTACCAAATGGATCGAAGCAGAGGCGCTGGCTAAAATAACAGCACAGAACATCCTTCGATTCTTTAAACGAAATGTCCTCGCTCGGTTCGGCGTGTCCCAAGTCCTCATCACGGACAATGGAACGCAATTCACGGACGGGGGATTCCAAGACTTCGTGGCGAGCTTAGGTACTAAGCAGCATTTCACATCCGTCGAGCACCCTCAAACCAACGGGCAAGCGGAAGCGGCCAACAGGGTAATCCTGCGCGGGCTAAAACGCAGACTCGGCGAGGTGAAAAGGGCGTGGGTCGAGGAGTTACGTAGCGTCCTATGGGTTTACCGCACAACACCTCACTCCACAACCGGGGAGACCCCATTCCGACTAACGTACGGCACCGAAGCAGTCATCCCAGTAGAAATAAGAGAGCCGATGAGGCGCATAGAAGAACCCCTTCACGAAGAAATGAACGACGAGGCACTCAGAGTCGAGCTGGACCTCGTCGACGAGATCCGTTCCGAGGCAGCCCTTCGAGAAATATCTCTCAAGCAAAAAATAGCCTTGCGCCATGACGCGAAGGTCATAAAAAGAGAGTTCCAGGTGGGCAGCCTGGTCCTCAGAAGAAACCAAAAAAACCCAAGAGAGGGTAAACTGGCCGCCAACTGGGAAGGCCCCTACTGCGTTCGCGATAAGACGAGCAACGGGGCCTACTATTTAAAAAACCTACAAGGCGAAGAACTTGCTCGACCATGGAACGCAGAGAAACTTAGACAATATTACAGTTGAATACGTCACGGGGAGACGTGGGAGGTACGACCACGCTCTTCGTCTCCAAAACGACAAGGAGGAACCGCGCGACCAGGGGACGAACTGACCCTTCCAGCGAACACAACCCTCCCCGACGGTTGGACCCTCGATCGAGCACCAACGTCGAAGTACCAAGACCGGCAGGGCACCCAGCTCGCGATGGGAAAGCCCAAGCCTCGGAGCCGGAGTTCCAAACCACGAACTCAGTTTTCGATATGAACGGGCACGACGCCCGCTACCTCGTCGGTTCCCTAAACCGAGGAGACTAACATGGTCGAGCATAAAATAGTTCGTGAATAGAAGAAACAAACTATAATAAAATAAAAACCGAGCAGGATGAATAATTAAAAACGAAGTATTCATTCATTAAAAACGGCGAAGGCCAAAGATAATTACGCCCGAAGGCCAAAATTCAAACAAAAAAGGCACGCAGGTCATACAAAACGGGCACGAAGGCCATATAAACAAAACAAATTAAAATTCCTAAGACTCCCTCCGGAGCTACTCCTCAACATTCTCTTCCTCCCCTTCATCTTCCCCCAACTCTTCTTCGGCCTTGAACGGGCACACGATCTCCCCCTCCTGGACACAATAATTGTGGGCTGACCCCTCCGTCACCAACTCGGGATTTAAAATCCTCAGCTGCTCGACGGCGTTATCAAAACCCTCCTTGAATACAGCCACGAGGTCCTGGTTGAGAGAGCGAATGTGCCCCACCAACTCGCCCCGGGAACCAAGAGCGAGCTCTTCTTCAGTCTCATCAGCTAACGGACGGACCTTGTCCTCGAGCGAAGCAAGCCGAGCACGCAATCCAGTATTCTCCTCGGCCACCTTCTGATGCCCAGCTGCTTGTTCCTCCAAACTCGCCTTAGCCGCCTTCAGTAGGTCTCGCTCCTCTTTGACCTCCTCCAACTCTTTCTTCAGCCCCTCCTGAAACTGGTGCTCCTCCTTATAATCCGACAAGTCCTTGGACAGATTGTCCTTTTCAGACCGGACCCGCAGGAGGGCATCTTCCAAAGAGGCAGTGGACATCGAGGTGTCAGTCAGGACCATAGCCGTCTCCATCACCCTGATGACGGCGGCCAAGTCCCTGGCCAATTCCTTGCACCGGACACCAGCCTCTTGGTTCAGGATAGCCTTCGCCTCGGGCGCTGGCACAACAATGGCATCCTCAGTCTTGAAAAAGGCCCGCTCTACATAACAGGGGGGAAGTAAGTAACGTCCAGGGCCACCCGGACTGCCGTTCCCCGCTAAGGTCGACTTGGAGAGTGTCCCATCCGGGCGCTTCCGCTTGTGGAGAGGGGAGGTTGATGGAGGCGGGCTGTCTGGTATGTTGATCATAGATGCACGAGGAGGGGAGGAGAGCACTGGACTCGCTGTTTTTCGAGGTCCCAGCCCCGGAGTCACCAGCTATCTCCTGGACACGAGGCGCGACCTTCTTCTTCTTCTTTGAAACCCTGTCCGGGGCACCTTCCTGGTTGGCCAGCTTGAGAACCCGATCACGAGCACTGAGCATAGCACCTGCAAAACGGGGACATATACATCAGCGGGCGAAAACATAAACAAAAAGACATAAGCATAAAAGAAACACCTACTCAATAATTCCATGGCTTTCTCCTCGGTTCTACACTCGAGCAAAGCCTTGGTGTTAATAAGACGGGGCTCGCAGATTGGCATCCCGGCCTCATCAAGATAAGGCACACCCTTTCGATCCGTCCAGACCGCCAGGTTGAAGCTCTGCACGTACTCAACTAGTTTCTTATAAGTGAGCTTATCCTCGACACCTAGCATCGAGAACTTAATCTTATAGTGGCTAGTGGTGAGATCGAAATGGTCGCGCTGCCACCTCAGCGGTATCTTCGACATTAATTTCTCATCCTCGTCTGCATACCGTTTGTAGTAATAAAGGGAATGCAAGGCATCACGGGTGATCGGTCTCACTACATACCACCGACCCTTGAAATGACGGGCAAAATCTACGTACGTCTTGAATAAACGTACGGGCTGTTTGAAAGAGACCCAGCTGTGACGCCCCCGAAGACCGGACCGTTGGAGATGGAAAACATGGAAGAAGAGGGCTCGGGTACACCCAATACCGAGGAAGGGCAGACCAACTCAAATGCCCGCATAAAAGCAAGGGCATTAGGGTGTAACTGGGACGGCGCCAGCCGGAGCCACTTGAAGATAGACATCTGGAAGGAATTGAAGGGTAGCCTGATCCCCGCCTCTCGGAAGGCGAACTCGTACATGGCGAACTGCTTCCCCGGGAAACGATGACATATCCGGTCCGCCTCTTTGGGAGCATGGCACTGCCAATTTTCAGGATCTTCTCGACTTCTATTTTCCACCACGGCATAAGCGTGGGTCGCCTCCTCGCAGAAATAAGATTCCTCGTCCAAGGGTTCGTCCGCAACCCAAGAGAGGTCATTTTTCCCGGACGACGAAACATGCTCAGTACCACCTCAGGCGTTCCCCTCCTCGGCAGACAAACGCGTAAGGTCCGTATCCGCGGGCCGCGGCCCGGTTTCTTCTTCTCTCGGTCGTAGACTCCCGGTTGCACCTGAAACACAGACAGAAAGAGTGAATTCGACGTCATATCAAATCCACCCTTCCACCACAGGTCAAGTGAAAGGGCGTGGGGCCGACGTTCACGGGCACCAGTGCGAAACCTCACCCACTGCCACCAGGCCCAGTTGAGAAATTTCGCACGTGTTCGACGTAGCAATGCACACGTGAACATTCTCATGCCCCGGGAAAAAATCTCATACATGCTTATGAAAATTTTGCCCGACACATGAAATTTCTGCCCGGGACAGTCTAATCCTAACCCTATTTTTCACATCTACAGCCTACTTAACTACTTTTAAGTTAAATCTAATTACTCTATACATATGAAAACATGCATTCACAGCCATTAACGCAGAAAAACATGGAAAATAGAGGATTAAGAAGGCAAAAATAGTACTTGACATGATGAAAATCAAAAAGGGATGGTGGTGCGCGAACAGCAGCGGTGGTTCAGGTGACGAGACGGGCGGAGACAAGAAAATTCTTCAGAGCTTCCGGTGAACGTCTGAGCGAAAAAGTGTAAATGAAGTCACTCAACCCCTTTTTATAGTCCCAGGCGCGTGGATTAACGCGCTAGGCCATCATTACCTACTGCTTACGCCGCCGTTTGCACACTAAACGAAGCGACACCATTAATACTGAAACGCGTCAATCCATAAAGAATCTGGAACGACGTCGGGCAACTATACACCTCCCCAACCCTATGGAACGTCCCCGACCCCGTATGACGTCCTCGACTTCCACAGAAACATCACGAACCCGTCGGGGACCTTCGTCCTCGACACTATTTGGAGCATCACGTGCCCGGGGAGAAAAGGATGCTACGGTCAGCTCTGTTGGAACATCACGTGTCCGGCCATATGCCCGCTACTTTGTCCTTGGTGCATGCGCCCAATTGCAATACAAGTCATCACTCTGACCCAGAGACTCGACTTGGGGGACTCCTGTTCTAGACTGGGCCGCAAGAATGTATATGGCCACGGCCCAGTATATGTCGAGCAAGGGCCCATATGCTCGAGCAAGAGAACCTCTTGGACAAATCACCTGCTGATACGACGGGCATACACTGAAGACGGGCAAAGGGTATGTCTGCCAGCTCATCTGCCACGTCGCCCAACTGCCCTTTATTATCTCCTGAAAGATAGGGGTAGTTGGACCAAGGGGCAGACCTTTTGTCCAGGTCTTCACGCTTCTTACGCGTCCCTTGGCAGTTCCTCCATGGGCCTAGCCAGATTAAGCCCATTGAGGGGCCTTGGCCCAGCGCTGGGGGCACATTATAAATACCCTTTCTTAGCAAAGGGTCAGGTATTCTCACTCATTCTGAACTAAACCATAATATCATGTACCTCTTCTGATTTAAGCATTGGAGTGCTTTGTAGGTACACCCCCCTCCTTTCCCATTTCATTCTCTGGCCCTTACATCAAGTCCTGGAAGACTCTTCTGATCAGGTGAGATCAGTACATCTAGTTGTTCATCTTGTGAAAGAGACACAATTGTGTGGACCAACTTATATGAGATGGATGTACCTTGTTGAACGTTATAAGAAAATATTAAAATGGTACGTGAAAAGCCGAAGTCGACTAGAGGGTTGTATTGTTAAACGATACATTGTTGAAGAAGTGGTTGAGTTTTGTACTGAATATTTGCCCAATGTTCAATCGATTGGACTCCCCAAAGCTCATATTTTCGGAAAAAAAGAAGGTAAAAAATTAATTGGAAATAAAATTGTGACAATATCAAGGGATGAACGAGATCAAGTGCATTTGTATGTTCTGCACAATGATAAATAACTTCAACAAACATTGGAAGCACTGTAAGCTGGAGTTCGTGAATTAAGAAAGGAAAAAGAAAGATATAGCGCTTCAGGTTTTAAAGATGCTTCGGACAAAGATAGTATCAACTGTAACTTTTAACCAAATATCCAGAGGTAATTATATATATTTTTATGAAATTAAATTATTAGCTTAAATTATTTAATTGACATATATACACATTAACAATGTCATATTTATTATTGGTTTTAGGGCATTATCCCTTGTCACCTATACTTATCGTCACCAACTTATCGGATGGCTGGCAAGTGAAAAGTGTATAACATTGGGAGAATCACTCCATACTAACCCGCTCCCTATAGGATGTTTGAAAGTCTTGGTTGATATTGCTTTAGAGATGAATGCATTATTACCATATCCTGGCGATGTTTCGGATGCAACAACGATGAGAGAAGCAATAGGTTCGTTTGTTGCATGGCTAGCAAGCCTCATTAGCGTAGGATATGAGGTATTCTTAAAACCATTATGAACCTTTGTTAACCTTAATGTATAGATTCAAAGTTTTTACGCGCATTTTACGTACATTTTTTATATGGTCATGTTAATTAGACTCCAACAAGATCCAAAGCAAAAGATAAGGGGATTCTGCAACATACCGAGTTTGTTGTTTAAAAAAAGAGGTACATCACAATTATATGATATTTATGCATGGAAAATTTTAAATTCGTGATCTTATACTTCATCTAACTAATTATATGATATATATAACTTCATGGTAAGGAGATTAGCAACGTCTCCACACAAAAAAAAAGGTTGTTACTAAGAAGACCGCGCTAGAAAAAAACCTACCTCCAAGTATAGGTCGTGCCTTTAGACGTTTCTAGAATTGACAGATATTCCGAACAGAGGTATTCGTCTTATACCTATGGAGGAAGGTATTTATGGCTTTGAATATGAACAATCAAATGGTAATGATGAATTTGAGCAAGTTTTTCATCATGAAGAATTAGGCGTCAGTGTTGTCAATACATACGTGAGGTATATCCGATCTACTTTGTTATATTAATTGAACAACTTATTTACTTTATGTTTCAAATGAATAGTCTAATATTAATGATATTTTTAATTAAGGTTTTTGTATGACAAAGTGATGCGCCCACGTGGATTGGAGCAAAGATTTGCATTTTTAAGCCCCGCGCCTGTCAGCTTATCTTTAATCATGAATAAACCAGACGGGGTCATGATGTATGTACGCAACCTCTTTATGGCCAACAAAGATACATAAAAGTTTTTCTTTTTACCGTTTAATACTGGGTTAGATTTTCATTCTAAATTCATCTATTATATTTTTTTGTATTTTGACGTCGTGTAGAAAGTTTCCATCTAACATTTGTTTAATCTTACACTGGATATTGGTTGTTGGTCGCAATTAATCCTATCAGAGAATTTGTGTATTATCTGGATTCGTTAGGAAATGATTGGACAACATACCAGGATATGAAGAATATGATTGACATGTAAGTGAGATTGTTCTAAATATTCATGTGTATATTTATTTATTTATGTGAATTGTTCTAAATATTCATCTATATTTTATTAGTATTATACAAGCTTTTCGAGCACAACGAGATATCCAAGTACCAAAGAGGAGAGCCAACAATATTACATGGATAAGAGTGGAGATATATTAATAATCACATTTTTTATTATATTAGTGATGATACTTGATAAAACTTATGATTTATCCATATTTTATTTTCATGTGTAGTGTCCTCGGAAACATAATGGTATAGATTGCAGATATTTCATGTTGAGGTTTATGAGAGAAACTCTTTTCTTTATCGAATAGAGATTTCATCTGATGTATATATTTCTAACTTATGAGTTATTTTAATATTTAACACATATTCTCATATAATTAAATAGTTAAAACTAAATCAAACTATGTTATATTATTATGTAGTACTTTGATGAATTCAAGTGTGCGTATTACTCAAGTAATCATTTGGATGAAATTAAAGAGGATTGATGTCAATTCATTATGGAGCTCGGAGTTTTATAAGGTATATTGTACTCTTACTTTAATTGATGAGAATTTTGAGTATGTGTAACTTTATAACTATAGACATTGTTTATGTCTTGTTTTAATTGAATTACAATCTTTTTGTGTTGTTTCAGGTTATATGAAGCAAAAAAATTTATAGATGCAAAGTATAAGTAATATGTAGATTTGAAGTAGAAGATAGATTGTTTTGTATATATAAATTGGTGCAAAGTAGAAGATAGATTGTTTTGTATATATAAATTGGTGCGTATATATTGGTTTGAATTGCAAATTGTTTTGTATATATAAATTGGTGCGTAAATTGATACGTTTAAATAGACAAAATTGGATTTGGTTTAAGCTCCAATTTATGATATTTTTCTGCAAAATGTGGTTGAAAAACAGATGCAAATTGTGGTTGAAAACCTGGTGAAAATTGTGGTTTAAAACAGGTGCATATAAACTGTATAAAACAGACAACGCTTTTTTAAGTAATTTATTTAAACAAAAGTTGTATACTTTAGACAACACTTTACACAAAGCGCTGTCTAATATGGGGTTTAGAAAGCGCTTTCACCAAAATAGTTGTATAAGGTGGGGATTAGAAAGCGCTTTCACAAAAAACGTTGTCTAAGGTATACCAAAAAAATGTCAAAAGCGTTGTCTAAGGTACCATTAAGAAAAAGCAAAAAAGTGATGTCTAATGATACTTTAGACAACACTTTTTCAATAAATTTAATCCCCTTTAGACAACGCTTTTGATATTAACAAAAGCGTTGTCTAAACCTTTAGCATCGCCACTTTATACAACGCTTTTAAGTGTTGTCTAATGGCAAAAAAAAACAATGTTTGATGTCTTTTATAGCATAATGTAACTTCCAAATTAAATAGAGTTTTAACCACAAAACCTTCCTAATTATACTATATAAATTGAAGCACCTCACTTGTATAAAACTTCATTCTCAAAAGAGAGAGATATTTATAAAATCCATGATGTGTAATAAAGAAAATGAAAACCCACGATTTATAGGACAAAAATTAGCTAAAAATGGAAAAGAGCCTCACTTATAAAAAAACTTCATTCTCAAAAGATATATATATATATATATATATATATATATATATATATATATATATATATATATATATATATATATATATATATAATCCATTTCAAATGTGGAAGAGCATCTCCAATGGTGCAATCAATTTTTGGATTTTTTGTGGGATCTATTAAGACACATCATTTTTAAGCAACTCATCCAATTTTCACTTTAATGGTATAACTCTAAAGAACTCATATTTGATCCAACAACTTTATCTCATATATTAATATTTTATTAATATTATTTTATCCATATATGGCCTCACAACATAGTTTATATATTTTATTGATTTTTTATTAGAAAGTATAGTTTATATCTTTATTGGTTTTTTTTATTAGAAAGTAACCTTGCATTACATTATAACTTTGGCTGATGTGTCGAACTGGAACATCAACTTTTTTGTGACAGCTGGCGAACTTCATTACCATTAACATTTTTATTACTGATAATTGATTATCACATATAAAAAAAAGGAAGATTTTTAAAAGAGTCGTTACTAATCAAAATAAGAGAAAATATCTTTTAAGGATGTTTTCGACTTCGACGAAAAAATATTATGTGAGAAGTCAAGTCGAAAGAAAGAAATGAAGAGGAATCATTATATCACATTTTCGAATCTGCATGACTTGATTTGTGTGTTGTATTTTAATGGAGAAGAATCATTAGATCACGTTTTGATTAATTGTCTTAAGAGTAAACTTGTTTGGAGTTACGTTTTGGATTGTGTTGGAGTCACTTGTAGGTAGTTAAACTTGCAGAGACCATTTGTTGGAGTGGTTAGTTCATATGGTTGGTAGGGCCGTGTAAAAATTTGATATCGTTAAATTAATTTTGTATGTGTTGGAGTTTATGGTGGATGCGGAGTCAAATCATTTTCATCGTTAAATTGGTTCTGTATGTGTTGGAGTTTATGGTGGATGCAGAGTCAAATCATTTTTAACGATATATATAGACATGCGCAAGATGTGCAAAAAGAATTACAATGTATGTGTTGGAGTTTATGGTGGATGCAGAGTCAAATCATTTTTAACGATATATATAGACATGCGCAAGATGTGCAAAAAGAATTACAATAGCAGTGCTTACAAACCACATCATACCAGAACAATTCAAATCTTAAACATCCTGACAGTTAAACACATATTAGCATAAAAACACCAACAACCTTGACAAACCAAGGTACCCCAAATTACTCAATAACAGATGAGGAATACAACGTCTACCTAATGAGAAACAGAAACTCCTAACAAGAAACTACTCAATAGTAGTAGCATAGTCTGCCGCAATTTTAGCAGCGATTGAAACTGTGTCTTTTGTTGTCAAACCAAGACCTAGAATCAAATCCGAACGCCACAACACTCAGCAACTGCCTCCCTACAGAACTATGCATTTCACCTCAACGGAACCGCAGTCAACCCATATGACACACTCCTGCAAACACCAAAAGCATATCAGCCGAGTGTGACACCCAAATAAAACCAGATCTGAATTACGAATCCGGACACCAATAGCTATAATTTGGACTGCAAATAGGATAACACCCCATAAACCATAAACCAAGGTAGGCACTACCACCCAGAAAAAACGCCCAACAACTTCTCCACCAATAATCAACGACCCCGAATACCACTCCAAACAAAATCTGAATTTAATACCAGCCCCTAAACTAAATTACATAAAAAACCACCACCGCTGAAAAGAACTCTGTCGGTCCACCACCACAACCAGCCAAAACCACATCCACCAACATCCCACCCAACCCCACACAGAAAACTAACACAACACATCAACCCTCCCCTCCAAGCTGACAACAAGTCCCGCGTCACACACACATAGACACCTATAGCAGACACCTCCCACTACCATGAAACTCTGCATCTTCCAATCGAGATCATAAAATGCCATCAAAAGGCTTTATCTCCCACAAATCCAAAGAAAAGTTGAACCCTCTCAGATTGTTCTTCAACCAAGACCATAACAGATATTTGATTATGTCAATCAACTTCCCTATGGTCACATCCTTGTTCCTGAAATTATTTAATTCGATAATTCCAAATCGTTGAATCCGACTGTTTTAATCACATCCAACTTCCCTCTATCACTCTAACAGAGAGTTAAATTGATTAAAATTTTCCAACCCCGCATTATGCATAGCGGTAGAAACGTCCAACCATCTTAGAATCACATACCAAATCTCACACGATTTTGGACATTCGAAGAATAAATGAGAAACAGTCTCCTCACTTCCGCATCCGAACGAATTCAGATAAAATTACCTCTTTTAGCAAGATTGTCCTTTGACTTTTCAAAAAAGAAAAATCATTTTAACGATAATTCTGATTATGTATATATTAAGGTTTATGATGAATGCAGAATCAAATCATTTTTAAGGATAATTGATTATGTATGTGTTAAGAGTTTATGACAGATACGAAATCAAATCATTTTTAAGGATAATTAATTATGTATGTGTTGAAATTTATGATCGACGCGGAATCAAATCTTTTTTAAAGATAATTAATTATGTATGTGTGAAATTTATGATGGACGTAGAATCAAATCTTTTTTTAAAGATAGAATATGCAATATAGAAGAAGTGGTTCCTCCAAATCTATTTTTAATGAAATGAATTTGCTTATAAAAAAATAATACACGACAATCGACAATTATCCATTCTACTAAATAACATAAAAAGAAATTCAAAGGTGAAACATATATTAAAAATAAAAAAGAAACAGAAAGCAGTACAACAACAAAAAGAATTAAAACAAAACTAAAATGATGATAGGAAAACAAGAAAGTAAGTTAAAAAAAAACAACAAAAATACATGGTTATAATATTTGCATTAACCACTAAGCGTTGGAGTTGCTCTGGTGCCTAGATTTTTCCTTCTCTTTCACAACACTTCCCTGAGTCTTGTCATAATCTTCGCATAATAATAAACAAATCTTAATTAGCCTTAATAATCAATTTCCATCTTAATCCCAACAAAAGCAATAACAAAATCATAATAGTAAGCAAATTAATTAATTATAACCTGGATGATTTTCATGGATGGACTTATGTTGCTGAAGAGACTGGTTTCCACCATATATTCCTCCAAATCCTTCTTCATCAGATCTCGTAGCATACCCTTCTCCAAACGAATGAGACATCACATCCCTTCACAATATCATCAATTAATAACCCATCTTAGAATACATAACTACATAGCACCAACACCTCGAAAAATGGTATAAACAAGTCAAACACAGACACTTATTATCAGTATTATCGTATCGGTGTCGGTACTCTGTATATACACGAAATCACAAGAAAGATTATAGTAGTATGTGTTATTTTGAACTTACCCATGTTCAGTAGTTTCCTTTTTCTCAGTATTAGCGTTTTGAGCCTTGTCCATATTAGGGGCAGAATCTGGTTTGGGGCAAAATGTAACGGTTGAAGTTTTCCGACAAAGGTTGGAAGAGAGTGGACGTGAGAAAGAGACTTGTGAGAAGGTTAAAACGGTCTTTGTAGTGTGGATCATTTTTTTCTACGTTGAGATGTTGCGAACTTATAGCACACGAAACAGGTTGAGAGTGGGAGTCCTTTGATATCGGCGAGGAAACAGAAGTTGATTAGGATGTGTAGTAAATTAGCAATAATACTAATAATGCATGAACATGGTGACATGCTATTCCACTTGTCGCTTGCTACATGGTTTGTTTGTTTTGGACATTCTGTATGACTCGTGTCTTTCACATAATACAGTGCGTGTCACACGTAAGGGTTAATGAGAATAAAGAAATATAGCAATTCAGCCTTGAAGACACGAGTAACCCAACCAATGCCACGTGCTTCTTGTCTTTAAGGGATGAGATTAAGTTTTGGGAATGGCTCGAGAAGTGTGAGGTAGGGTTGAATAGAGGTAGGGTGTGGTCGAATTCATGGTTTAAGAAAGCTCGTTCGATGAACATGTTATAAATTATTAAAGAATTAATAATGTTATGTGTTTTAAAATTACAAGAAAAATATGCAAATGAAAATTAATTTTAAATTTAGGAAGTGTTTGTAATACCTCAAAATTTGTCCTCTCATTTTCATGCCATTTAGCATATCCTTTCATACATTGTATTGCATTTAGATCACAATTGCATCATAAACATACATGAACATACATCTCCATTTGAGCTTTCACAGGTTGCGACTGACCTTTATTTCTTCATGCGGCACGTGCACAATAATCTCAGAAGAAGCCAAAAGTTCTCGGTTGATTCAGAGGAGTTTAAGCTGAATATCAGTTTTATGGTGCAGTTTGCAAAAGTTGTAACTTATGCTCGAAAACTCATTTTGGCTTGAAAATCAATAGTTTAGACCGTTTCATTATTCTCTACAACTTTTGTGTTCGTCTCGGAGGCCAATTCATCAAGGAAAATTGCGGGATTTATTTGTTTCTGAAATTTCGGTTTCGCCGATTAACTGTGCTAGCGGTATTCAAGAGTTTGTAACTTCTTATTGGGTCAACATGTCTGAGAGATTCATATGCCAAAAGTTCCGTCTTGATATCCTTTCCAACCTTTGGGTTTTGGCCGAGAACTAATTCTTTGAAGAAGATCTCAGAATATGCGAGTCTTTAGAGTCGACATAGTGAAAAACAGTGCTGAACCGGTGAGTTTTGAACACTAAAAAATTCATAACTCTTGGATCGTTTATTGAATTGATGTCGTTTCGGTGCCTAAAATTCCGTTTAGATGTTATCTTCATTATGTGAATTCAGTTTTGGTTCGGTCCAAGCGGAAGGATCTCGAAAATGCGAATTACCAATAAGGTTCTTTGATGCACTGCATTGTCTGTCAGATTTTGTAAAATTCATAACTCGGTCAATTTTCATCGGATTGCACCCGTTCTTGAAGCGTTGGTTCAAAAATTTTATCCTCTTCAAGTTCAAAGACAAATGCGAGTTTGAACGGTGCTCCCAAGATTATCGTTTTGGTTTATTTCACAAAACTGAAGTGCTGAACCGAAGAAAAAGGCTGAAAGTGGTTTCACGAGAAAATTCATATCTCCCTCGTCGTTTGTCCGGTTGAGCTTAGATTTTAACACCAGGTCACTGACTCATAGATCTACAACTTTGCTGACAAAGTCGAGTCGAGATTATGCTCCGAAGAGGTTGACCTCGTCACATTTTCGAGTAGCGGACACCAAATAAGCCGAAAAAACAACTTATCCAGTGACGTCTTGCAGCTTAAACGTATCGATCGCACTCGATTTTGATCGTATGACGTTCGTTATTTTTGCATTGCAACCGTAATTCAGAGGCGGACGATGTTGTGGAAGGTTTATAGTCGAAATTTCTTGCCGAAGATATTGTTATTTTCACTTAAGCCGAAATTCTACCTTTTGCCTTTCATTTTACACTCCACTATATATTCTTTTGACCCACAATTTGTCTCATAACTTCAATCATAATTTACAAACACCAAAAAACTCTCACAAACTCTCTCTAAAGGATCAAAGTTCATTCTCTCAACTCTTTCTCAAGAACACAACAACAACTTCATCAAGAACTCAAGAACACAACAATTCCGATCAAGCTTCCGATAGCCGAGCCGCCACGAACCACCACCTTCGGTCAACTTCACCACCGTAAGACCACCATCTTCCGCCACCGGCAGCCGCGCGGCCTCTCCTCCTCTCCTCCGTTCATGATTGCATCTCACTTCCTTCGGATTTGCAATTTCTTCGTCGATTCTTCATTCGGTAAGCTTCTTAAACTTTAATTCATGAATAATTGTTGAATTGTTTCTTGAATTGAATTTTGAAGTTGAATTAATCTTGTGGAGATTATGTGCATTGATTCATAATTTTATTATTGATTGATTCTTGATTAATTTATCCTAATAATTGTTGTGGTGCATGATTGAAAAGGCTTGGTAAAGTTGACATAGAATAATCGGTGAATGTTAGGTGTTTGACAAAATTCCTAAGAGAGCTAATTATTATGACTTGATATTGATTGAAGTGCTTGACTTTTGAATTCATGTTTGTTTCATTGTGTAAATTCGGAATAGGATAGGTTGAAGCTTAATTGTTGATGTTGTTCATATGTCGCGTGTCGATAAGTGCGTTTTGGTCATAACTTCCTAACCGTAGCGCGTTTTCGCGAATGTGAATAGTGTAAATTGACTTTGTTGATTATTCCGGAGCCATTGGTAAACTTTTTAGTCGATTTCGGACAATTTTTTTCGGCTATTTCGCTACTGCCAGCCGATAAAATCGGCCAAAAAGTACCACTTCCGAGCGGAATTTTCAAAATCCGATTGCATATTTGAATCCGTTGGCACGTTTGCAAGTTACCATGCGATTTTCGTTCAATTCCGAGTCGGTGATTTTTGACGCGTTTTTTCGTTTTAAGGCTTTTTAAGTTCGGTTTGGTGCAATTTTGATGCATTGATCTTGTTTTGACTTGTACTTATGTTTGTTGATCATTTTCCATTCATTGCATGTAAATTTATTTGATTTTGGTTTGAATTTGCATGTTGTTTATGTTAGAGCATAAGTGCTGCCCCGTTTTGAAACGTAAATTTCAATGTATGTCCATGACTCGTACATTCATCTTTCTATTTGATTTTGAGTTGTGAGACATAGGTGCAACTTCCGGTTGCACCTCTTTTTTGTTTCTAATGTGTTTGTTGAGTTCATGCAAGGTTCTCGCAAAGATCTTAACGACGGTCGTTTGGTTGGTATCCCACTTTATTTGTGGGATACCTTTGGATTCAAATGATATTTTGTGTCGTTGTTTTTGTTTCGATTATGGGGGATCTTCACAAAGAAATTATGGAAGATGAGCATTTATTTTTCTCATGGGAGATTACAAGGCTTGGCTTGAAGTTTTTTTGGATTTCTTTTATGTGAAAGAATCGGCACTTCGACCAAGTAAGTAATCTCGATTATCTACTTTAATGCATCATTCTAGTTGTATGCGACTTAGGATCATGTAACTTAAGATGCATATTGAGCCCTCCCACCTGAGGCATTGGATTTATTTGTGATATATATTGATATGTGTCGATTTCGGAGTTTAGGGATTAGGTTACGGATTAGAGAATTCGATTCCTTTCACTTTCCCTTAAAATATCGTTTTTGCCCGTTTCGTCGCAATTATTAAAAATAGTTTTAGGTGTGATAAAATTCTGGAAAAATTCATGAGTGTTCTTCTTCCTCTTAATTAATTTGTCATATTTTTTGTTTCCATATTTGGGTGGTTTCAATATTTTATTTGGATTTTAGATCACAAGCTGTCCCAAAAAGGAAGGTTTTGGCATAAGGGACCGAAATCGATTTTTCCCCATAGGTGTGAGACCTATTTTTTGTATATGATTAATCACTGTAATTGGTGGCATTTTGATTCTCATTAGGCATTTTTTTCATAATTTTTAGTGCCCTTTTTGATCCACTTTGTGGAGTTGTTTTTGGGTGATCATTCATTGCTACCTTGCTAGTCAAGTAATTGTTTTGGCACTTTGGTGCATAATTTTGTGGAATACTTTTGGACAATGTGAGATAATGACTTTATTATTCCAGGGATTTAATTTCATAATTTTTAAAGGCTTTTTGCTATTTTTCCATGTCACCTAGATCCTAGGTTGATTCATGTGTCTATTTGCTCCATAACTTAAATGATAAGAAGACATTCATGCCATTTTCTTGAAGGGATTTTTGGTAGATTTTAGGAGTTGATTATAGGTCATTTGTATGTCTTTAATTCCAGTCATAGGTCATTTTTTGAACCATACTCATTTGGTTTGTTTTGGTGCTTTAAAGTGCATACTTATGTGAATTAACTTTAACCTAAACTAGATTCTCTTCTCCTCTAAATAATAACTTGAATTATGTGGAAATCATTAATGCCTATTCATGCATTCTAAGTGAATCTCATACCTTGTATGCTACTGAACCATAATTATTTCATGCATATTCACATGCCATTTTTTCTTAACTTTCATCATGTGCGATCTTATGCGATTTTTGCTCGTTTCTTCTCATATCTTCTTCTCATTGCTCCATATGCCTAATCCATTGCATCCATGATTGTATATTCATTCATCCATCTTCATAAGCATTCATTACTGACTTTGATGTTCATTTTATGCATTAATCCATTTTTGTAAGCCATATGCATTCATATTTCATCCATGAGTCCTAATTTGCATTTATGTGAACTTAGGTGAACTTTTTGTACATAGTTTGACATAGTTTGATCTTGTGAGATATCCTAGCATACTTAGGGACCTATATCATGTAGCTACTGACTTTAGAAGTAATGTAACCTTTAGGTACATTCACCTTTAGACTTAGGTCTTATTTTGAACCCTAGTTCCATTCTAGGACGTTTATGGTACTTAATCGCTTTTATGTTTTGATTTTACTTTCAATATGCATTGTCATGCTAACTTTTGTTTTTTAGGGGGGAAGATTGAGGTAAGCATTACTTCATTCCTATCTCTTATGCATTTTAATTGTGTTTGCCTTAGCACTTTGTGCTTTGCTTTTAGGCTTTTCCTTTCTTTAGAAACAACTTAACTTCCTTAGGAAGTAAGTTAGTTTCTAAGCTCTCTTTTCTTCCTTTCCTTTTCTTTCTTAGGATTAGAATACCTCATTAACCATAGGATCTCCCTTGTAAATAAATCAATAAAAATTAGGGTGTGTCTTAGTTCCCATTAGATTTTTCCTTTTCCAACTTGAGTCATTCTTTCTCATCTCAAAAAGAAAAGCAATAAAACACTTAATAAAAACCGAACAATCTTGTACGACACGAGACTTTGTTGCGGAGTGTTTATACGCGTCCTGTTTCGGGGCGAGGTGTAAATGCTTCCCGCGATGGATAGGTCTTAGTACAAGACCGTTCACAAACAAATTCAAAACACTTCTTTTAAAAGACAAAAACCAAATAACAAGCGACTATCCTGCGGGAACTTCTCTTCTCATCTCATTCACTCATAACGCGAACTCGCGGCGACTTGTCTCATTTGCAAGACGGTAAACGCACTCGTACCAGACGAGCCTGCAACACCTGAGCATAGACATACGCAGTTCCAGCTGTAAAAAAAACACAAACAAATAGTTTCCGCCTTAGTTAGGCGAACTACGTCGACTCTGATCCTCATTATCCCGATGAGGTACGTAGGCAGCGGGGTAGGGCCCGTTCGAGTACAATCTTTATTTCCCTACATTTTCCCCATTCTTTCCATTCTCTCTTCTTATTCCTTTCTCACTTCCATTCCAGTTAGCGGTTTTATTCAGCAGCATCTTATTTCTCACCCTTTGAAAAAAACAAGCAAGCGTGGATCCCGTCGGGTACGACGGACGATCTGGGGTGCTAATACCTTCCCAGTTCGTAACCGACTCCCGAACTCAGATCTTTGGTTTGCAGGGCCTTGTCCTTTCCTTCTTCCTCAGGTTTGTGCAACATTACCTTTCCCATTCATTCGGGATAAAAATGTCTGGCTGGCGACTCTAACCTTTTCGCGCCACTTTCGCGTTTGTACTAGGATGAAAATCCCGGGAGCGACAGCTGGCGACTCTGCTGGGGACAAACTTGATTCTTCCGGTTTCCCTTGTAGAGTCAATCCTAGCGCCTGTTTGGTTTTGTTTCTTTGGGTGTTTATATGCTTGTTGTTGTGTGCTTTAGTTTAGCTTTACTGTTTTCATTTACAGCTTTTATTTACAGCTTTACTTTATCGCATTTATTTACCGCTTTCAGTATTTTATTTTCCATGCATCATATTATACTGGACTGTCTGGCTGTGCTGGTTTTCATTTTTTCTGTGGGTTGGGAGTTACTGTGAGATAAGCCAAATACCCGGCTTGAGTGCACTATAGGATTAGCGTGGACATGTTGTACTCGTATGGTTACATGATGAGTGGCGATGTGTTCCACACCCAGGTTGCGATCGTCTTGGAACTATCTTGTGTGGGGGTTCTTCCCCACTTCGGGATACAACCTTGATGGTTATGTGCAGCTGGGGACCGATCATTGAGAACCTTAATGGGAACACCCCTCTCTAGTGATGACAGTGGCAGACCACATTTGTTGGTAAACCCACTCGCATCCGAGGGTCCATTGGGAACTCGCATAGGATGGCCTGGTTCTCTCATAGGAATTCAGTTAAAGCAAATTGTTCGTATGACGATAGTATTGTACCCTTCGGGATGAATGTACTTTTGTTTCTCGATCCAGTGCTTGAAGCTGGAGACTTGTGAGGGATGCTTGTTTTTCCGGACTCAACTGAGACCTCCCTGCGTAGTACATAATACCAAACCGATTCCATGATTTGGTCATGAGCCATTTCTCGGAGATGGTGAACGTATTATTGCTATTCGGCTTTGAGAGTCCGTGATGTTTGACCCGAGTAGCACACCCGTGAGATTGGGAGGGGTTTACAGGTTTGCAGGAACCCTAAACTTCAACATACCCACTTTGTCAGTATTGTTCAGTGTTCTATGGTTCTCTGATTCTGAGATGCAGGATTTCTATTCAGAGAAATTGTTACTAGGATTACCATTGTGACCTTGATATTGTGACTGTTATTATGACTCTCCACAGACACTTGGCTCGTTGTTAAGCTTCAACACCATCAGTGAATATTCAATTATGTGATCCAGTTCTACAGTTATTGGGTTCTCAGTTATGGGGTTCTATACAGAGATGGTGTTACTATTATGGTTCTATTCAGACACTTGACTCATTGTTCAACATCGCCACCAACATCAGACTATTGATCACATGCCTGTTGCATACATGACATCATAGCATTCCAGCACACGTGTTCAGTTATTTCTGAGGATCACATATCTGAATCATGTTGTTGGATTTTTCTGTGTCAAAACTTGAATCAAAGCAGATAGATTCCTCAAAAATAACTGAACATGGCATTTGCATACATCCTTGCATTCTTGACAGGTGTTCAGAGACAAATTCTTTTCCTGACTTGATTTCTCATCAGAATGGACAACTTGAATCACGTTCATCAAGGTATACATTTGAAGCAACTCCGAGCGGAGGTAATCGAAGGAAGACCCAACTGGGGCAATTCAGGGCAAAGGTATAAGCTTTATTTCAAAGTCAGAAACTGCTGAAAGTGGAAATCAACCAGATGAAGACTCAGATGAGCTTGGAAATCCTGAATGCAGTGTCAAGTAAATGAAGCTATTTTCATCCCTATTGAGGGGAACTACGCTGCTCTGATTCTCCATTGGTCAATGGAGATACGTAGGCAGGAGATCGTGCAAGATCTTTCCGAGCAACCTTATCTGTTAACTTTATCAACCTCTTCCCTCAAGACTTCACTTGTCGGCATCCAATTTCAGCTTCCCAAGAGAGTCCTAAGGGTCAGGGCATAAGGGTAAAGGCCAAAACCACTTGAGAAGAAGTTTGATCATATTCTGATGACGTACGTGCAATAAGTTTCCCAATTTACGCAAATTTGGAGTGGTTGAGCTAACTGCATCAGGATCGTCTCCGACAAAGCTTCCTTTGGGGTTTCAATGCCAAGTATGATTACCATTCTGGGGCACCTGGCCTTTTAATTGAAGATTGCAAGTCTTTCAGAGGCAAAGGTAAAAAACAAGGTCGCGAATTTTATTGAGTAAACATCCAGACTACTGACTGCTGAAAGTCTCCGAGAGCAATAAGTCCAGACGGAGTCAAACCTCCTCAATAATGACCACCATGATGTGAAGGCTAGATGCAAGTATCACTCAGGGGCATTTAGGCATACAATTGACAACTGTGATTTGTTCAAGTACAGGATGCAAAATTTGGCCGACTCAAAGGTCATCATGCTAGAAGGTCTGCTCACATATTGAAATCTCCTTATCAAATTGGCATCCTAGTTTGCAAGGGCATCTTCAGAAGCAATAAGTCCAGACGGAGTCAAGTCTCCTCAATGATGGCAATGTTCAGTTTCTTTACTGCATTTTCATTTGTAGTTTATATTATTTGTTTAAACATTTGTATGCATGCATGAAACTTATTTGTTTTTGAATGTTAATCATAATATAACGCACATGTTTTTCTTGAAGTAATCCATTCGTATTCACTCATGATTTTGTGTATGTGCATTGCAATACCAACTGTTGAGCTTAAACTCTATCAGGGAGGATGACGAAATGAAAACGCAAAAATCTCTAATTGTGTGTTTTTGAGAAAGACCCTGTTGACGATGTACAGGCATTGTTTCAAATCCTAAACACCGGAGATATAAGGGAGATATACCCTCGCCAACCCATTTGAGCCTTGAAGTAGGAGTTTTCTTTTTGCATGAAAAAACCCTCGCACTTAACCCAGGGGCAGGGTAGGCGTTAGTTAGTTTGACCGAGCATTCAAATTTCAAAAAGGAATGTAAATCTGAGGATCCATTACCTTTCGTTGTACCAAATCAAGAGGTCCAATGACCAGAAACCACAATGGTTATCCCTATCAAGAGGTCCAAAGACCGGAGACCACAATGGTTATTCCTCAACAACAAAGGAGTGAGACAGTCACGACCCTCGCAAAGCATTCAAGACAAACAGTGTCACACGATTTGTTCAAAAAAAAATGAATTGAAAAAAAATGAATGAGAAAGCCCGCTAAGTCGAAACTTGAAAACAAGCGACTTAGGCAAAAATTAGGGCATCCCGCTGGACTTCACAATCAAATATTCACAAGAATCAGTCCAGACAAAAGTTAGGGATAATCAAATAATGCAAAAGCGAAAGACAAAAAGGATTACACAAGAAAGATCCTTGAATAAGAACAAAGTCGTGTGATACAGACACAAAAGGTGAAGGGGTGACTGACTCCAAACGACACCTAATTGGTGTTTAAAACCGTTAGTGTCATTGGTTCCTCAACCATCACAAAATCCTTTTTGAGATGTGAGCGCTTGTGAAAGCTAGCTGAACATAGGAATGGAGAACATCGCGAAGATGGGTGGGCACAAATAAACTTCGAGCCTATACCTTTTGTTCCTATAACCGTGAACCAGGCCACGATACAACCCTCAAAATTCCTAACTGAAACAGGGTTATTTTTTAGAGCGTACTACCATGAGACCGCGTTCCTGACTCCTATGAGTGATGTTGAAAGATCTTTGTTGATGTTGCATGTGCATGCTTTCTATTATTAAAAAAAAATTAATGTCGTATCTTAACCAATGATTCGCTCACAAAGGTTTGTGACATCTTTTTACAGTAAAACTTCAAGATTAACAGGTGTGTTGCATTAGAATTTTCATTCTTAAAATAAACATTTTCTGCTTACATACATTTGTTTGGCATCATAAAAGTTTACATATGGAATCTCAGTCCAGAAGCTTAATCTTGCCAAGTTGAGAAGTCTGAAACTTCCGAAGGACAATCTGTCGAGGTGTACTTTTCAAGAAAACTCCATCGAGTAGGGACTTTCCCAACAGTCGTGGTAAGAGCCAACTAATCTGGTGAAATCATGGCGAGCAATCTCTTCAAAGTTCAGCCAAGCTGGGGCAATCACTTCGAGATACAAATCTCTCAAGAGCCATCAGGCGGAGGCATTATTCAAATTTCAACCAAACTGGGGCAATCACTTCGAGATACAAATCTCTCAAGAGTCATCAGGCGGAGGCATTATTCAAATTTCAACCAAACTGGGGCAATTACTTCGAGATCCAATCTCTCAAAGAACAGTCGGTCTGGGTGTTTTCTTCAAAGCACAGTCAGTCAGAGGCGATCACTTCAAAGCTCGTACCGGGGCAGGCCATCCCAGAAGCATGAGAAATACTCTCTCCCGAAGACGGTTTATCGGAAGCACCTATCCAGAGTTCAATATACTGGGGCAGAATATCTCACAGTGATATGAGGCTTTTCATGAATCCTTGCGAGGCAAATTCTTGCACAGACCATGCAGTCTGGGGCAGTTATTTCGAGATCCGATGAATCTCTCCAAGAGTTTGAAGACACTGAGGCATTTCATATGCCATGTTTTCTGTAAAATCCTCTTGAGACATTTACTTCTGATGGACTTTAATCTGAGGCGAGTCGAAAATTGCAAAGAACCATTGTTCACTCATGATTAGTCGGCAACCTATCAACCCAGGGCTAGGGGTAAGGCCAGTGTCGGCACAGTACTGCAAGAGTTGTTTCATCTGCGGACTTCATCGATCAAGGTTCCTTAGCAAGTCTCATGGGAGGTTATTTCTTGAGAAGAAGGGTATCATCGTCTCTCATCACCAGCATGAGATGCCTTACATCTCTCATTCCCAACATGAGAGGATTTATCTCTTATCCCCAGCAAGTGGCAACTTAAACTCTTATCATCAGCAGGAAGCTTCATCATTGACATCCTCCATCATCCCCAGTAGAGTTGGAAGTTGAAATCTCCCCCCAGCAAGGCAGCAGAAGGTTGGTGCCATCCCCGAGCAGAAGTTTCTCTTCAGACAGGGGCAATTCTCAGCAGTATAAGGAGTGTTTTGCCTCCCCAGCAGTTGCTTCCTCAGCAGTATCATGCCTTTGGTTCCCCACCAGAGTTCAAGAAGGGTTCATCTCCAGCAGGGTCTTGGCGCTCCAATCTCAAAGTCCAATTTATTTTTGGCAGTGGCGGCTGTTCGGAGCCGGTGTATTATTGACAACTTTCTCCGCAGAGTTGTCTCTTCCTCATCCGGATGGATCAGATCGGTGCAGGGATCACTATTCCTCCCCAGTCAAGCCATCTGGGATGCTTGCAGTCTCCTTATCAGGAGATCTTTTGCATTTTCATTTGCATAATAATCATTACATTTGCATCCTCCAAAGCGTAGCATTTCCATCCTCATGGAGCATTACGCCATAAATTCGAACATATGCATGCCAGCATGGGCCAGTTTTGAGGTATATTACATACTACCTATAACATCTTCTCAACCTGAAGTACTCCGCACAGAGGTTACCAATGTCATTTTTCGGGCATCCTTGTCTTTTCAAGTCAATGTTCGTCGCTTATTCTGCGTCAGGTTTGGTACAGCAGTCGTGTCGCAGGTTCCCGTTTTGTACAACGGTCCTGTTTGCTTGGGGTTTCTCGTTTATGTACAACGATCCCGTTCCATCTTGTCCTATTTTCTTTGTTTCTGGTTACCGCCTGCGGCCGGTGTACCTTTGCGTCTCCATTTGAGGATGGTTTTGTGTTAGATCCGAGGATCTTTTGATTTGTCATTCGAGGATGGCATTCTTTTCTTCAAGTCCTTCCTAGGTTGGTCTTGTTGTTGTGGCTATTATTCGAGGATAGTAGTTCACTTTTTGAGCTTATTGATCGAGGTCAGTTTGTCTCTTTTGCAAAGTCTGTCTGAGGTCAGCTTTGTGTTTGGTTATCAGTCGAGGCTGGTATACCTTTGCGTCTCCATTCGAGGATGGTTTCGTGTTAGATCCGAGGATCTTTTGATTTGTCATTCGAGGATGGAATTTCTTTTCTTCAAGTCCTTCCGAGGTTGGTCTTGTTGTTTTGTGTGGCTATTATTCGAGGATAGTAGTTCACTTTTTGAGCTTATTGATCGAGGTCAGTTTGTCTCTTTTGCAAAGTCTGTCTGAGGTCAGCTTTGTGTTTGGTTATCAGTCGAGGCTGGTATACCTTTGCGTCTCCATTCGAGGATGGTTTCGTGTAAGATACGAGGATCTGTTGATTTGTCATTCGAGGATGGCATTTCTTTTCTTCAAGTCCTTCCGAGGTTGGTCTTGTTATTGTGGCTATTATTCGAGGATAGTAGTTCACTTTTTGAGCTTATTGATCGAGGCTAGTTTGTCTCTTTTGCAAAGTCTGTCTGAGGTCAGCTTTGTGTTTGGTTATCAGTCGAGGCTGGTATACCTTTGCGTCTCCATTCGAGGATGGTTTCGTGTTAGATCCGAGGATCTTTTGATTTGTCATTCGAGGATGGCATTTCTTTTCTTCAAGTCCTTCCGAGGTTGGTCTTGTTGTTGTGGCTATTATTCGAGGATAGTAGTTCACTTTTTGAGCTTATTGATCGAGGTCAGTTTGTCTCTTTTGCAAAGTCTGTCTGAGGTCAGCTTTGTGTTTGGTTATCAGTCGAGGCTGGTATACCTTTGCGTCTCCATTCGAGGATGGTTTCGTGTTAGATCCGAGGATCTTTTGATTTGTCATTCGAGGATGGCATTTCTTTTCTTCAAGTCCTTCCGAGGTTGGTCTTGTTGTTTTGTGTGGCTATTATTCGAGGATAGTAGTTCACTTTTCGAGCTTATTGATCGAGGTCAGTTTGTCTCTTTTGCGAAGTCTGTCTGAGGTCAGCTTTGTGTTTGGTTATCAGTCGAGGCTGGTATGCATTTGCGTCTCCATTCGAGGATGGTTTCGTGTTAGATCCGAGGATCTTTTTGATTGTCATTCGAGGATGGTGTTGCACCCCAAAATTTGCCCTCATAATACAAGACAAGTCACTTCTTGAAGGTTCACAAGGTTCACAAGTTTCTTAACATTTCCATAACCTTTCATGAGGTTCATGAAGTCTACAAGTCACTTCTTGAAGGTTCACAAGGTTCACAAGTTTCTTAACATTTCCATAACCTTTCATGAGGTTCATGAAGTCTACAAGTCACTTCTTGAAGGTTCACAAGGTTCACAAGATTCACAATGATTACAAAGCTCTCCTGAGGTTCATGGGGTCTACAAAGTCACTTTATGAGGTTCACAAGGTTCACAAGCTTTACAATACCTCCCATGAGGTTCACAAGACATTTTATGATGGTTCACAAGGTTCACAAAGTTCACAATTGGTCAAAAGAGTTGACAATTCCCTCAAACAATGCACCTCCTAAGCAGTGTATCCAAAACTAGGGTTTTGACTTTGATCAGGCTAAATGGATTTCCAAGACTTCAAGTGAGCTTCATAACATCTTATATGTGTTTAAGAACCCCCATGACAAGTTTCAAGACTTTTCTCAAAAGTTTGCTCAGTCAGATGATCAGATAAGTCAAAATCAGTCAATATAGTTAAAAAGTCAAACTGAGGTCAACTGTGGTCAAACCAAAGTCAAACTTCATGATTTTTTGCCAACATTAAGTATATGAAGTAAAATTCATCATTTTATCAAGGGTTGATCATGATTCATCAAGGAGATTCCAGATCATCAATAATCAGGAGTTTCTAAATTAGGGTTTCCTCAGTAAAAGTCAACTGAACTTTGACCAGCTATAACTTTCAAATACTTCATCACCAAGTCTCCATCCAAAGCTCATTTTGAAGGAAATTGAATTATCTACAACTTTGATCTTGCAAGTTAAGCCCAAAAATGCTTCATTTGGAAGATATGAGCTAAGACATTATAGGTCATTTCAAAAGTCAACAAAAAGTCAACAACTTCAAAAGGGCATAACTTGAGATTGGTAAATGATATGGACCTGAAACCAATGGGGTTGTTTAGAGGACTCTTCAAGATTTCCAAAATGTCCAAGAACACCCTCATACCTTTAAAATTGAGGGAGATATGCCCTTGCAAAGTTGGGAAATTTTGTGATGGTTTATGTTGAAAATGGAGGTTTAAAACCACTTATTTCCAAATGGGCTGGCCAAATTGTGATCCAATCCATACATTAGTACTATGCACGACCCAAACCATTTAAAATCTGATTTTTATTATTTTTATTTCTATTTATTTTGATTTAAATCATTAAAAATCATTTTAAATAAAAATAAAATATGAAAATAAGAGATTTTATTTGGATAATGCTTCTAGAAAGTCTTAATTGATGATTGGAATTAAAGAGGAAGGGAATCATGAGATTGGTACAAAAATAGTAAGCTTTCATGAGCAAATATTGAAATTTCAAAGCATGATCAATCTCAATCTTTTTAAATCAATTCTTGCACACAACCAATGAAGTTTTTGACCTAGAATCATTCACATATAAGTATCAAACATAATGCAAACCCTCATTCACGATTTTGCTGCATCAAGAGGTAAGTTCACAAAGCCAAAAAACCATTGAAAAGTGACATTCGGATTCCATCATCCAAGAGGTTTAAAGGTAAAATAAAGACATAGCAAGCTTCCTTGGACCCTTCTGATCATAAACCATCATCCATAAGCATCCAAATCATGTTGTAATGTACAAACCGAATCGGTTTTATGTCATCCATAGCTTGTTTTCGATTCCATTGATTTATGTGTTGTTTGTTGATTGTGACTTACTAATATGATTTGTTTTGATGTGGTGAAGCTTCCTGGATAATCGAATCTAAGTTTCATGACCAGAATCAATAAAGGCCATTGTTAGGGTTTCGGTTGAGTTTTTAGGGCTTCTTGCTAGACCAAATATAAATGAATTCTGGACACATAGGAATGTTCTATGAGACACAAGGATCATAAAACTATAATTAATTTCATGAATCATTGTTGTTTGGTATGAGTTTGATTTTCGCAGGTTTGACACCATGAAGAACTTGCAACATATTTCGCAGGAAAAAGGGAAACAAATTTCGCAGGAAATTTGGGGAAGAAGAAGGTCTTTCGCGCGCTCAGGGAATTCAAATTATAGTTTAAAATATTATGTTTGATTGCTGGTTGGTTATCACAAGCGCTGGCTTGTCCCAGTGGAAGGAGATGCTTGTGTTTGGTGAAAAGGCCAGGGTTCGAATCCTGCCTTACACCATTGTTTTTTTCTATTTTTTCAGGATAATCAGAAGACTCAATATATTATATTATGCTACCACTATATTACCAGAAGGGCTCTTCCAGCCGGGTGGTGATGCGCGTGTTTGAATGTTCAAAGGTCCTGGGTTCAAGCCTCCCCCAGGCCTTTTTTATTTCACTATTTTTATGATTTTCAGTAGTTAAAGAACAAAACCAATGGAAGCTCATTCTCTAGCACCTGCGCATGGACTGGCCTGGTGGTATGTTTTGATGGTTGCAACATGAGTGTCCTGGGTTCAAACCCAGCCAAGGTAAGTTCTTATTTTTTACACCTTTTTCTATTTTAATTCTTTTAATTAATTAATTTAGTTATTTCTTATTGTTAATAAAAAGTAAAATTATGTACTATACATATATGTTCAAATATCTAAAAAAAAAAACATCTTATTTTTTTTCTCTAAAAATTTCTAAACTTCATTGTTTTCTAAAATTCAAAAATTATTTTCTTATTTATATATATGTAAATATAATATATGTATATTATTAAATAATTTTATAGTTAAATTAGAAAACCCTAAAAAATATTTTCTAAAACAAACCTTCAAAACCCTAATTTTGTGAAAACCTAATTTTATTTTCTAAATTATTTTTGCTTTCTAAATTATAATATATATTTATTTAGTATAATTTTTGTAAATATAATTGTAAACTATTTTCCTCATATAAGATGTAAATATATTTTATGCTATTATTTTCTTTTGAACAATTAAAAATTAAATTTTGTAATTATAATATATCTAAAAATAAATTAATAGTTTGTACATGAATTAAAAATACCATGATAATTATTTAATTGTTCATATTAAAAATCTAACTTTTCTTGTTTATTATTCTAATTTTGTTCTTATAATATTTTGCTAATTATATTTATTAACTATGTTATTAATAATTTTTTATCATTATTATTATTTCTCTAACATTATTTAATTTAATTTCACTAACCTTATTTAATTTTTATTTCTATTATTACTAACCCATATTTATTTATTTATTGCTTAGTATTTTGCTTATATATTTTTTTAATTTGCTTATTATTTTTATTTTTGCTATTTATTTTTATTTGCTTATTATATAATTTTGTAAATGCTCCCGGATGTAAATTTTATAATATTTAATTGTTGCTATGGTTAGTAATTTAGGGAGTGCAAAAACATGTATTTTATTTTAAAATAAATTTAGCTTATTTTAATTATAAGATAAATAATATTGAACACTCACACACGTAAGTCGATTTTTAATCGCCGTCTCACTTTCTAAGGTTATCCCTCAAGTTGCCTAAGTCATAAGGTCAAGTGGGGTGTATAAAGCAGGTCCCTTAAAAGAAAAAATCATCAAGTCCCTAATGGTTGCCTTTAAAGATCAAGTCCCTTTTTGAATAATGATGATAGTCCCTCCTATATGCTTAATACACCCCACAGTTGTCTTCATACAAATAGATGTCCCTCTCATGTCCCTTACATCCAAGGTAATGACTACCTACTCCTTAATAGTAGGGATAGTCTTACCAATGAAAGGATAAAGAACAAGAAAGACTTTAAATTTTAAGGGTAGGTACCTCCTAGTTGCTTGCTCACTCCATTTTTTCAAACACTTAATAAATTTCAAACAAATTTTCAAAAACAAGTTTTTACGCATCCGTACATGGATCATTATTAACTATTATGAAAATTTTTCTATTCACACACTACACTTTCAAAAACAATTCAAAAGTGAGCTAAGTAACTAAGAGCCCATGGATAACCATGGATGTAAAGGGTGCTAACACCTTCCCTTTACATAACCTACCCCCCGGACCCAAAAATATCTCTTAAGGTCTTTCCTGTTCTTTTATACCCTTTCCTTTTGGATAAAATAAAAGTCGGTGGCGACTCTTGCTATCCGCAACATAACTAAAAGTTAGTTCTCCCACCGTGTTACAGAACTGGCGACTCTGCTGGGGATTTAATATTAAAGAGGGGTACCCTTAGGAATTAGATCACTTTAAAATTGTTTGTCTTGTTTGCTTTATATTATCTTGTTGGGGTGCTCTTATGTGTGAAAGGTCCTAACCCGGATCTAGTGTACCTTAGGTAAATGGCAATAGACCAAGGAAACTGTACGACGTATATCGATACGGTTGATCTGGTGGCCATAGTTAGTGCGACTTCTTGGTTGGTGCTTATGTTCCTTAAGTCAAGTTGAGGATAATATGAGGCTGCCATATGTTGTCAATGCACTAACTAACTTTTAGAACCCTAGTTATCCCATCTTGGCCTTTAGAAGGTAGTGAGGTAACCGGCTTTGGTGCAGACTGAAGTTGGTTGACACTCGATACTACGCTCATTGAGATTCTAAACTTGGAGGGTTTTGGTTGGCAAGTAAGTTGCCTTCTGAACAACCACCCTTGTGAAGGATCAATGATATTGAGATCCCTTAGAACCCGGTTACTTTTGTAGGACAGGATGAACCATCTAACTTCAGGGGAGGGTACTTACCTTAAACCTCATGCAAGCCTTTAAACCTAGGGCTATGGTGTGACTTGTTTGTGTGTGCCACATGTTTGTGATTGGACATAACATCATGACATCATCATGCATCATAAGCATATCATTTTCACTAACCATTTCAAGGACCAAAGGATTTATCTTTGTTCTTTGTTGCAGGTCATGACTTCTGCTCGTAGAAACACCATCAGGATCAACTTTGTGGGCATACCTGCTAAGCTTAAAGAGTTGGTTGCTCAAGTGTCTGATCATTCCCAGTTCATCAAGAGACATGGTCACCTATTGGATCTAGTCACTTCAGGGTTCAATGAAGACATGATGAGTGTCCTGTTTCAGTTCTTTGACCCTAAGCACCACTGCTTTACATTCCCCGACTATCAGCTGGTTCCAACCATGGAAGAGTTCTCTAAACTTCTGGGTATACCTGTTCTTGATCAAAGACCATTCACAGGCTTGGAGAAGGAACTCAAACCAGAGGTCATTGCTGCAGCCCTACATCTGAAGAAGTCTGACATTGTTCTAGAAACGAGAAGTGGAGTCAAGGGTATTCTTGCCAAGGTATTAATGGATAAAGCTCAAATGTTCTTGAAGGCCATGAGCTATGATGCTTTTGAGGAGATATTAGCCTTGCTGATATATGGCTTAGTATTGTTCCCCAATCCAGATCAGTTCATAGATGTTCATGCCATCAACATTTTCCTGAGTCACAATCCAGTGCCTACATTGCTTGGAGACATCCTGCATTCTCTTCATACCCGTACTACAAGGGCAAGAGGAACTTTGATGTGCTGTATACCTTTACTGTCTAGGTGGTTTATTTCTCACCTTCCTCGCTCAGTAATGAAGAATGAGCAAGGGTTCAGATGGTCCAAGAGGATCATGTCACTTTCTCACTCAGATATCCATTGGTGCTCCAGATCTATGGAGAATGTCACCATCATTGACCGTTGTGGGGAATTTCCTAATGTGCCACTTCTAGGCATAAGAGGAGGCATCACCTACAACCCCTCTCTAGCTTTACGACAGTTTGGTTACGCCCGGAGTGATGGTCCACATGACATGTTGATTCAGGGCATTGTGTTTGATTACGACAACGATCTTCAGGGTTACCGTCAGAGATTCATACGAGCATGGGGAAAAGTAAACAGGATTGACAGCAAGACACTGGAGCCTAAGTACACTATTCCTATGGAGGCTTATCTCAGATGGGTGCGATCTCGTGCTCAGACACTCATGATGCCATATCCTGCCGTCCTACCAGTTACCATGGAACCTGTTGCTGAAGGAGACACAGCTTATACCATCCTTCACCCAGACATGCCTACTGATAAGGAAGACTTGCAGAGATCATGGATCCAACTGAAGGAGCAAAGGGATACTTTCGAGGCTCATTACAAAGCAAGCCAAGCAAGAATCCTAGAATTAACAAAGCAACTTCACGAGGAACGGAACCTCAACTCATACCTCAACACAAAGAGGAAACGTCCATGGGAGACTTAAAACCCCCTCTTTTGTACTTATTCCATATTTGTAAGCCTAAAAGGCAAAACAATTTATTACTAATAAAAGTTTACTTTCGTGTTTGTCTAAGCAAATTTAAATCCTGCGATCCTTGAAAACATTGCATATGCATTATCATATCATTTCATTGCATCACAGGTTTATATTGTGCACAGGTTTCTCATCTTCTCGCTGTTTATTTCAGCAATGGCTCTTGAGCAATCAGTTAAGGATCTCCAGGCACAAAATGCACAGTTCCAAGAGCTGATCTTGAACCTGTCCAAGGGGCAAGATGAATTGAAGGCACTGCTGGCCAAGAAGACTAAGAAGACTAGAAGGTCTGCTGGTTTGATCAACATGGGAAGAAGGTTCAAAGGTCTTGCCAAGACCAAGGAACCAGCTGAAGACTATGAATCTGAAGAATCTGAGCAAGAGGTAGGCAGTCTCCACCATTCAATGGGGGACTCTGATTCTGAGGCTAATTACTATCATGAGCCTAACGAAGACAAATTCAAGATGCTGGCGGATAGGATGGATGCTATGGAGTTGCAGAAATCTTCTGGGCTGGATTTTGAGGATTTGAGTCTGATATCTGGGGTAGTCATACCCATTGGTTTCAAGGTTCCTACATTTGTTGTTTATGATGGGGTCTCTTGTCCCAAGCTGCACCTGAGGTCATATGTCAGAAGAATTCAACCCCACACTGCTGATAAGAAGTTGTGGATCCATTTCTTTCAAGAAAGTTTATCTGGAGCTCAGTTGGAGTGGTATTATCAGTTGGAGAGTGTCAACATCAGAGACTGGAATGATCTTGCTGAAGCTTTCTATAAGCAGTACCAGTACAATGCTGACTTAGCCCCCACTCGCATGCAGCTTCAGAGCATGTCTATGGGTGCCAAAGAAAGTTTTAAAGAGTATGCTCAGAAGTGGAGAGATTTAGCTGGAAGAGTTCAACCCCCTTTGACTGATAGGGAGCTGGTTGATATGTTCATGTGTACGCTGAATGGTCCGTTTTACAGTCATCTCATTGGAAGCTCATCATCTGGCTTCACTGAGTTGATCATGACAGGAGAGCGAGTAGAGAATGGTATAAAGAATGGTAAGATCCAAGTGGGTGCTTCCTCATCAGGTACTGCAAAGAAGCCTCCCACTGGGAAGAAAGAATCCAATGTTGTTTATGGTCAACCTGATCGTAACAGAAGGCATCAGTCTGTTAGTGCAGTACATATTTCAAATCCAACTCCTGCAACAACAGAGCAGCCACAGGGCAACCAACAGAGGGCTAGAAGGCAGTTCACGAAGATCAACATGTCAATGGCTCAGGCATTGCAACACTTGTTGAAAGCTGAACTTATTACTTTGAAAGAGGCTCCTCAGAATCCTAATGTTACCTCTCCCAGGTACAATCCCAATGCACGATGTGCATATCATTCAAACTGTCAGGGACATGATACTAATAACTGCTGGATCTTGAAGAATAAAATTCAAGATATGATTGATGCTGGAGAAATTGAGTTTGATCCTCCAGGTACTCCAAATGTGATTACTGCTCCAATGCCGAATCACGAGAAGACTGTCAATGCCATTGATGAAGATCTACATGTCTATTCAGTTATGGAGTTGACCACACCATTGTCTGTTATCAAAAAGAGGTTAGTACAAGTTGGGATCTTTCCAGGTTGTCGTGAAGATTGTTTGTATTGTACCTATAAGCCGGATAGTTGCTTCATATTGAGAGATGGAATTCAGCGTCTCATGGATAAATATACTATAGTGTTTGAGAGGATTCCGTCATCTGTAGAAAGTATGGTGGATCATCTGACCAAAGGTAAGAAGACTGAAGAAGTTGACTTGGTTGACAAAGTACCAATAAGAATCACTTCAAAGGGTCCTATTAAAATCACTCATCAGGGTCCAATCAAAATTACTGCTGAAGGTCCTGTGAAAGTTGTTGTTGAAGCCAGAGTAGCTCCTGTGGTCATTACTACTCCTGGTCCTATCCCATATACATCTGAAAAAGCTGTGCCTTGGCACTATGGGTCTGATGTTTACATCCATGGTGTTAAGCAAGAGCCTGTAGCTGATGTACCTTTTGATGTTGATAATATTGCTGGATCTAGCAAGATCACTCGTAGTGGAAGAGTCTTCTCTCCTCCAGTTGCTTCTAAGAATGCAGTTACTCCTGCTGCTACTTCCACCACTGATGCACGGGGCAAAGGTCCTGTTATTGAGCCTGTATCTACTGATGTGCCAGCTGCTGATGACCTCTCTAAGCAGATGGAAGAAGTATTGAAAATCATTCGCAAGAGTGATTATGACATTGTTGATCAGTTGGGACATACTCCCTCAAAGATTTCTATGTTGTCCTTGTTGTTATGTTCTGAGGCTCATGCCAAGTCCTTGATCAAGTTTCTGAAGACTGCTCATGTACCCAGTGCAATTTCTGTTGACCAATTTGAGAACTGTGTTGCCCACCTGACCTATGACAATGGGTTAGGATTTTCTGATGCTGATTTGACCCCTGCCAAGAGGGATCATAACAGGGCCTTGCATATCTCAATTGAATGCAGGGGCACTACCCTGTCACATGTGCTGATAGACAATGGTTCCTCCTTGAATGTGTTGCCTAAGGAAGTCCTGAACAAGCTGAGTCCTGAAGATGTTGTGCTAAAGCCCAGTAATATTGTGGTAAAGGCTTTTGATGGTTCTAGAAGAGTAGTACATGGAGAAATTGATCTTCCAATCCAAGTTGGTTCCCAGGTGTTTACTGCTACATTTTTTGTGATGGATATTCGTCCTTCGTACTCTTGTCTGCTTGGTCGTCCCTGGATCCATGGGGCAGGTGCTGTAACCTCTACATTACATCAGAAGCTGAGATATCCGGTGAATGGAAAGGTTGTTACTGTCTATGGAGAAGAAGAATACTTTGTCAGCCATGTCAACACTTTCAAGTATATGGAAATGGAAGGTGAATACATTGAAACTCCGTGTCAGACATTTGAAGTGGTCCCCTGGGTTGTTAATGATTATGTAGCTCCTCCTGTTGTGAAGAAAGTTCCTGTGGTCACTAGAAAGCCTCCAACAATGGCAATGGCTTCCCTCAATGATGCTAGAGCTGTGGTGGATGAAGGTGGTTGTACTATTTGGGGTCAGCTTCCTGATATTCCATACAAGTCTGACAAGTTTGGTTTGGGTTTCACTACAGAGTCCCAGAAGGCTGTTCGTCATGCCCGTGCTGCCCGTATCACTAGTCAAGGGGTTGTGAAGGACCAGATTAACGCTGTGGGAGATCTAGATGAAGACTACAACTTGGATGCATGGATTTTTCCTACTGTGGGTGCTGGACTCAATAATTGGAAAGCTGAAGATGTTATCCCTATCTCCTTTAGTCAGGAGTAAATACTATTACTGCGTTGTTATGTTTTTAAATTTGTAATCTCTTGAACAATAAAACTTTCAAGCCATGTGCCTTACCCGGGGCACAATGGTGTGCTTGTTACGGGCTGTCATTTCATTTGCATACTTCATTCAATAAAATCAGTGGACGTTTCGTTTTCGTAAATATTGTGTTCCCTGTCTTTCTTTTCTTTTATTTTTGTTTTATCAGCTATGTGTTCTTACACACACCCACATCACTAAAATGCAGATCCTCATCCACTCTGGATCCTGTTGATAACAGTTCTACTATTGCCAATTATAATTTCGAGAATCCGATCTATCAAACTGAAGACAGAAATGAGGACGATTGTGAAATACCCGTAGAGCTTGCTAGGTTGTTACAACAAGAAGAGAAAGCTAACCAGCCACATGAAGAGCCAGTCGAAGTTGTGAATCTGGGAACTGAAGAAAACAGAAAAGAGGTCAAGATAGGGGCTGATTTAGAGGACAGTGTCAAGAGCAGGCTGATTCGGATGTTACGTGACTATGTAGAGATCTTTGCTTGGTCTTATGAAGATATGCCAGGGTTGGATACAGACATTGTGGTTCACCGTTTACCAGTGAAAGAAGATTGTCGTCCAAAGAAGCAGAAGGTTCGTCGTATGCGTCCTGAAATGTCAGAAAAGATCAAGGCAGAGGTAATGAAACAGTTCAATGCAGGGTTCTTAGCAGTGACTTCTTATCCTCAGTGGGTTGCAAATGTGGTACCAGTTCCTAAGAAAGATGGTAAGGTACGTATGTGTGTAGACTACAGAGATTTGAACAAAGATAGCCCTAAAGATGACTTTCCACTCCCTCATATTGATATTCTGGTAGACAACACTGCTCAGCATAAGGTATTCTCTTTTATGGATGGTTTCTCTGGTTACAATCAAATCAAGATGGCACCTGAAGATATGGAGAAGACAACATTTGTGACACAATGGGGCACCTTTTGCTATAAGGTAATGCCATTTGGTTTGAAGAATGCAGGGGCAACATATCAGCGTGCTATGGTGGCTTTGTTTCATGATATGATTCATCATGAGATAGAGGTATATGTAGATGATATGATAGCCAGGTCTCAGAATGAAGAGCAACATCTTGATCATCTGCACAAGTTGTTTGAGAGGTTGAAGAAATACAAGCTGAGGTTGAACCCAGACAAGTGTACCTTTGGAGTTAGATCTGGTAAACTCTTGGGTTTCATTGTCAGTGGAAAAGGTATTGAAGTGGATCCTGCAAAAGTGAAAGCTATACGAGAAATGCCAGCTCCCCGTACTGAGAAGGAGGTTAGAGGTTTCTTAGGACGATTGAATTACATTGCAAGATTTATTTCCCAATTAACTACCATCTGTGAGCCAATCTTCAAGTTGTTGAAGAAAGATCAAGTGATGGAATGGAATGATGAGTGTCAGACTGCCTTTGATGAAATCAAGAAGTATTTGTTAGAACCTCCAATTTTGATGCCACCAGTTGATGGAAGACCCTTGATTATGTACTTAACAGTGTTAGACAACTCAATGGGGTGTGTGTTGGGGCAACATGACGAGTCTGGTCGAAAGGAGCAGGCAATATACTACCTTAGCAAAAAGTTTACCGACTGTGAAACAAGATACTCACTGCTCGAGAAAACTTGCTGCGCTTTGGCATGGGCTGCTCGCCGACTAAGACAGTATATGTTG
Source organism: Lathyrus aphaca (assembly GCA_963966055.1). Lineage (NCBI taxonomy): Eukaryota > Viridiplantae > Streptophyta > Magnoliopsida > Fabales > Fabaceae > Lathyrus > Lathyrus aphaca. Next base: position 520,268,011 of record OZ014523.1, on the reverse strand, counting down.
ACTCATACTACCTTATTGATTTCAAAGATGGACCCAATCAAGTACATATTTGAGAAACCTGCTCTCTCCGGAAGAATTGCAAGATGGCAAATGATCTTGACAGAATATGACATACAGTATACTACTCAGAAGGCCATTAAAGGAAGTGTTGTTGCTGATCATTTGGCTCATCAAGCAGTGGATGATTATCAGTCAATGAGTTTTGAGTTCCCTGATGAAGACATTATGATTATTACCAAAGAACCTGGACAATATGACGTACCTGAACAAGGATCCCGATGGACTATGGTTTTTGATGGTGCCTCTAATGCAGTTGGTAATGGTGTTGGTGTTGTGATTAGTTCCCCTGAAGGTTGTCATACCCCGATTACTGCCAGACTTTGTTTCTATTGTACCAATAACATGGCTGAGTATGAGGCATGTATCCTGGGTATTAAAGCTGCTATTGATATGAAGATTCAGTTCCTTGATGTGTATGGAGATTCAGCCCTGGTAGTAAGTCAGATTAAAGGAGATTGGGATACCAAGCATGATAACCTCATTCCTTACAGAGAGCATGTGTTGTCTTTGATCCCACATTTCAAAGAGATTACTTTTGAACATATTCCACGAAGAGAGAATCAGTTGGCAGATGCATTGGCCACCATGGCATCTATGTTTGAGATCAGTTGGGATGATGAAGCTCCCAAGATTACTATTGATAGATTTGAAAAGCCTGCATATTGCAATGAGATTGACACAGAAGGGGCAGAGGAGAAGCCTTGGTTCTATGAAGTGAAAAGATATCTTGAAACTCAGGAATTCCCCGAAGGGGCATCTGTCAAAGATAGGAAGTTTCTGAGAAGGTTCTCTGCTAAGTTCTTTTTGAGTAATGGCATTTTGTACAAGCGCAATCATGATTCAACTTTGCTTCGTTGTGTGAATAAGAAGGAAGCAATTGAGATTATGGAAGATATGCATGATGGGATCTTTGGCACTCATTCTAGTGGTCATACTATGGCGAAGAAAATTTTGAGAGCAGGTTACTATTGGTCTACCATGGAAGCTGATTGCTATCAACACTCCAGAACATGTCACAAGTGTCAAATTTATGCTGATAAAGTTCATATACCTCCATCACCATTGAATGTGTTGACTGCTCCTTGGCCCTTTGCCATGTGGGGCATTGATATGATTGGTGAGATCAAGCCTACTGCTTCCAATGGGCATCGTTTCATCCTGGTTGCTATTGATTATTTCACGAAGTGGGTAGAGGCAGCTTCATTTGCATCTGTTACCAAGAATGTTGTGGCTCGATTTATTAAGAATAATCTCATATGTAGATATGGCATCCCTGAAAGGATTATTACTGACAATGGCTCTAATCTGAACAACACTATGATTACTGATCTCTGCACGCAGTTCAAGATTAAGCATCACAACTCTTCTCCGTATCGTCCAAAGATGAATGGGGCAGTTGAAGCTGCTAATAAGAACATCAAGAAGATTGTACAGAAGATGACTGTTACTTACAAGGATTGGCATGAGATGTTACCATTTGCTCTTCATGGTTATCGTACCTCAATACGTACTTCAACAGGGGCAACCCCATTCTCCTTAGTCTATGGTATAGAAGCAGTTCTGCCCATTGAAGTTCAGATTCCTTCCTTGAGAATTATGAAGGATGCAGGCTTGGATGAAGATGAGTGGATTCAGACCCGACTTGACCAGTTAAATTTGATTGATGAGAAGAGGTTAGCAGCAGTTTGTCATGGCCAGATGTACCAGAAACGAATGATCAAAGCTTTTAACAAGAAGGTTAAGCCAAAGGTATATCAGGCTGGTGACTTGGTAATCAAGCGTATCATATTACCACAGGGTGATCCTAGGGGCAAGTGGACCCCAACATATGAAGGACCATTTGTAGTCAAGACAGTGTTCTCAGGAGGTGCCATGATACTGACTACAATAGATGGTGAAGACTTCCCACAGCCTGTAAACGCAGACATAGTTAAAAAATACTACGCATAAAAAGAGACCCGCTAGGTTGACAGGCCTAGGCAAAAATAAGGGCATCCCGGCAAACCAAAAGGGTTTGGGCAAAAATTAGGGATATATATAAAAAATGTACACCCGGCAAGTCGAAAACCTGAGAAGGCGGCTTGGGCAAAAAAGGGTATCCCGGTGGATTGAAAACCTGAAAGGGCAATCCAGGCAAAAGTTAGGGATTAAAGCGTATGACTATGTCTCGTTTGGATCACCCATAAAACTGCAACCAGTTGTACTACTTACTCAAGCTCGAACAGATAAAGCTCAATCCAATCGTTTCCGTCTGAACAACAGAAGATGAGATACTTGAAGATAATGGCAATAGTAGAATTGAAACTCAATAGGATTGTTTCCCACATAGCTGATTCTCTTTGTTTTGTAAAAAACTTTATGACAAAATCCTCTTACTAGGGTTTATGTCTCCTTGTACAAACTTACCTATGTATGGGTCACTTTTTGATATAAATAAATCCCATCTTTTGAATCCAGATTTACTTTTACCCTATTTACATAAGCGAAACGTCCATTGGTTGTGTTTGAATGTATGTATGTTTTTGAATATGATTAATGTTTACCAAAAATGCATGAATGCTTAATATGATTGATGTTTACCAGAAATGCATAAAAATGCAGTAATAGTATTTACTAAGGACGAACGAGGGAAGGATTTCAACGAAGCTTCACCAGTTCCTCTTTACAAGAAAACATACAAAACTCTCAGTAGGACGAATTCATCTTCACAAAGTCTTATCTCCCCTGGAATTTATATCCATCTCTTTTATCCTCATACGGATATACGGGAAATTACTTTCCAATAAGGGTACGACGAACGAAGACGGAGGTGATATCTATCCTACTATCAAACGAAGACGGGAGGTTATGTATACCTTACTATCCCCAGCATACGGGAGGTTACATATACCTTGCTATCCCCAGCATACGGGAGGTTATCTATACCCTGTTATCCCCAGCAGACGTAAGGTTATGTATAATATATTCTTCAACAACGAATCGGGATTTATTTTCCCTGGCCAGCAGTTGTTATACGAAGATATCCAGGCGCTTCCGGCAGTATCATATCATACATACATCATTTACATCATACCATAACATACATATCCATAAATACATAATACATTTACTTAGGTGCATCATATTATACATGCATACATAAAGCATAAACTAATATTATTATACAGAATGTTACCTTGTTTTCAGGATAATTATCCAACAAACAAACTTATGATCATCAGGATTGCTCTATCCTCCTAAAGACATGCTGTTACATCAGGATCACTCCAGTCTCCTGAAAGCGTATCATATTATCTCCTCAGGATTACTCCAGTCTCCTGACAGTCTTCTATTACCTCAGGATTGCTTTATCCCCCTGACAACTTCTCATTGCTTCAAGACTGCTTTAGAGTTATCGTTATTGATTGCTCTATCCTCCTGAAATCATATTATTACTTCAAGACTGCTTTAGGGTTATCATCATTGATTGCTCTATCCTCCTGAAGACATGCTGTTACATCAGGATTACTCCAGTCTCCTGAAAGCATATCATCAATCTCTCAAGATTGCTCTATCCTCTTGAAATTATATTGTTACCTCAGGACTGCTCCAGCCTCCTGATAGCTTCTCATATATCAATATTGCTTTATCCTCCCTGAAGACATGTTGTTACATCAGGATTACTCCAGTCTCCTGAAAGCATATCATCAATACCTCAGGACTGCTCCAGACTCCTGACAGCTTTCATTATACCTCCATATTTTGGACTGCTTTATCTTCCAAGAAATATACCTGAAAAACTTTCCCCTAGTGGCATCTTTAGGCCCACTCAAGCATATACAACCAACCATCAATATCACTCTATGCACTGGTGAGTGCAAATTTTTGGGCTTTTGTGTTCAATCCCCTTCAACCTTCCAGGTCATGACTGGCAAATATACCAATCTAACCCCTCAGGTTTCAGAAAATTGAACAGGGGCAGCTGTTGCACCCCAAAATTTGCCCTCATAATACAAGACAAGTCACTTCTTGAAGGTTCACAAGGTTCACAAGTTTCTTAACATTTCCATAACCTTTCATGAGGTTCATGAAGTCTACAAGTCACTTCTTGAAGGTTCACAAGGTTCACAAGTTTCTTAACATTTCCATAACCTTTCATGAGGTTCATGAAGTCTACAAGTCACTTCTTGAAGGTTCACAAGGTTCACAAGATTCACAATGATTACAAAGCTCTCCTGAGGTTCATGGGGTCTACAAAGTCACTTCATGAGGTTCACAAGGTTCACAAGCTTTACAATACCTCCCATGAGGTTCACAAGACATTTTATGATGGTTCACAAGGTTCACAAAGTTCACAATTGGTCAAAAGAGTTGACAATTCCCTCAAACAATGCACCTCCTAAGCAGTGTATCCAAAACTAGGGTTTTGACTTTGATCAGGCTAAATGGATTTCCAAGACTTCAAGTTAGCTTCATAACATCTTATATGTGTGTAAGAACCCCCATGACAAGTTTCAAGACTTTTCTCAAAAGTTTGCTCAGTCAGATGATCAGATAACTCAAAATCAGTCAATACAGTTAAAAAGTCAAACTGAGGTCAACTGTGGTCAAACCAAAGTCAAACTTCATGATTTTTTGCCAACATCAAGTATATGAAGTAAAATTCATCATTTGATCAAGGGTTGATCATGATTCATCAAGGAGATTCCAGATCATCAATAATCAGGAGTTTCTAAATTAGGGTTTCCTCAGTAAAAGTCAACTGAACTTTGACCAGCCATAACTTTCACATACTTCATCACCAAGTCTCCATCAAAAGCTCATTTTGAAGGAAATTTAATTCTCTACAACTTTGATCTTGCAAGTTAAGCCCAAAAATGCTTCATTTGGAAGATATGAGCTAAGACATTATAGGTCATTTCAAAAGTCAACAAAAAGTCAACAACTTCAAAAGGGCATAACTTGAGATTGGTAAATGATATGGACCTGAAACCAATGGGGTTGTTTAGAGGACTCTTCAAGCTTTCCAAAATGTCCAAGAACACCCTCATACCTTTAAAATTGAGGGAGATATGCCCTTGCAAAGTTGGGAAATTTTGTGATGGTTTATGTTGAAAATGGAGGTTTAAAACCACTTCTTTCCAAATGGGCTGGCCAAATTGTGATCCAATCCATACATTAGTACTATGCACGACCCAAACCATTTAAAATCTGATTTTTATTATTTTTATTTCTATTTATTTTGATTTAAATCATTAAAAATCATTTTAAATAAAAATAAAATATGAAAATAAGAGATTTTATTTGGATAATGCTTCTAGAAAGTCTTAATTGATGATTGGAATTAAAGAGGAAGGGAATCATGAGATTGGTACAAAAATAGTAAGCTTTCATGAGCAAATATTGAAATTTCAAAGCATGATCAATCTCAATCTTTTTAAATCAATTCTTGCACACAACCAATGAAGTTTTTGACCTAGAATCATTCACATATAAGTATCAAACATAATGCAAACCCTCATTCACGATTTTGCTGCATCAAGAGGTAAGTTCACAAAGCCAAAAAACCATTGAAAAGTGACATTCGGATTCCATCATCCAAGAGGTTTAAAGGTAAAATAAAGACATAGCAAGCTTCCTTGGACCCTTCTGATCATAAACCATCATCCATAAGCATCCAAATCATGTTGTAATGTACAAACCGAATCGGTTTTATGTCATCCATAGCTTGTTTTCGATTCCATTGATTTATGTGTTGTTTGTTGATTGTGACTTACTAATATGATTTGTTTTGATGTGGTGAAGCTTCCTGGATAATCGAATCTAAGTTTCATGACCAGAATCAATAAAGGCCATTGTTAGGGTTTCGGTTGAGTTTTTAGGGCTTCTTGCTAGACCAAATATAAATGAATTCTGGACACATAGGAATGTTCTATGAGACACAAGGATCATAAAACTATAATTAATTTCATGAATCATTGCTGTTTGGTATGAGTTTGATTTTCGCAGGTTTGACACCATGAAGAACTTGCAACAGATTTCGCAGGAAAAAGGGAAACAAAATTCGCAGGAAATTTGGGGAAGAAGAAGGTCTTTCGCGCGCTCAGGGAATTCAAATTATAGTTTAAAATATTATGTTTGATTGCTGGTTGGTTATCACAAGCGCTGGCTTGTCCCAGTGGAAGGAGATGCTTGTGTTTGGTGAAAAGGCCAGGGTTCGAATCCTGCCTTACACCATTGTTTTTTTCTATTTTTTCAGGATAATCAGAAGACTCAATATATTATATTATGCTACCACTATATTACCAGAAGGGCTCTTCCAGCCGGGTGGTGATGCGCGTGTTTGAATGTTCAAAGGTCCTGGGTTCAAGCCTCCCCCAGGCCTTTTTTGTTTCACTATTTTTATGATTTTCAGTAGTTAAAGAACAAAACCAATGGAAGCTCATTCTCTAGCACCTGCGCATGGACTGGCCTGGTGGTATGTTTTGATGGTTGCAGCATGAGTGTCCTGGGTTCAAACCCAGCCAAGGTAAGTTCTTATTTTTTACACCTTTTTCTATTTTAATTCTTTTAATTAATTAATTTAGTTATTTCTTATTGTTAATAAAAAATAAAATTATGTACTATACATATATGTTCAAATATCTAAAAAAAAACATCTTATTTTTTTTCTCTAAAAATTTCTAAACTTCATTGTTTTCTAAAATTCAAAAATTATTTTCTTATTTATATATATGTAAATATAATATATGTATATTATTAAATAATTTTATAGTTAAATTAGAAAACCCTAAAAAATATTTTCTAAAACAAACCTTCAAAACCCTAATTTTGTGAAAACCTAATTTTATTTTCTAAATTATTTTTGCTTTCTAAATTATAATATATATTTATTTAGTATAATTTTTGTAAATATAATTGTAAACTATTTTCCTCATATAAGATGTAAATATATTTTATGCTATTATTTTCTTTTGAACAATTAAAAATTAAATTTTGTAATTATAATATATCTAAAAATAAATTAATAGTTTGTACATGAATTAAAAATACCATGATAATTATTTAATTGTTCATATTAAAAATCTAACTTTTCTTGTTTATTATTCTAATTTTGTTCTTATAATATTTTGCTAATTATATTTATTAACTATGTTATTAATAATTTTTTATCATTATTATTATTTCTCTAACATTATTTAATTTAATTTCACTAACCTTATTTAATTTTTATTTCTATTATTACTAACCCATATTTATTTATTTATTGCTTAGTATTTTGCTTATATATTTTTTTAATTTGCTTATTATTTTTATTTTTGCTATTTATTTTTATTTGCTTATTATATAATTTTGTAAATGCTCCCGGATATAAATTTTATAATATTTAATTGTTGCTATGGTTAGTAATTTAGGGAGTGCAAAAACATGTATTTTATTTTAAAATAAATTTAGCTTATTTTAATTATAAGATAAATAATATTGAACACTCACACACGTAAGTCGATTTTTAATCGCCGTCTCACTTTCTAAGGTTATCCCTCAAGTTGCCTAAGTCATAAGGTCAAGTGGGGTGTATAAAGCAGGTCCCTTAAAAGAAAAAATCATCAAGTCCCTAATGGTTGCCTTTAAAGATCAAGTCCCTTTTTGAATAATGATGATAGTCCCTCCTATATGCTTAATACACCCCACAGTTGCCTTCATACAAACAGATGTCCCTCTCATGTCCCTTACATCCAAGGTAATGACTACCTACTCCTTAATAGTAGGGATAGTCTTACCAATGAAAGGATAAAGAACAAGAAAGACTTTAAATTTTAAGGGTAGGTACCTCCTAGTTGCTTGCTCACTCCATTTTTTCAAACACTTAATAAATTTCAAACAAATTTTCAAAAACAAGTTTTTACGCATCCGTACATGGATCACTATTAACTATTATGAAAAATTTTCTATTCACACATTACACTTTCAAAAACAATTCAAAAGTGAGCTAAGTAACTAAGAGCCCATGGATAACCATGGATGTAAAGGGTGCTAACACCTTCCCTTTACATAACCTACCCCCCGGACCCAAAATATCTCTTAAGGTCTTTCCTGTTCTTTTATACCCTTTCCTTTTGGATAAAATAAAAGTCGGTGGCGACTCTTGCTATCCGCAACATAACTAAAAGTCAGTTCTCCCACCGTGTTACAGATGGCATTTCTTTTCTTCAAGTCCTTATGAGGTTGGTCTTGTTGTTGTGTCTATTATTCGAGGATGGTAGTCCACTTTTTTTGGAGCTTATTGATTGATGTCAGTTCGTCTCGTTTGCAAAGTCTGTCCGAGGTCAGTCTTTGTTGTTGACGGTTATCGCCTGCGGCCGGTATACCGTTTTGGTTCTATTCGAGGATGGTTTTAGTACTGGATTTGAGGATCCCGTGTGAGTGGTCATTCGAGGATGGCATTCTTCCCAGCATATCTCCACCTGGTTCTATCTCCGTTACCTATTCAGAGGTCAAAAACAAAAAAGATATAAATAAATAAATGGGCAAATGGCATTTCCATTACCCTCAGTGTGCAAATTTTCAGGTTTTGTTCGAATATTCAATCACTCCACACCTTGAACGTCTAAAAGCTGTTGCAATTATTCATTCAGGTCTGCAGATGATTGAATAGGGGCAACTGTAATACCTCAAAATTTGCCCTCTCATTTTCATGCCATTTAGCATATCCTTTCATACATTGCATTACATTTAGATCACAATTGCATCATAAACATACATGAACATACATCTCCATTTGAGCTTTCACAGGTTGCGACTGACCTTTATTTCTTCATGCGGCACGTGCACAATAATCTCAGAAGAAGCCAAAAGTTCTCGGTTGATTCAGAGGAGTTTAAGCTGAATATCAGTTTTATGGTGCAGTTTGCAAAAGTTGTAACTTATGCTCGAAAACTCATTTTGGCTTGAAAATCAATAGTTTAGACCGTTTCATTATTCTCTACAACTTTTGTGTTCGTCTCGGAGGCCAATTCATCAAGGAAAATGGCGGGATTTATTTGTTTCTGAAATTTCGGTTTCGCCGATTAACTGTGCTAGCGGTATTCAAGAGTTTGTAACTTCTTATTGGGTCAACATGTCTGAGAGATTCATATGCCAAAAGTTCCGTCTTGATATCCTTTCCAACCTTTGGGTTTTGTCCGAGAACTAATTCTTTGAAGAAGATCTCAGAATGTGCGAGTCTTTAGAGTCGACATAGTGAAAAACAGTGCTGAACCGGTGAGTTTTGAACACTAAAAAATTCATAACTCTTGGATCGTTTATTGAATTGATGTTGTTTCGGTGCCTAAAATTCCGTTTAGATGTTATCTTCATTATGTGAATTCAATTTTGGTTCGGTCCAAGCGGAAGGATCTCGAAAATGCGAATTACCAATAAGGTTCTTTGATGCACTGCATTGTCTGTCAGATTTTGTAAAATTCATAACTCGGTCAATTTTCATCGGATTGCACCCGTTCTTGAAGCATTGGTTCAAAAATTTTATCCTCTTCAAGTTCAAAGACAAATGCGAGTTTGAACGGTGCTCCCAAGATTATCGTTTTGGTTTATTTCACAAAACTGAAGTGCTGAACCGAAGAAAAAGGCTGAAAGTGGTTTCACGAGAAAATTCATATCTCCCTCGTCGTTTGTCCGGTTGAGCTTAGATTTTAACACCAGGTCACTGACTCATAGATCTACAACTTTGCTGACAAAGTCGAGTCGAGATTATGCTCCGAAGAGGTTGACCTCGTCACATTTTCGAGTAGCGGACACCAAATAAGCCGAAAAAACAACTTATTCAGTGACGTCTTGCAGCTTAAACGTATCGATCGCACTCGATTTTGATCGTATGACGTTTGTTATTTTTGCATTGCAACCGTAATTCAGAGGCGGACGATGTTGTGGAAGGTTTAGAGTCGAAATTTCTTGCCGAAGATATTGTTATTTTCACTTAAGCCGAAATTCTACCTTTTGCCTTTCATTTTACACTCCACTATATATTCTTTTGACCCACAATTTGTCTCATAACTTCAATCATAATTTACAAACACCAAAAAACTCTCACAAACTCTCTCTAAAGGATCAAAGTTCATTCTCTCAACTCTTTCTCAAGAACACAACAACAACTTCATCAAGAACTCAAGAACACAACAATTCCGATCAAGCTTCCGATAGCCGAGCCGCCACGAACCACCACCTTCGGTCAACTTCACCACCGTAAGACCACCATCTTCCGCCACCGGCAGCCGCGCGGCCTCTCCTCCTCTCCTCCGTTCTTGATCGCATCTCACTTCCTTCGGATTTGCAATTTCTTCGTCGATTCTTCATTCGGTAAGCTTCTTAAACTTTAATTCATGAATAATTGTTGAATTGTTTCTTGAATTGAATTTTGAAGTTGAATTAATCTTGTGGAGATTATGTGCATTGATTCATAATTTTATTATTGATTGATTCTTGATTAATTTATCCTAATAATTGTTGTGGTGCATGATTGAATAAAGGCTTGGTAAAGTTGACATAGAATAATCGGTGAATGTTAGGTGTTTGACAAAATTCCTAAGAGAGCTAATTATTATGACTTGATATTGATTGAAGTGCTTGACTTTTGAATTCATGTTTGTTTCATTGTGTAAATTCGGAATAGGATAGGTTGAAGCTTAATTGTTGATGTTGTTCATATGTCGCGTGTCGATAAGTGCGTTTTGGTCATAACTTCCTAACCGTAGCGCGTTTTCGCGAATGTGAATAGTGTAAATTGACTTTGTTGATTATTCCGGAGCCATTGGTAAACTTTTTAGTCGATTTCGGACAATTTTTTTCGGCTATTTCGCTACTGCCAGCCGATAAAATCGGCCAAAAAGTACCACTTCCGAGCGGAATTTTCAAAATCCGATTGCATATTTGAATCCGTTGGCACGTTTGCAAGTTACCATGCGATTTTCGTTCAATTCCGAGTCGGTGATTTTTGACGCGTTTTTTCGTTTTAAGGCTTTTTAAGTTCGGTTTGGTGCAATTTTGATGCATTGATCTTGTTTTGACTTGTACTTATGTTTGTTGATCATTTTCCATTCATTGCATGTAAATTTATTTGATTTTGGTTTGAATTTGCATGTTGTTTATGTTAGAGCATAAGTGCTGCCCCGTTTTGAAACGTAAATTTCAATGCATGTCCATGACTCGTACATTCATCTTTCTATTTGATTTTGAGTTGTGAGACATATGTGCAACTTCCGGTTGCACCTCTTTTTTGTTTCTAATGTGTTTGTTGAGTTCATGCAAGGTTCTCGCAAAGATCTTAACGACGGTCGTTTAGTTGGTATTCCACTTTATTTGTGGGATGGGATACCTTTGGATTCAAATGATATTTTGTGTCGTTGTTTTTGTTTCGATTATGGGGGATCTTCACAAAGAAATTATGGAAGATGAGCATTTATTTTGCTCATGGGAGATTACAAGGCTTGGCTTGAAGTTTTTTTGGATTTCTTTTATGTGAAAGAATCGGCACTTCGACCAAGTAAGTAATCTCGATTATCTACTTTAATGCATCATTCTAGTTGTATGCGACTTAGGATCATGTAACTTAAGGTGCATATTGAGCCCTCCCACCTGAGGCATTGGATTTATTTGTGATATATATTGATATGTGTCGATTTCGGAGTTTAGGGATTAGGTTACGGATTAGAGAATTCGATTCCTTTCACTTTCCCTTAAAATATCGTTTTTGCCCGTTTCGTCGCAATTATTAAAAATAGTTTTAGGTGTGATAAAATTCTGGAAAAATTCATGAGTGATCTTATTCCTCTTAATTAATTTGTCATATTTTTTGTTTCCAGATTTGGGTGGTTTCAATATTTTATTTGGATTTTAGATCACAAGCTGTCCCAAAAAGGAAGGTTTTGGCGTAAGGGACCGAAATCGATTTTTCCCCATAGGTGTGAGACCTATTTTTTGTATATGATTAATCACTGTAATTGGTGGCATTTTGATTCTCATTAGGCATTTTTTTCATAATTTTTAGTGCCCTTTTTGATCCACTTTGTGGAGTTGTTTTTGGGTGATCATTCATTGCTACCTTGCTAGTCAAGTAATTGTTTTGGCACTTTGGTGCATAATTTTGTGGAATCCTTTTGGACAATGTGAGATAATGACTTTATTATTCCAGGGATTTAATTTCATAATTTTTAAAGGCTTTTTTCTATTTTTCCATGTCACCTAGATCCTAGGTTGATTCATGTGTCTATTTGCTCCATAACTTAAATGATAAGAAGACATTCATGCCATTTTCTTGAAGGGATTTTTGGTAGATTTTAGGAGTTGATTATAGGTCATTTGTATGCCTTTAATTCCAGTCATAGGTCATTTTTTGAACCATACTCATTTGGTTTGTTTTGGTGCTTTAAAGTGCATACTTATGTGAATTAACTTTAACCTAAACTAGATTCTCTTCTCCTCTAAATAATAACTTGAATTATGTGGAAATCATTAATGCCTATTCATTCATTCTAAGTGAATCTCATACCTTGTATGCTACTGAACCATAATCATTTCATGCATATTCACATGCCATTTTTTCTTAACTTTCATCATGTGCGATCTTATGCGATTTTTGCTCGTTTCTTCTCATATCTTCTTCTCATTGCTCCATATGCCTAATCCATTGCATCCATGATTGTATATTCATTCATCCATCTTCATAAGCATTCATTACTGACTTTGATGTTCATTTTATGCATTAATCCATTTTTGTAAGCCATATGCATTCATATTTCATCCATGAGTCCTAATTTGCATTTATGTGAACTTAGGTGAACTTTTTGTACATAGTTTGACATAGTTTGATCTTGTGAGATATCCTAGCATACTTAGGGACCTATATCATGTAGCTACTGACTTTAGAAGTCATGTAACCTTTAGGTACATTCACCTTTAGACTTAGGTCTTATTTTGAACCCTAGTTCCATTCTAGGACGTTTATGGTACTTAATCGCTTTTATGTTTTGATTTTACTTTCAATATGCATTGTCATGCTAACTTTTGTTTTTTAGGGGGGAAGATTGAGGTAAGCATTACTTCATTCCTATCTCTTATGCATTTTAATTGTGTTTGCCTTAGCACTTTGTGCTTTGCTTTTAGGCTTTTCCTTTCTTTAGAAACAACTTAACTTCCTTAGGAAGTAAGTTAGTTTCTAAGCTCTCTTTTCTTCCTTTCCTTTTCTTTCTTAGGATTAGAATACCTCATTAACCATAGGATCTCCCTTGTAAATAAATCAATAAAAATTAGGGTGTGTCTTAGTTCCCATTAGATTTTTCCTTTTCCAACTTGAGTCATTCTTTCTCATCTCAAAAAGAAAAGCAATAAAACACTTAATAAAAACCGAACAATCTTGTACGACACGAGACTTTGTTGTGGAGTGTTTATACGCGTCCTGTTTCGGGGCGAGGTGTAAATGCTTCCCGCGATGGATAGGTCTTAGTACAAGACCGTTCACAAACAAATTCAAAACACTTCTTTTAAAAGACAAAAACCAAATAACAAGCGACTATCCTGCGGGAACTTCTCTTCTCATCTCATTCACTCATAACGCGAACTCGCGGCGACTTGTCTCATTTGCAAGACGGTAAACGCACTCGTACCAGACGAGCCTGCAACACCTGAGCATAGTGTAACACGGTGGGAGAACTGACTTTAAGTTATGTTGCGGATAGCAAGTGTCGCCACCGACTTTTATTTTATCCAAAAGGAAAGGGTATAAAAGAACAGGAAAGACCTTAAGAGATATTTTTGGGTCCGGGGGGTAAGTTATGTAAAGGGAAGGTGTTAGCACCCTTTACATCCATGGTTATCCATGGGCTCTTAGTTACTTAGCTCACTTTTGAATTGTTTTTGAAAGTGTAGTGTGTGAATAGAAAAATTTTCAGAATAGTTGATAATGATCCATGTACGGATGCGTAAAAACTTGTTTTTGAAAATTTGTTTGAAACTGTGAAGAGTTTGAAAAGTTTTTGAAGTGAGCAAGTACATAAGAGGAACCTACCCTAAAGTTTTAAGTCTTTCTTGTTCTTTATCCTTTCATTGGTAAGACTATCCCCACTATTAAGGAGTAGGTAGTCATTACCTTGGATGTTAGGGACATGTGAGGGACATCTGTTTTTATGAAGGCAACTGTGGGGTGTATTAAGCATACTGGAGGGACTATCATCATTATTCGAAGGGACTTGATCTTTAAGGCAACCACTAGGGACTTGATGATTTTTCTTTTAAGGGACTTGCTTTATACACCCCACTTGACCTTATTAGTAGGCAACAATGAGGGATAACCTTAGAAAGTGAGACGGCGATTAAAATCGACTTACGTGTGTGAGTGTTTAATTTAATTATCTTATGATTAAAGTGACCTAATTTATTTTAAAAAATACATATTTACACTCCCTAAATTACTAACCATAGCAAAAATAATTAAATAATTACAAAATTTACATCCAGGAGCATTTACATAATAATTTTAATAAGCAAAAATAAATAAATAAATAAATAGCAAAAATAATTAATTAGCAAAATATAAATAAACAAGCTAAAATAAATAAATAAATAATAAATAGGGGTTAGTGGTAAATATAATTAAAAAATATAAGGTTAATGAAAATAGAATAATAATAATTGGTAAAATAAACAAGGTTAGAGACATAATAATAAAAATATAATAATAAATAATAGTATGGTTAGTAACAATAATTAAAGTAAATAAAAATAAGTAGAAAAATATTATAATGATATGAACACAAAGTTTAATTTTAAATATATAATAAGAAAAATTTCTAAGCATAATATAAGTTTTAATCATTTACAAGAATTTAATTACTTATTAAAAATATTTATACATTATATAAGGAAAATAAATTTTAAGTATCACATTTACAAAATTAATCATATTTATAAAATTTTAATTTTTATTAATTATCCTATTTACAAATTATTTTAAACATATACAAAAAAAAAATATATAATTATTATAAGTTAAATTGTTTCTAAACATATATTAAAAGAAAAATAACTTGGATTATTTACAAAAATTATGCTAAATACATATATATTACAATTATGTAAAGAATTAGAAAATAAAATTATTTAGGAAAAATAGAATTAAGTTTTTACTTTAGAAAATATTTTTTAGGGTTTGTTTAGAAAATTAGGGTTTATTTTATTTACAAAAAATTATTTTTACTAATATAATAAAAGGAATAATTTTTAAATTAAGAACATGTGATTTTTTTTATTAGGAACTATTATTTTATAGAATTATTTTATTATACAATTATTAATAAAACCTAAACTAATTACACAAAAATAAAATAAAAGAAAATAGCAAAACAAACCTGGCTGGGATTTGAACCCAGGAGGCTTTGTTCACAACATCTATGCTCTACCACTGGGCCAGGAGCTGGTTGGTGCAAGAAGGATGGCCTCCAAATGGTTTTGTTCTTTCAAACCAATAATCAGCAAAATAAATGAAAAAACAAAAGGCCTGGGGGAGGATTGAACCCAGGACCTTATGTATAAGGGTATGCGCGCGTTACCACCTGGCTGGGAGAGCCTAACTGATTATATGATGACTATAATTGATTATATGTGTAACCTGGGAAATAAACAAAATAAACAAGCAAAATGTCACAAACGGGGAATCGAACCCCAGACCAAACCAATGTACGCGCACATCTCCAACCACTGGGACACAAGTTCTGGTGTGATAAATAAACAGCATACAAAAATAATATTTTAAATCAAAATTTTAAACATGGACTGCGCGCCAAGCCAGTCGTCTTCTTCCTCAAATTCGTAGGATTTTCCTGCGAACATTGTTGCAAATTTTCCTGCGAAAAATACTTTCCCAGCAAAACCTACAAAAATCAAACACGGACAAAACAGCATAGTTTCATGAAATTAACCAGTCCATTAAGTTTCTAATGAGTTTTCCAATCACCCCACGTTCCTATAATTCATTTATATGGGCTGGATTGAAGAACCCCAATTAAAGTCGTAAACCCTAAAAATGGTAGATCACGTTTTAGGCTATAGAACTTCACCAATTGCTCCAGATTTCATCTATGATCATCAACAAACAAAGTTATATAAACAAATTTCAATAATATGCAAGGAATCATTGGAATCGAAAAAAATTTATTCAAGAACAAATTGGATTCGGGTTGGCCAATGCAGGGCACATGGGATGCATATGAGTGATGCTTTAGCTTCAGTGATGTCTAAAGAACACGTCTATGTTCTTAGTTTACCTTGAAACCTCTTGGATTGAAGAATCCGAACCTCACTTTTTTGATGAATTTTGAGTTTTTGAATCTTACCCTTGGCTGCTGGAAATCGTCTTCTAGGGTTATGCTTATGATCAATACTTATAGGTGAATCAATCTAGGTCAAAAACTTCATTGGTTATGTGAAAGATTTGATTTAAAAAGATTGAGATTGATCATGCTTTGAAAGTTCAATATTTTTGTACCAATGCTTTCTATTTCAAGCCATTCCACATAACTCTTGTATCAACTTATTCCATACTGATTTTATGACTTTCTAGAATCAATCACAAAAATAAATCTTCATATTTAATATTTTATTTAAATTTAAAATGATTTTAAGAATAAAAAATCATAATAAATTAATTAAATAAAATAAAAATTATGAAAATATTATGGAAATTTCGTGCATGATATTATTGTATGGGTTGGGTCATAATTTGGCCAGCCCATTTGGAGAAAATTGCTTTTAGGCCCCCATTTTCATCATAAACCATCACAAACTTTCCCAACTTTGCAAGGGCACATCTCCCTCAATTTTAAAGGTATGAGGGTGTTCTTGGACATTTTGGAAATCTTGAAAAGTCCTCTAAACAACCCCATTGGTTTCAGGTCCATATCATTTACCAATCTCAAGTTATGCCCTTTTGAAGTTGTTGACTTTTTGTTGACTTTTGAAATGACCTATAATGTCTTAGGTCATATCTTCCAAATGAAGCATTTTTGGGCTTAACTTTCAACATCAAAGTTGTAGAGAATTCAATTTCCTTCAAAATGAGCTTTGGATGGAGACTTGGTGATGAATTATGTGAAAGTTATGACTGGTCAAAGTTCAGTTGACTTTTACTAAGGAAACCCTAATTTAGAAACTCCTGATTATTGATGATCTGGAATCTTCTTGATGAATCATGATCAACCCTTGATCAAATGATGAATTTTACTTCATATACTTGATGTTGGCAAAAAATCATGAAGTTTGACTTTGGTTTGACCACAGTTGACCTCAGTTTGACTTTTTAACTGCATTGACTGATTTTGACTTATCTGATCATCTGACTGAGCAAACTTTTGAGAAAAGTCTTGAAACTTGACATGGGGGTTCTTATATACATATAAGATGTTATGAAGCTCACTTGAAGTCTTGGAAGTCTATTTAGTCTGATTAAAGTCAAAACCCTAGTTTTGGATACACTGCTTAGGAGGTGCATTGTCTGAGGGAATTGTCAACTCCTTTGACCAATTGTGAACTTTGTGAACCTTGTGAATCTTCATAAAATGTCTTGTGAACCTCATGGGAGGTATTGTGAAGCTTGTGAACCTTGTGAACCTCATGAAGTGGCTTTGTAGACCTCATGAACCTCAGGGGAGCTTTGTAATCATTGTGAATCTTGTGAACCTTGTGAACCTTCATAAAGTAACTTGTAGACTTCATGAACTTCATGAAAGGTTATGGACATGTTGAGAAACTTGTGAACCTTGTGAACCTTCAAGAAGTGACTTGTAGACTTCATGAACCTCATGAAAGGTGTTGAAAGCATTATGGAACTTGTGAACCTTGTGAACCTTCAAGAAGTAACTTGTAGACTTCATGAACCTCATGAAAAGTTATGTAAATGTTGAGAAGCTTGGGAACCTTGTGAACCTTCATAAAGTAACTTGTAGACTTCATGAACCTCATGAAAGGTATTGAAAGCATTGTGAGTCTTGTGAACCTTGTGAGCCTTCTTAGCACACAAAGTCTTGTATTGTGAGGGCAAATTTTGGGGTGCAACAGCTGCCCCTGTTCAATTTTCTGAAACCTGAGGGGTTAGATTGGTATATTTGCCAGTCGTGACCTGGAAGGTTGAAGGGGATTGAACACAAAAGCCCAAAAATTTGCACTCACCAGTGCATTAGAGTGATACAGATGGCTAGTTGAATATGATTGAGTGGGCTTAAAGATGCCACTATTGGAAAGTTCTTCAGATGTATTTCTTAGAAGATAAAGCAGTCCAAAATATGGAGGTATAATGAAAACTGTCAGGAGTCTGGATCAGTCCTGAGGTGTTGATGATATGCTTTCAGGAGACTGGAGTAATCCTGATGTAACAGCATGTCTTCAGGGGGGAATGAGAAGTTATCAGGAGGCTGGAGCTGTCCTGAGGTAACAATATAATTTCAAGAGGGTAGAGCAATCTTGAGAGATATGCTTTCAGGAGACTGGAGTAATCCTGATGTAACAGCATGTCTTCAGGAGGATAGAGCAATCAATAATGATAACCCTAAAGCAGTCTTGAAGTAATAATATGACTTCAGGAGGATAGAGCAATCAATAGCTCTAAAGCAGTCTTGAAGTAATAAGATGATTTCAGGAGGATAGAGCAATCAATAATGATAACTCTAAAGCAGTCTTGAAGTGATGATTTCAGGAGGATAGAGCAATCAATAATGATAACTCTAAAGCAGTCTTGAAGTAATGATTTCAGGAGGATAGAGCCATCAATAATGATAACTCTAAAGCAGTCTTGAAGTGATGATTTCAGGAGGATAGAGCAATCAATAATGATAACTCTAAAGCAGTCTTGAAGTAATGATTTCAGGAGGATAGAGCCATCAATAATGATAACTCTAAAGCAGTCTTGAAGTAATAATATGATTTCAGGAGGATAGAGCAATCAATAATGATAACTCTAAAGCAGTCTTGAAGTAATAATATGATTTCAGGAGGATAGAGCAATCAATAATGATAACTCTAAAGCAGTCTTGAAGTCATGAGAAGTTATCAGGAGGATAAAGTAACCCTGAGGTGACAATAAAGCAGTCCCAAAGTAATAAGAAGCTTATCAGGAGGATAAAGTAACCCTGAAGTTACGATAAAGCAGTCCCAAAGAAATAAGAAGCTTATCAGGAGGATAAAGTAACCCTGAGGTGACGATAAAGCAGTCCCAAAGTAATAAGAAGCTTATCAGGAGGATAAAGTAACCCTGAAGTTACGATAAAGCAGTCCCAAAGAAATAAGAAGCTTATCAGGAGGATAAAGTAACCCTGAGGTGACGATAAAGCAGTCCCGAAGATCATAAGTTTGTTTGTTGGATAATTAACCTGAAAACAAGGTAGCATTCTGTATAATAACATTAGTTTATGCTTTAGGTGTGTATGTATGATATGATGCACTTAGGTAATGTACTATATGTCTATGGATATATATGCTATGGTATGATGTAAATGATGTATGTATGATATGATACTGCCGGAAGCGTCTGGATATCTTCGTATAACAACTGCTGGCCAGGGAAAATAAATCCCGATTCGTTGCTGAAGAATATATAACCCTCTGTCTGCTGAGGATAACAGGGTATAGATAACCTCCCGTATGCTGGGGATAGTAAGGCATAGATATAACCTCCCGTTGTTGGGGATAGTAAGGTATATATAACCTTCCGTATGCTGGGGATAACAGGGTATAGATAACCTCCCGTATGCTGGGGATAGTAAGGTATATATCACCTCCCGGATGCTGGGGATAATAGGGTATATATAACTTTCGTCTTCGTTTGATGGTAGGGCAGATATAACTTCCCGTCTTCGTTCATCGTACCCTTATTGGAAAGTAATTTTCCGTATATCCGTATGAGGATAAAAGAGATGGATATAAATTCCAGGGGAGATAAGACTTTATGAAGATGGATTTGTCCTACTAAGGGTTTGTAACTGTCTTGTAAAGGTGAATCGGCGAAGCTTCGTTGAAATCCTTCCCTCGTTCGTCCTTAGTAAATACTATTACTGCATTTCCATGCATTTCTGGTAAACATCAATCATATTAAGCATACATACATTTCTGGTAAACATCAATCATATTCAAAAGCATACATGCATTTCTGGTAAACATCAATCATATTCAAAAGCATACATGCATTCAAACACAACCAATGGACGTTTCGCTTATGTAAATAGGGTAAAAGTAAATCTGGATTCAAAAGATGGAATTTATTTATATCAAAAAGTGAACCATACACGGGTAAGTTCGTATAAGGAGACATAAACCCTAGTAAGAGGATTTTGCCATACAGTTTTTACAAAACGAAGAGAATCAGCTATGTGAGAAATAATCCTATTGAGTTTCAATTCTACTATTGCCATTATCTTCAAGTATCTCATCTTCTTGCTGTTGAGACGGAAACGATTGAATTGAGCTTTATCTGTTCGAGCTTGAATAAGTAGCACAATTGGCTGCAGTTTCATGGGTGATCCAAACGAGACATAGTCATACGCTTTAATCCCTAATTTTTGCCTGGATTGCCCTTTCAGGTTCTCAATCCACCGGGATACCCTTTTTTGCCCAAGTCGCCTTTTCAGGTTTTCGACTTGCCGGGTGTACATCTTTTTATATATATCCCTAATTTTTGCCCAAACCCTTTTGGTTTGCCGGGATGCCCTTATTTTTGCCTAGGCCAGTCAACCTAGCGGGTCTCTTTTTATGCGTAGTATTTTTTAACTATGTCTGCGTTTACAGGCTGTGGAAAGTCTTCACCATCCATTGTAGTGAGTATCATGGCACCGTCGGAGAACACTGTCTTGACTACAAATGGTCCTTCATATGTTGGAGTCCACTTGCCCCTAGGATCACCCTGTGGTAATATGATACGCTTGATTACCAAGTCACCAGCCTGATATACCTTTGGCTTAACCTTCTTGTTAAAAGCTTTAATCATTCGTTTCTGGTACATCTGGCCATGACAAATTGCTGCTAACCTCTTCTCATCAATCAAATTTATCTGGTCCAGTCGAGTCTGAATCCACTCATCTTCATCCAAGCCTGCATCCTTCATAATTCTCAAGGAGGGAATCTGAACTTCAATGGGCAGAACTGCTTCCATACCATAGACTAAGGAGAATGGGGTTGCCCCTGTTGAAGTACGTACTGTGGTACGATAACCATGAAGAGCAAATGGTAACATCTCATGCCAATCCTTATAAGTAACAGTCATCTTCTGTACAATCTTCTTAATGTTCTTATTAGCAGCTTCAATTGCCCCATTCATCTTTGGACGATACGGAGAAGAGTTGTGATGCTTAATCTTGAACTGCGTGCAGAGATCAGTGATCATAGTGTTGTTCAGATTTGAGCCATTGTCAGTGATAATCCTTTCAGGGATGCCATACCTACATATGAGATTATTCTTAATGAACCGAGCCACAACATTCTTAGTAACAGATGCAAATGAAGCTGCCTCCACCCACTTTGTGAAGTAATCAATAGCAACCAGGATGAAACGATGCCCATTAGAGGCAGTAGGCTTGATCTCACCAATCATATCAATGCCCCACATGGCAAAGGGCCAAGGAGTAGTCAACACATTTAATGGTGATGGAGGTACATGAACTTTATCAGCATAGATTTGACATTTGTGACAAGTTCTGGAGTGTTGATAGCAATCAGTTTCCATAGTAGACCAATAGTAACCTGCTCTCAATATCTTCTTTGCCATAGTATGACCACTAGAATGAGTGCCAAAGATCCCATCATGCATATCCTCCATGATCTCAATTGCTTCCTTCTTATCCACACAACGAAGCAAAGTTGAATCATGATTGCGCTTGTACAGAATCCCATTACTCAAGAAGAACTTAGCAGAGAACCTTCTCAGAAACTTCTTATCTTTGACAGATGCCCCTTCAGGGAACTCCTGAGCTTCAAGATATCTTTTTACTTCATAGAACCAAGGCTTCTCCTCTGCCCCTTCAGTGTCAATCTCATTGCAGTATGCAGGCTTTTCAAATCTATCAATAGTAATCTTGGGAGCTTCATCATCCCAACTGATCTCAAACATGGATGCCATGGTGGCCAAAGCATCTGCCAACTGATTTTCTCTTCGTGGAATGTGCTCAAAGGTAATCTCTTTGAAATGTGGGATCAAAGACAACACATGCTCTCTATAAGGAATGAGGTTATCATGCTTGGTATCCCAATCTCCTTTAATTTGACTTACTACCAGGGCTGAATCTCCATACACATCAAGGAACTGAATCTTCATATCAATAGCAGTTTTAATACCCAGGATACATGCCTCATACTCAGCCATGTTATTGGTACAATAGAAACAAAGTCTGGCAGTAATCGGGGTATGACAACCTTCAGGGGAAATAATCACAACACCAACACCATTACCAAGTGCATTAGAGGCACCATCAAAAACCATAGTCCATCGGGATCCTTGTTCAGGTCCGTCATATTGTCCAGGTTCTTTGGTAATAATCATAATGTCTTCATCAGGGAACTCAAAATTCATTGACTGGTAATCATCCATTTCTTGATGAGCCAAATGATCAGCAACAACACTTCCTTTAATGGCCTTCTGAGTAGTATACTGTATGTCATATTCCGTCAAGATCATTTGCCATCTTGCAATTCTTCCGGAGAGAGCAGGTTTCTCAAATACGTACTTGATTGGATCCATCTTCGAAATCAACAAGGTAGTATGGGTCAACATATACTGTCTTAGTCGGCGAGCAGCCCATGCCAAAGCGCAGCAAGTTTTCTCGAGCAGTGAGTATCTTGTTTCACAGTCGGTAAACTTTTTGCTAAGGTAGTATATTGCCTGCTCTTTTCGACCAGACTCGTCATGTTGCCCCAAGACACACCCCATTGAGTTGTCTAACACTGTTAAATACATAATCAAGGGTCTTCCATCAACTGGTGGCATCAAAATTGGAGGTTCTAGCAGATATCTCTTGATTTCATCAAAGGCAGTCTGGCATTCATCATTCCATTCCATCACCTGATCTTTTTTCAACAACTTGAAAATTGGCTCACAGATGGTAGTTAATTGGGAGATAAATCTTGCAATGTAGTTCAATCGTCCCAAGAAACCTCTAACCTCCTTTTCAGTACGGGGAACTGGCATCTCTCGTATAGCTTTTACTTTTGCAGGATCCACTTCAATACCTTTTCTACTGACTATGAAACCCAAGAGCTTTCCAGATCTAACTCCAAAAGTACATTTGTTTGGATTCAATCTCAACTTATATTTCTTCAACCTCTCAAACAACTTGTGCAGATGATCAAGATGTTGCTCTTCATTCTGAGATCTGGCTATCATATCATCCACATATACCTCTATCTCATGATGAATCATATCATGAAACAAAGCCACCATAGCACGCTGATATGTTTCCCCTGCATTCTTCAAACCAAATGGCATTACCTTATAGCAAAAGGTGCCCCACTGTGTCACAAATGTTGTCTTCTCCATATCTTCAGGTGCCATCTTGATTTGATTGTAACCAGAGAAACCATCCATGAAAGAAAATACCTTATGCTGAGCAGTGTTGTCTACCAGAATATCAATATGAGGAAGTGGAAAATCATCTTTGGGGCTAGCTTTGTTCAAATCTCTGTAGTCCACGCACATACGTACCTTACCATCTTTCTTTGGAACCGGTACCACATTTGCAACCCACTGAGGATAAGAAGTCACTGCTAAGAACCCTGCATTGAACTGTTTCATTACCTCTGCCTTGATCTTTTCTGACATCTCAGGACGCATACGACGAACCTTCTGCTTCTTTGGACGACAATCTTCTTTCACTGGCAAACGGTGAACCACAATGTCTGTATCCAACCCTGGCATGTCTTCATAAGACCAAGCAAAGATCTCCACATAATCACATAACATCTGAATCAACCTGCTATTGACACTGTTCTCTAAATCATCTCCTATCTTGACCTCTTTTCTGTTTTCTTCAGTTCCCAGATTCACAACTTCGACTGGCTCTTCATGTGGCTGTATAGCTTTCTCTTCTTGTTGTAACAACCTAGCAAGCTCTACAGGTATTTCACAATCGTCCTCATTTCCGTCTTCAGTTTGATAGATCGGATTCTCGAAATTATAATTGGCAATAGTAGAACTGTTATCAACAGGATCCAGAGTGGATGAGGATCTGCATTTTAGTGATGTGGGTGTGTGTAAGAACACATAATTGATAAAACAAAAATAAAAGAAAAGAAAGACAAGGAACACAATATTTACGAAAACGAAACGTCCACTGATTTTATTGAATGAAGTATGCAAATGAAATGACAGCCCGTAACAAGCACACCATTGTGCCCCGGGTAAGGCACAAGGCTTGAGAGTTTTAATTGTTCAGTAAATTACAAACTTAAAAAAGCAATAACACAGTAATAGTATTTACTCCTGACTAAAGGAGATAGGGATAACATCTTCAGCTTTCCAATTATTGAGTCCAGCACCCACAGTAGGAAAAATCCATGCATCCAAGTTGTAGTCTTCATCTTGATCTTCCACAACATTGATCTGGTCCTTCACAACCCCTTGATTAGTGACACGGGCAGCACGAGCACGACGAACAGCCTTCTGGGACTCTGCAGTGAAACCCAAACCAAACTTGTCAGACTTGTATGGAATATCAGGAAGCTGACCCCAAATAGTACAACCACCTTCATCCACCACAGCTCTAGCATCATTGAGGGAAGCCATTGCCATTGTTGGAGGCTTTCTGGTGACCACAGGAACTTTCTTCACAACAGGAGAAGCTACACAATCATTAACAACCCAGGGAACCACTTCAAATGACTAACACGGAGTCTCAATGTATTCACCTTCCATTTCCAGATACTTGAAAGTGTTTACATGGCTGACAAAGTATTCTTCTTCTCCATAGACAGTAACAACCTTTCCATTCATCGGATATCTCAACTTTTGGTGCAATGTAGAGGTTACAGCACCTGCCCCATGGATCCAGGGACGACCAAGCAGACAAGAGTATGAAGGACGAATATCCATCACATAAAATGTAGCAGTAAACACCTGGGAACCAACTTGGATTGGAAGATCAATTTCCCCATGCACTACTCTTCTAGAACCATCAAAAGCCTTTACTACAATATTACTGGGCTTCAGCACAGCATCTTCAGGACTCAGCTTGTTCAGGACTTCCTTAGGCAACACATTCAAAGAGGAACCATTGTCTATCAGCACATGAGACAGGGTAGTGCCCCTGCATTCAATTGAAATATGCAAGGCCCTGTTATGATCCCTCTTGGCAGGGGTCAAATCAGCATCAGAAAATCCTAACCCATTGTCGTAGGTCAGGTGGGCAACACAGTTTTCAAATTGGTCAACAGAAATTGCACTGGGTACATGAGCCATCTTCAGAAACTTGATCAATGACTTGGCATGAGCCTCAGAACATAATAATAGGGAGAGCATAGAAATCTTTGAGGGAGTATGCCCCAATTGGTCAACAATGTCATAATCACTCTTACGAATGATTTTCAATACTTCTTCCATCTGCTTAGAGAGATCATCAGCAGCTGGCACATTAGTAGATACAGGCTCAATAACAGGACCCTTGCCCCTAGCATCAGTGGTGGAAGTAGCAGCAGGAGTAACTGCATTCTTAGAAGCAACTGGAGGAGAGAAGACCCTTCCACTACGAGTGATTTTGCTAGATCCAGCAATATTATCAATGTCAGCAGGCACATCAGCTAAAGGCTCCTGCTTAACACCATGGATGTAAACATCAGACCCATAGTGCCAAGGCACAGCTTTGTCAGACGTATACGGGATGGGACCAGGAGTAGTAATGACCACAGGAGCTACTCTGGCTTCAGCAACAACTTTCACAAGACCTTCAGCAGTAATTTTGATTGGACCCTGATGAGTGATTTTAATGGGACCCTTTGAAGTGATTCTTATTGGTACTTTGTCAACCATGTCAACTTCTTCAATCTTCCTACCCCGAGTCAGATGATCCACCATACTTTCTACAGACGCTGGTCTTCTTTCAAACACTATAGTATACTTATCCATGAGACGTTGAATTCCATCTTTCAAAATGAAGCAACTATCCGGCTTATAGGTACAATACAAACAATCTTCACGACAACCTGGAAAGATCCCAGCTTGTACTAACCTCTTTTTGATAACAGACAGTGGTGTGGTCAACTCCATAACTGAATAGACATGCAGGTCTTCATCAATGGCATTGACAGTCTTCTCGTGATTTGGCATTGGAGCTGTAATCACATTTGGAGTACCCGGATGGTCAAACTCAATCTCTCCAGCATCAATCATATCTTGAATTTTGTTCTTCAAGACCCAGCAGTTATTAGTATCATGTCCTGGACAGTTTGAATGATATGCACATCGTGCATTGGGATTGTACTTGGGAGAGGTAACATTGGGATTTTGAGGAGCCTCCCTCAGGGTAATAAGTTCAGCCTTTAACAAGTGTTGCAATGCCTGAGCCATTGACATGTTGATCTTTGTGAACTGCCTTCTAGCCCTCTGTTGGTTGCCCTGAGGCTGTTCCGTTGTTGCAGGAGTTGGATTTGAAATATGAACTGCACTAACAGACTGATGCCTTCTGTTACGATCAGGTTGACCATAAACAGCATTGGATTCCTTCTTCCCAGTGGGAGGCTTCTTTGCAGCACTTGATGAGGAAGCACCCACTTGGATCTTACCATTCTTTATACCATTCTCTACTCGCTCTCCTGTCATGATCAACTCAGTGAAGCCAGATGATGAGCTTCCAATGAGATGACTGTAGAACGGACCATTCAGCGTGCACATGAACATATCAACCAATTCCCTGTCAGTCAAAGGGGGTTGAACTCTTCCAGCTAAATCTCTCCACTTCTGAGCATACTCTTTGAAACTTTCTTTGGCACCCATAGACATGCTCTGAAGCTGCATGCGAGTGGGGGCTAAGTCAGCATTGTATTGGTACTGCTTATAGAAAGCTTCAGCAAGATCATTCCAGTCTCTGATGTTGACACTCTCCAACTGATAATACCACTCCAGCTGAGCTCCAGATAAGCTCTCTTGAAAGAAATGGATCCACAACTTTTTATCAGCAGTGTGGGGTTGAATTCTTCTAACATAAGACCTCAGATGCAGTTTGGGACAAGAGACCCCATCATAGACAACAAAAGTAGGAACCTTGAACCCAATGGGTATGACTACCCCAGATATCAGACTCAAATCCTCAAAATCCAGCCCAGATGACTTCTGCAACTCCATGGCATCCATCCTATCCACCAGCATCTTGAATTTGTCTTCATTAGGCTCATGGTAGTAATTAGCCTCAGACTCAGAGTCCCCCATTGTGTGGTGGAGACTGCCTACCTCTTGCTCAGATTCCTCAGATTCATAGTCTTCAGCTGGTTCTTTGGTCTTGGCAAGACCTTTGAACCTTCTTCCCATGTTGATCAACCCAGCAGACCTTCTAGTCTTCTTAGTCTTCTTGGCCAGCAGTGCCTTCAATTCATCTTGCCCCTTGGACAGGTTCAAGATCAGCTCTTGGAACTGTGCATTTTATGCCTGGAGATCCTTAACTGATTGTTCAAGAGCCATTGCTGAAATAAACAGCGAGAAGATGAGAAACCTGTGCACAATATAAACCTGTGATGCAATGAAATGATATGGTAATGCATATGCAATGTTTTCAAGGACCGCAGGATTTAAATTTGCTTAGACAAACACGAAAGTAAACTTTTATTAGTAATAACTTTGTTTTGCCTTTTAGGCTTACAAAAAATGAAATGGAATAAGTACAAAAGATGGGGTTTTAAGTCTCCCATGGACGTTTCCTCTTTGTATTGAGGTATGAGTTGAGGTTTCGTTCCTCGTGAAGTAGCTTTGTTAGCTCCAGAATCTTTTCTTGGCTTGCTTTGTAATGAGCCTCGAAAGTATCCCTTTGCTCTTTCAATTGGATCCATGATCTCTGCAAGTCTTCCTTATCAGTAGGCATGTCTGGGTGAAGGATGGTATAAGCTGTGTCTCCTTCAGCAACAGGTTCCATGGTAACTGGTAGGACGGCAGGATATGGCATCATGAGTGTCTGAGCACGAGATCGTACCCATCTGAGATAAGCCTCCATAGGAATAGTGTACTTAGGCTCCAGTGTCTTGCTGTCAACCCTGTTTACTTTTCCCCAAGCTCGTATGAATCTCTGACGGTAACCCTGAAGATCGTTGTCGTAATCAAACACAATGCCCTGAATCAACATGTCATGTGGGCCATCGCTCCGAGCGTAACCAAACTGTCGTAAAGCTAGAGAGGGGTTGTAGGTGATGCCTCCTCTTATGCCTAGAAGTGGCACATTAGGAAACTCCCCACAACGGTCAATGATGGTGACATTCTCCATAGATCTGGAGCACCAATGGATGTCTGAGTGAGAAAGTGACATGATCCTCTTGGACCATCTGAACACTTGCTCATTCTTCATTACTGAGCAAGGAAGGTGAGAAATAAACCACCTAGAAAGCAAAGGTATGCAGCACATCAAAGTTCCTCTTGCCCTTGTAGTACGGGTATGAAGAGAATGTAGGATATCTCCAAGCAATGTAGGCACTGGATTGTGACTCAGGAAAATGTTGATGGCATGAACATCTATGAACTGATCTGGATTGGGGAACAATACTAAGCCATATATCAGCAAGGCTAAGACCTCCTCAAAAGCATCATAGCTCATGGCCTTCAAGAACATTTGAGCCTTATCCATTAGCACCTTGGCAAGAATACCCTTGACTCCGCTTCTCGTCTCTAGAACAATGTCAGATTTCTTCAGATGTAGAGCTGCAGCAATAACCTCTGGTTTGAGCTCCTTCTCCAAGCCTGTGAAGGGTCTTTGATCAAAAACAGGTATGCCCAGAAGTTTAGAGAACTCCTCCATGGTAGGAACCAGCTGGTAGTCAGGGAATGTAAAGCAATGGTGCTTAGGGTCAAAGAACTGAAACAGAACACTCATCATGTCTTCATTGAACCCTGAAGTGACTAGATCCAATAGGTGACCATGTCTCTTGATGAACTGGGAATAATCAGACACTTGAGAAACCAACTCTTTAAGCTTGGGAGGTATCCCCACAAAGTTGATCCTGATGGTGTTTCTACGAGCAGAAGCCATGACCTGCAACAAAGAACAAAGATAAATCCTTTGGTCCTTGAAATGGTTAGGGAAAATGATATGCTTATGATGCATGATGATGTCATGATGTTATGCTCAATCACAAACATGTGGCACACACAAACAAGTCACACCATAGCCCTAGGTTTAAAGGCTTGCATGAGGTTTAAGGTAGGTACCCTCCCCTGAAGTTAGATGGTTCATCCTGTCCTACAAAAGTAACCAGGTTCTAAGGGATCTCAATATCATTGATCCTTCACAAGGGTGGTTGTTCAGAAGGCAACTTACTTGCAAACCAAAACCCTCCAAGTTTAGAATCTCAATGAGCGTAGTATCGAGTGTCAACCAACTTCAGTCTGCACCAAAGCCGGTTACCTCACTACCTTCTAAAGGCCAAGATGAGTTAACTAGGGTTCTAAAAGTTAGTTAGTGCATTGACAACATATGGCAGCCTCATATTATCCTCAACTTGACTTAAGGAACATAAGCACCAACCAAGAAGTCGCACTAACTATGGCCACCAGATCAACCGTATCGATATACGTCGTACAGTTTCCTTGGTCTATTGCCATTTACCTAAGGTACACTAGATCCGGGTTAGGACCTTTCACACATAAGAGCATCCCAACAATGTAAAGTAAAGCAAACAAGGCAAACAATATTAAAGTGATCTAATTTCTAAGGGTACCCCTCTTTTATTAAATCCCCAGCAGAGTCGCCAGTTCTGTAACACGGTGGGAGAACTGACTTTAAGTTATGTTGCGGATAGCAAGAGTCGCCACCGACTTTTATTTTATCCAAAAGGAAAGGGTATAAAAGAACAGGAAAGACCTTAAGAGATATTTTTGGGTCCGGGGGGTAAGTTATGTAAAGGGAAGGTGTTAGCACCCTTTACATCCATGGTTATCCATGGGCTCTTAGTTACTTAGCTCACTTTTGAATTGTTTTTGAAAGTGTAGTGTGTGAATAGAAAAATTTTCAGAATAGTTGATAATGATCCATGTACGGATGCGTAAAAACTTGTTTTTGAAAATTTGTTTGAAACTGTGAAGAGTTTGAAAAGTTTTTGAAGTGAGCAAGTACATAAGAGGAACCTACCCTAAAGTTTTAAGTCTTTCTTGTTCTTTATCCTTTCATTGGTAAGACTATCCCCACTATTAAGGAGTAGGTAGTCATTACCTTGGATGTTAGGGACATGTGAGGGACATCTGTTTTTATGAAGGCAACTGTGGGGTGTATTAAGCATACTGGAGGGACTATCATCATTATTCGAAGGGACTTGATCTTTAAGGCAACCACTAGGGACTTGATGATTTTTCTTTTAAGGGACTTGCTTTATACACCCCACTTGACCTTATTAGTAGGCAACAATGAGGGATAACCTTAGAAAGTGAGACGGCGATTAAAATCGACTTACGTGTGTGAGTGTTTAATTTAATTATCTTATGATTAAAGTGACCTAATTTATTTTAAAAAATACATATTTACACTCCCTAAATTACTAACCATAGCAAAAATAATTAAATAATTACAAAATTTACATCCAGGAGCATTTACATAATAATTATAATAAGCAAAAATAAATAAATAAATAAATAGCAAAAATAATTAATTAGCAAAATATAAATAAACAAGCTAAAATAAATAAAT
This sequence comes from Lathyrus aphaca, assembly GCA_963966055.1. Lineage (NCBI taxonomy): Eukaryota > Viridiplantae > Streptophyta > Magnoliopsida > Fabales > Fabaceae > Lathyrus > Lathyrus aphaca. Next base: position 520,237,085 of record OZ014523.1, on the reverse strand, counting down.
AAATAATAAATAGGGGTTAGTGGTAAATATAATTAAAAAATATAAGGTTAATGAAAATAGAATAATAATAATTGGTAAAATAAACAAGGTTAGAGACATAATAATAAAAATATAATAATAAATAATAGTATGGTTAGTAACAATAATTAAAGTAAATAAAAATAAGTAGAAAAATATTATAATGATATGAACACAAAGTTTAATTTTAAATATATAATAAGAAAAATTTCTAAGCATAATATAAGTTTTAATCATTTACAAGAATTTAATTACTTATTAAAAATATTTATACATTATATAAGGAAAATAAATTTTAAGTATCACATTTACAAAATTAATCATATTTATAAAATTTTAATTTTTATTAATTATCCTATTTACAAATTATTTTAAACATATACAAAAAAAAAAATATAATTATTATAAGTTAAATTGTTTCTAAACATATATTAAAAGAAAAATAACTTGGATTATTTACAAAAATTATGCTAAATACATATATATTACAATTATGTAAAGAATTAGAAAATAAAATTATTTAGGAAAAATAGAATTAAGTTTTTACTTTAGAAAATATTTTTTAGGGTTTGTTTAGAAAATTAGGGTTTATTTTATTTACAAAAAATTATTTTTACTAATATAATAAAAGGAATAATTTTTAAATTAAGAACATGTGATTTTTTTTATTAGGAACTATTATTTTATAGAATTATTTTATTATACAATTATTAATAAAACCTAAACTAATTACACAAAAATAAAATAAAAGAAAATAGCAAAACAAACCTGGCTGGGATTTGAACCCAGGAGGCTTTGTTCACAACATCTATGCTCTACCACTGGGCCAGGCGCTGGTTGGTGCAAGAAGGATGGCCTCCAAATGGTTTTGTTCTTTCAAACCAATAATCAGCAAAATAAATGAAAAAACAAAAGGCCTGGGGGAGGATTGAACCCAGGACCTTATGTATACGAGTATGCGCGCGTTACCACCTGGCTGGGAGAGCCTAACTGATTATATGATGACTATAATTGATTATATGTGTAACCTGGGAAATAAACAAAATAAACAAGCAAAATGTCACAAACGGGGAATCGAACCCCACACCAAACCAATGTACGCGCACATCTCCAACCACTGGGACACAAGTTCTGGTGTGATAAATAAACAGCATACAAAAATAATATTTTAAATCAAAATTTTAAACATGGACTGCGTGCCAAGCCAGTCGTCTTCTTCCTCAAATTCGTAGGATTTTCCTGCGAACATTGTTGCAAATTTTCCTGCGAAAAATACTTTCCCAGCAAAACCTACAAAAATCAAACACGGACAAAACAGCATAGTTTCATGAAATTAACCAGTCCATTAAGTTTCTAATGAGTTTTCCAATCACCCCACGTTCCTATAATTCATTTATATGGGTTGGATTGAAGAACCCCAATTAAAGCCGTAAACCCTAAAAATGGTAGATCACGTTTTAGGCTATAGAACTTCACCAATTGCTCCAGATTTCATCTATGATCATCAACAAACAAAGTTATATAAACAAATTTCAATAATATGCAAGGAATCATTGGAATCGAAAAAAATTTATTCAAGAACAAATTGGATTCGGGTTGGCCAATGCAGGGCACATGGGATGCATATGAGTGATGCTTTAGCTTCAGTGATGTCTAAAGAACACGTCTATGTTCTTAGTTTACCTTGAAACCTCTTGGATTGAAGAATCCGAACCTCACTTTTTTGATGAATTTTGAGTTTTTGAATCTTACCCTTGGCTGCTGGAAATCGTCTTCTAGGGTTATGCTTATGATCAATACTTATAGGTGAATCAATCTAGGTCAAAAACTTCATTGGTTATGTGAAAGATTTGATTTAAAAAGATTGAGATTGATCATGCTTTGAAAGTTCAATATTTTTGTACCAATGCTTTCTATTTCAAGCCATTCCACATAACTCTTGTATCAACTTATTCCATACTGATTTTATGACTTTCTAGAATCAATCACAAAAATAAATCTTCATATTTAATATTTTATTTAAATTTAAAATGATTTTAAGAATAAAAAATCATAATAAATTAATTAAATAAAATAAAAATTATGAAAATATTATGGAAATTTCGTGCATGATATTATTGTATGGGTTGGGTCATAATTTGGCCAGCCCATTTGGAGAAAATTGCTTTTAGGCCCCCATTTTCATCATAAACCATCACAAACTTTCCCAACTTTGCAAGGGCACATCTCCCTCAATTTTAAAGGTATGAGGGTGTTCTTGGACATTTTGGAAAGCTTGAAAAGTCCTCTAAACAACCCCATTGGTTTCAGGTCCATATCATTTACCAATCTCAAGTTATGCCCTTTTGAAGTTGTTGACTTTTTGTTGACTTTTGAAATGACCTATAATGTCTTAGGTCATATCTTCCAAATGAAGCATTTTTGGGCTTAACTTTCAACATCAAAGTTGTAGAGAATTCAATTTCCTTCAAAATGAGCTTTGGATGGAGACTTGGTGATGAAGTATGTGAAAGTTATGACTGGTCAAAGTTCAGTTGACTTTTACTAAGGAAACCCTAATTTAGAAACTCCTGATTATTGATGATCTGGAATCTTCTTGATGAATCATGATCAACCCTTGATCAAATGATGAATTTTACTTCATATACTTGATGTTGGCAAAAAATCATGAAGTTTGACTTTGGTTTGACCACAGTTGACCTCAGTTTGACTTTTTAACTGCATTGACTGATTTTGACTTATCTGATCATCTGACTGAGCAAACTTTTGAGAAAAGTCTTGAAACTTGACATGGGGGTTCTTATATACATATAAGATGTTATGAAGCTCACTTGAAGTCTTGGAAGTCTATTTAGTCTGATTAAAGTCAAAACCCTAGTTTTGGATACACTGCTTAGGAGGTGCATTGTCTGAGGGAATTGTCAACTCCTTTGACCAATTGTGAACTTTGTGAACCTTGTGAATCTTCATAAAATGTCTTGTGAACCTCATGGGAGGTATTGTGAAGCTTGTGAACCTTGTGAACCTCATGAAGTGGCTTTGTAGACCTCATGAACCTCAGGGGAGCTTTGTAATCATTGTGAATCTTGTGAACCTTCATAAAGTAACTTGTAGACTTCATGAACTTCATGAAAGGTTATGGACATGTTGAGAAACTTGTGAACCTTGTGAACCTTCAAGAAGTGACTTGTAGACTTCATGAACCTCATGAAAGGTGTTGAAAGCATTATGGAACTTGTGAACCTTGTGAACCTTCAAGAAGTAACTTGTAGACTTCATGAACCTCATGAAAAGTTATGTAAATGTTGAGAAGCTTGGGAACCTTGTGAACCTTCATAAAGTAACTTGTAGACTTCATGAACCTCATGAAAGGTATTGAAAGCATTGTGAGTCTTGTGAACCTTGTGAGCCTTCTTAGCACACAAAGTCTTGTATTGTGAGGGCAAATTTTGGGGTGCAACAGCTGCCCCTGTTCAATTTTCTGAAACCTGAGGGGTTAGATTGGTATATTTGCCAGTCGTGACCTGGAAGGTTGAAGGGGATTGAACACAAAAGCCCAAAAATTTGCACTCACCAGTGCATTAGAGTGATACAGATGGCTAGTTGAATATGATTGAGTGGGCTTAAAGATGCCACTATTGGAAAGTTCTTCAGATGTATTTCTTAGAAGATAAAGCAGTCCAAAATATGGAGGTATAATGAAAACTGTCAGGAGTCTGGATCAGTCCTGAGGTGTTAATGATATGCTTTCAGGAGACTGGAGTAATCCTGATGTAACAGCATGTCTTCAGGGGGGAATGAGAAGTTATCAGGAGGCTGGAGCTGTCCTGAGGTAACAATATAATTTCAAGAGGGTAGAGCAATCTTGAGAGATATGCTTTCAGGAGACTGGAGTAATCCTGATGTAACAGCATGTCTTCAGGAGGATAGAGCAATCAATAATGATAACCCTAAAGCAGTCTTGAAGTAATAATATGACTTCAGGAGGATAGAGCAATCAATAGCTCTAAAGCAGTCTTGAAGTAATAAGATGATTTCAGGAGGATAGAGCAATCAATAATGATAACTCTAAAGCAGTCTTGAAGTGATGATTTCAGGAGGATAGAGCAATCAATAATGATAACTCTAAAGCAGTCTTGAAGTAATGATTTCAGGAGGATAGAGCCATCAATAATGATAACTCTAAAGCAGTCTTGAAGTGATGATTTCAGGAGGATAGAGCAATCAATAATGATAACTCTAAAGCAGTCTTGAAGTAATGATTTCAGGAGGATAGAGCCATCAATAATGATAACTCTAAAGCAGTCTTGAAGTAATAATATGATTTCAGGAGGATAGAGCAATCAATAATGATAACTCTAAAGCAGTCTTGAAGTAATAATATGATTTCAGGAGGATAGAGCAATCAATAATGATAACTCTAAAGCAGTCTTGAAGTCATGAGAAGTTATCAGGAGGATAAAGTAACCCTGAGGTGACAATAAAGCAGTCCCAAAGTAATAAGAAGCTTATCAGGAGGATAAAGTAACCCTGAAGTTACGATAAAGCAGTCCCAAAGAAATAAGAAGCTTATCAGGAGGATAAAGTAACCCTGAGGTGACGATAAAGCAGTCCCAAAGTAATAAGAAGCTTATCAGGAGGATAAAGTAACCCTGAAGTTACGATAAAGCAGTCCCAAAGAAATA